>CM042260.1:45207593-45329654 GCA_023566225.1 Romanogobio albipinnatus | reverse complement strand
CCTAACCCTAACCCTAACCCTAACCCTAACCCTAACCCTAACCCTAACCCTAACCCTAACCCTAACCCTAACCCTAACCCTAACCCTAACCCTAACCCTAACCCTAACCCTAACCCTAACCCTAACCCTAACCCTAACCCTAACCCTAACCCTAACCCTAACCCTAACCCTAACCCTAACCCTAACCCTAACCCTAACCCTAACCCTAACCCTAACCCTAACCCTAACCCTAACCCTAACCCTAACCCTAACCCTAACCCTAACCCTAACCCTAACCCTAACCCTAACCCTAACCCTAACCCTAACCCTAACCCTAACCCTAACCCTAACCCTAACCCTAACCCTAACCCTAACCCTAACCCTAACCCTAACCAACCTAACCCTAACCCTAACCCTAACCCTAACCCTAACCCTAACCCTAACCCTAACCCTAACCCTAACCCTAACCCTAACCCTAACCCTAACCCTAACCCTAACCCTAACCCTAACCCTAACCCTAACCCTAACCCTAACCCTAACCCTAACCCTAACCCTAACCCTAACCCTAACCCTAACCCTAACCCTAACCCTAACCCTAACCCTAACCCTAACCCTAACCCTAACCCTAACCCTAACCCAACCCTAACCCTAACCCTAACCCTAACCCTAACCCTAACCCTAACCCTAACCCTAACCCTAACCCTAACCCTAACCCTAACCCTAACCCTAACCCTAACCCTAACCCTAACCCTAACCCTAACCCTAACCCTAACCCTAACCCTAACCCTAACCCTAACCCTAACCCTAACCCTAACCCTAACCCTAACCCTAACCCTAACCCTAACCCTAACCCTAACCCTAACCCTAACCCTAACCCTAACCCTAACCCTAACCCTAACCCTAACCCTAACCCTAACCCTAACCCTAACCCTAACCCTAACCCTAACCCTAACCCTAACCCTAACCCTAACCCTAACCCTAACCCTAACCCTAACCCTAACCCTAACCCTAACCCTAACCCTAACCCTAACCCTAACCCTAACCCTAACCCTAACCCTAACCCTAACCCTAACCCTAACCCTAACCCTAACCCTAACCCTAACCCTAACCCTAACCCTAACCCTAACCCTAACCCTAACCCTAACCCTAACCCTAACCCTAACCCTAACCCTAACCCTAACCCTAACCCTAACCCTAACCCTAACCCTAACCCTAACCCTAACCCTAACCCTAACCCTAACCCTAACCCTAACCCTAACCCTAACCCTAACCCTAACCCTAACCCTAACCCTAACCCTAACCCTAACCCTAACCCTAACCCTAACCCTAACCCTAACCCTAACCCTAACCCTAACCCTAACCCTAACCCTAACCCTAACCCTAACCCTAACCCTAACCCTAACCCTAACCCTAACCCTAACCCTAACCCTAACCCTAACCCTAACCCTAACCCTAACCCTAACCCTAACCCTAACCCTAACCCTAACCCTAACCCTAACCCTAACCCTAACCCTAACCCTAACCCTAACCCTAACCCTAACCCTAACCCTAACCCTAACCCTAACCCTAACCCTAACCCTAACCCTAACCCTAACCCTAACCCTAACCCTAACCCTAACCCTAACCCTAACCCTAACCCTAACCCTAACCCTAACCCTAACCCTAACCCTAACCCTAACCCTAACCCTAACCCTAACCCTAACCCTAACCCTAACCCTAACCCTAACCCTAACCCTAACCCTAACCCTAACCCTAACCCTAACCCTAACCCTAACCCTAACCCTAACCCTAACCCTAACCCTAACCCTAACCCTAACCCTAACCCTAACCCTAACCCTAACCCTAACCCTAACCCTAACCCTAACCCTAACCCTAACCCTAACCCTAACCCTAACCCTAACCCTAACCCTAACCCTAACCCTAACCCTAACCCTAACCCTAACCCTAACCCTAACCCTAACCCTAACCCTAACCCTAACCCTAACCCTAACCCTAACCCTAACCCTAACCCTAACCCTAACCCTAACCCTAACCCTAACCCTAACCCTAACCCTAACCCTAACCCTAACCCTAACCCTAACCCTAACCCTAACCCTAACCCTAACCCTAACCCTAACCCTAACCCTAACCCTAACCCTAACCCTAACCCTAACCCTAACCCTAACCCTAACCCTAACCCTAACCCTAACCCTAACCCTAACCCTAACCCTAACCCTAACCCTAACCCTAACCCTAACCCTAACCCTAACCCTAACCCTAACCCTAACCCTAACCCTAACCCTAACCCTAACCCTAACCCTAACCCTAACCCTAACCCTAACCCTAACCCTAACCCTAACCCTAACCCTAACCCTAACCCTAACCCTAACCCTAACCCTAACCCTAACCCTAACCCTAACCCTAACCCTAACCCTAACCCTAACCCTAACCCTAACCCTAACCCTAACCCTAACCCTAACCCTAACCCTAACCCTAACCCTAACCCTAACCCTAACCCTAACCCTAACCCTAACCCTAACCCTAACCCTAACCCTAACCCTAACCCTAACCCTAACCCTAACCCTAACCCTAACCCTAACCCTAACCCTAACCCTAACCCTAACCCTAACCCTAACCCTAACCCTAACCCTAACCCTAACCCTAACCCTAACCCTAACCCTAACCCTAACCCTAACCCTAACCCTAACCCTAACCCTAACCCTAACCCTAACCCTAACCCTAACCCTAACCCTAACCCTAACCCTAACCCTAACCCTAACCCTAACCCTAACCCTAACCCTAACCCTAACCCTAACCCTAACCCTAACCCTAACCCTAACCCTAACCCTAACCCTAACCCTAACCCTAACCCTAACCCTAACCCTAACCCTAACCCTAACCCTAACCCTAACCCTAACCCTAACCCTAACCCTAACCCTAACCCTAACCCTAACCCTAACCCTAACCCTAACCCTAACCCTAACCCTAACCCTAACCCTAACCCTAACCCTAACCCTAACCCTAACCCTAACCCTAACCCTAACCCTAACCCTAACCCTAACCCTAACCCTAACCCTAACCCTAACCCTAACCCTAACCCTAACCCTAACCCTAACCCTAACCCTAACCCTAACCCTAACCCTAACCCTAACCCTAACCCTAACCCTAACCCTAACCCTAACCCTAACCCTAACCCTAACCCTAACCCTAACCCTAACCCTAACCCTAACCCTAACCCTAACCCTAACCCTAACCCTAACCCTAACCCTAACCCTAACCCTAACCCTAACCCTAACCCTAACCCTAACCCTAACCCTAACCCTAACCCTAACCCTAACCCTAACCCTAACCCTAACCCTAACCCTAACCCTAACCCTAACCCTAACCCTAACCCTAACCCTAACCCTAACCCTAACCCTAACCCTAACCCTAACCCTAACCCTAACCCTAACCCTAACCCTAACCCTAACCCTAACCCTAACCCTAACCCTAACCCTAACCCTAACCCTAACCCTAACCCTAACCCTAACCCTAACCCTAACCCTAACCCTAACCCTAACCCTAACCCTAACCCTAACCCTAACCCTAACCCTAACCCTAACCCTAACCCTAACCCTAACCCTAACCCTAACCCTAACCCTAACCCTAACCCTAACCCTAACCCTAACCCTAACCCTAACCCTAACCCTAACCCTAACCCTAACCCTAACCCTAACCCTAACCCTAACCCTAACCCTAACCCTAACCCTAACCCTAACCCTAACCCTAACCCTAACCCTAACCCTAACCCTAACCCTAACCCTAACCCTAACCCTAACCCTAACCCTAACCCTAACCCTAACCCTAACCCTAACCCTAACCCTAACCCTAACCCTAACCCTAACCCTAACCCTAACCCTAACCCTAACCCTAACCCTAACCCTAACCCTAACCCTAACCCTAACCCTAACCCTAACCCTAACCCTAACCCTAACCCTAACCCTAACCCTAACCCTAACCCTAACCCTAACCCTAACCCTAACCCTAACCCTAACCCTAACCCTAACCCTAACCCTAACCCTAACCCTAACCCTAACCCTAACCCTAACCCTAACCCTAACCCTAACCCTAACCCTAACCCTAACCCTAACCCTAACCCTAACCCTAACCCTAACCCTAACCCTAACCCTAACCCTAACCCTAACCCTAACCCTAACCCTAACCCTAACCCTAACCCTAACCCTAACCCTAACCCTAACCCTAACCCTAACCCTAACCCTAACCCTAACCCTAACCCTAACCCTAACCCTAACCCTAACCCTAACCCTAACCCTAACCCTAACCCTAACCCTAACCCTAACCCTAACCCTAACCCTAACCCTAACCCTAACCCTAACCCTAACCCTAACCCTAACCCTAACCCTAACCCTAACCCTAACCCTAACCCTAACCCTAACCCTAACCCTAACCCTAACCCTAACCCTAACCCTAACCCTAACCCTAACCCTAACCCTAACCCTAACCCTAACCCTAACCCTAACCCTAACCCTAACCCTAACCCTAACCCTAACCCTAACCCTAACCCTAACCCTAACCCTAACCCTAACCCTAACCCTAACCCTAACCCTAACCCTAACCCTAACCCTAACCCTAACCCTAACCCTAACCCTAACCCTAACCCTAACCCTAACCCTAACCCTAACCCTAACCCTAACCCTAACCCTAACCCTAACCCTAACCCTAACCCTAACCCTAACCCTAACCCTAACCCTAACCCTAACCCTAACCCTAACCCTAACCCTAACCCTAACCCTAACCCTAACCCTAACCCTAACCCTAACCCTAACCCTAACCCTAACCCTAACCCTAACCCTAACCCTAACCCTAACCCTAACCCTAACCCTAACCCTAACCCTAACCCTAACCCTAACCCTAACCCTAACCCTAACCCTAACCCTAACCCTAACCCTAACCCTAACCCTAACCCTAACCCTAACCCTAACCCTAACCCTAACCCTAACCCTAACCCTAACCCTAACCCTAACCCTAACCCTAACCCTAACCCTAACCCTAACCCTAACCCTAACCCTAACCCTAACCCTAACCCTAACCCTAACCCTAACCCTAACCCTAACCCTAACCCTAACCCTAACCCTAACCCTAACCCTAACCCTAACCCTAACCCTAACCCTAACCCTAACCCTAACCCTAACCCTAACCCTAACCCTAACCCTAACCCTAACCCTAACCCTAACCCTAACCCTAACCCTAACCCTAACCCTAACCCTAACCCTAACCCTAACCCTAACCCTAACCCTAACCCTAACCCTAACCCTAACCCTAACCCTAACCCTAACCCTAACCCTAACCCTAACCCTAACCCTAACCCTAACCCTAACCCTAACCCTAACCCTAACCCTAACCCTAACCCTAACCCTAACCCTAACCCTAACCCTAACCCTAACCCTAACCCTAACCCTAACCCTAACCCTAACCCTAACCCTAACCCTAACCCTAACCCTAACCCTAACCCTAACCCTAACCCTAACCCTAACCCTAACCCTAACCCTAACCCTAACCCTAACCCTAACCCTAACCCTAACCCTAACCCTAACCCTAACCCTAACCCTAACCCTAACCCTAACCCTAACCCTAACCCTAACCCTAACCCTAACCCTAACCCTAACCCTAACCCTAACCCTAACCCTAACCCTAACCCTAACCCTAACCCTAACCCTAACCCTAACCCTAACCCTAACCCTAACCCTAACCCTAACCCTAACCCTAACCCTAACCCTAACCCTAACCCTAACCCTAACCCTAACCCTAACCCTAACCCTAACCCTAACCCTAACCCTAACCCTAACCCTAACCCTAACCCTAACCCTAACCCTAACCCTAACCCTAACCCTAACCCTAACCCTAACCCTAACCCTAACCCTAACCCTAACCCTAACCCTAACCCTAACCCTAACCCTAACCCTAACCCTAACCCTAACCCTAACCCTAACCCTAACCCTAACCCTAACCCTAACCCTAACCCTAACCCTAACCCTAACCCTAACCCTAACCCTAACCCTAACCCTAACCCTAACCCTAACCCTAACCCTAACCCTAACCCTAACCCTAACCCTAACCCTAACCCTAACCCTAACCCTAACCCTAACCCTAACCCTAACCCTAACCCTAACCCTAACCCTAACCCTAACCCTAACCCTAACCCTAACCCTAACCCTAACCCTAACCCTAACCCTAACCCTAACCCTAACCCTAACCCTAACCCTAACCCTAACCCTAACCCTAACCCTAACCCTAACCCTAACCCTAACCCTAACCCTAACCCTAACCCTAACCCTAACCCTAACCCTAACCCTAACCCTAACCCTAACCCTAACCCTAACCCTAACCCTAACCCTAACCCTAACCCTAACCCTAACCCTAACCCTAACCCTAACCCTAACCCTAACCCTAACCCTAACCCTAACCCTAACCCTAACCCTAACCCTAACCCTAACCCTAACCCTAACCCTAACCCTAACCCTAACCCTAACCCTAACCCTAACCCTAACCCTAACCCTAACCCTAACCCTAACCCTAACCCTAACCCTAACCCTAACCCTAACCCTAACCCTAACCCTAACCCTAACCCTAACCCTAACCCTAACCCTAACCCTAACCCTAACCCTAACCCTAACCCTAACCCTAACCCTAACCCTAACCCTAACCCTAACCCTAACCCTAACCCTAACCCTAACCCTAACCCTAACCCTAACCCTAACCCTAACCCTAACCCTAACCCTAACCCTAACCCTAACCCTAACCCTAACCCTAACCCTAACCCTAACCCTAACCCTAACCCTAACCCTAACCCTAACCCTAACCCTAACCCTAACCCTAACCCTAACCCTAACCCTAACCCTAACCCTAACCCTAACCCTAACCCTAACCCTAACCCTAACCCTAACCCTAACCCTAACCCTAACCCTAACCCTAACCCTAACCCTAACCCTAACCCTAACCCTAACCCTAACCCTAACCCTAACCCTAACCCTAACCCTAACCCTAACCCTAACCCTAACCCTAACCCTAACCCTAACCCTAACCCTAACCCTAACCCTAACCCTAACCCTAACCCTAACCCTAACCCTAACCCTAACCCTAACCCTAACCCTAACCCTAACCCTAACCCTAACCCTAACCCTAACCCTAACCCTAACCCTAACCCTAACCCTAACCCTAACCCTAACCCTAACCCTAACCCTAACCCTAACCCTAACCCTAACCCTAACCCTAACCCTAACCCTAACCCTAACCCTAACCCTAACCCTAACCCTAACCCTAACCCTAACCCTAACCCTAACCCTAACCCTAACCCTAACCCTAACCCTAACCCTAACCCTAACCCTAACCCTAACCCTAACCCTAACCCTAACCCTAACCCTAACCCTAACCCTAACCCTAACCCTAACCCTAACCCTAACCCTAACCCTAACCCTAACCCTAACCCTAACCCTAACCCTAACCCTAACCCTAACCCTAACCCTAACCCTAACCCTAACCCTAACCCTAACCCTAACCCTAACCCTAACCCTAACCCTAACCCTAACCCTAACCCTAACCCTAACCCTAACCCTAACCCTAACCCTAACCCTAACCCTAACCCTAACCCTAACCCTAACCCTAACCCTAACCCTAACCCTAACCCTAACCCTAACCCTAACCCTAACCCTAACCCTAACCCTAACCCTAACCCTAACCCTAACCCTAACCCTAACCCTAACCCTAACCCTAACCCTAACCCTAACCCTAACCCTAACCCTAACCCTAACCCTAACCCTAACCCTAACCCTAACCCTAACCCTAACCCTAACCCTAACCCTAACCCTAACCCTAACCCTAACCCTAACCCTAACCCTAACCCTAACCCTAACCCTAACCCTAACCCTAACCCTAACCCTAACCCTAACCCTAACCCTAACCCTAACCCTAACCCTAACCCTAACCCTAACCCTAACCCTAACCCTAACCCTAACCCTAACCCTAACCCTAACCCTAACCCTAACCCTAACCCTAACCCTAACCCTAACCCTAACCCTAACCCTAACCCTAACCCTAACCCTAACCCTAACCCTAACCCTAACCCTAACCCTAACCCTAACCCTAACCCTAACCCTAACCCTAACCCTAACCCTAACCCTAACCCTAACCCTAACCCTAACCCTAACCCTAACCCTAACCCTAACCCTAACCCTAACCCTAACCCTAACCCTAACCCTAACCCTAACCCTAACCCTAACCCTAACCCTAACCCTAACCCTAACCCTAACCCTAACCCTAACCCTAACCCTAACCCTAACCCTAACCCTAACCCTAACCCTAACCCTAACCCTAACCCTAACCCTAACCCTAACCCTAACCCTAACCCTAACCCTAACCCTAACCCTAACCCTAACCCTAACCCTAACCCTAACCCTAACCCTAACCCTAACCCTAACCCTAACCCTAACCCTAACCCTAACCCTAACCCTAACCCTAACCCTAACCCTAACCCTAACCCTAACCCTAACCCTAACCCTAACCCTAACCCTAACCCTAACCCTAACCCTAACCCTAACCCTAACCCTAACCCTAACCCTAACCCTAACCCTAACCCTAACCCTAACCCTAACCCTAACCCTAACCCTAACCCTAACCCTAACCCTAACCCTAACCCTAACCCTAACCCTAACCCTAACCCTAACCCTAACCCTAACCCTAACCCTAACCCTAACCCTAACCCTAACCCTAACCCTAACCCTAACCCTAACCCTAACCCTAACCCTAACCCTAACCCTAACCCTAACCCTAACCCTAACCCTAACCCTAACCCTAACCCTAACCCTAACCCTAACCCTAACCCTAACCCTAACCCTAACCCTAACCCTAACCCTAACCCTAACCCTAACCCTAACCCTAACCCTAACCCTAACCCTAACCCTAACCCTAACCCTAACCCTAACCCTAACCCTAACCCTAACCCTAACCCTAACCCTAACCCTAACCCTAACCCTAACCCTAACCCTAACCCTAACCCTAACCCTAACCCTAACCCTAACCCTAACCCTAACCCTAACCCTAACCCTAACCCTAACCCTAACCCTAACCCTAACCCTAACCCTAACCCTAACCCTAACCCTAACCCTAACCCTAACCCTAACCCTAACCCTAACCCTAACCCTAACCCTAACCCTAACCCTAACCCTAACCCTAACCCTAACCCTAACCCTAACCCTAACCCTAACCCTAACCCTAACCCTAACCCTAACCCTAACCCTAACCCTAACCCTAACCCTAACCCTAACCCTAACCCTAACCCTAACCCTAACCCTAACCCTAACCCTAACCCTAACCCTAACCCTAACCCTAACCCTAACCCTAACCCTAACCCTAACCCTAACCCTAACCCTAACCCTAACCCTAACCCTAACCCTAACCCTAACCCTAACCCTAACCCTAACCCTAACCCTAACCCTAACCCTAACCCTAACCCTAACCCTAACCCTAACCCTAACCCTAACCCTAACCCTAACCCTAACCCTAACCCTAACCCTAACCCTAACCCTAACCCTAACCCTAACCCTAACCCTAACCCTAACCCTAACCCTAACCCTAACCCTAACCCTAACCCTAACCCTAACCCTAACCCTAACCCTAACCCTAACCCTAACCCTAACCCTAACCCTAACCCTAACCCTAACCCTAACCCTAACCCTAACCCTAACCCTAACCCTAACCCTAACCCTAACCCTAACCCTAACCCTAACCCTAACCCTAACCCTAACCCTAACCCTAACCCTAACCCTAACCCTAACCCTAACCCTAACCCTAACCCTAACCCTAACCCTAACCCTAACCCTAACCCTAACCCTAACCCTAACCCTAACCCTAACCCTAACCCTAACCCTAACCCTAACCCTAACCCTAACCCTAACCCTAACCCTAACCCTAACCCTAACCCTAACCCTAACCCTAACCCTAACCCTAACCCTAACCCTAACCCTAACCCTAACCCTAACCCTAACCCTAACCCTAACCCTAACCCTAACCCTAACCCTAACCCTAACCCTAACCCTAACCCTAACCCTAACCCTAACCCTAACCCTAACCCTAACCCTAACCCTAACCCTAACCCTAACCCTAACCCTAACCCTAACCCTAACCCTAACCCTAACCCTAACCCTAACCCTAACCCTAACCCTAACCCTAACCCTAACCCTAACCCACACCCTAACCCTACCCTAACCCTAACCCTAACCCTAACCCTAACCCTAACCCTAACCCTAACCCTAACCCTAACCCTAACCCTAACCCTAACCTAACCCTAACCCTAACCCTAACCCTAACCCTAACCCACCCTAACCCTAACCCTAACCCTAACCCTAACCCTAACCCTAACCCTAACCCTAACCTAACCCTAACCCTAACCCTAACCCTAACCCTAACCCTAACCCTAACCCTAACCCTAACCCTAACCCTAACCCTAACCCTAACCCTAACCCTAACCCTAACCCTAACCCTAACCCTAACCCTAACCCTAACCCTAAACTTAACCTAAACCCTAACCTTTACCTAATCTTAACCTTATCCTTACCCTAACCCTAACCTTAACCTAAACCTAAACCTAACCTTAACCTAACCCTAACCTGAATCTAAAACTTACCCTTACCTTAACCCAAACCTAACCCTAACCTTAACCTAACCCCAACCTTAACCTAAACCTAACCCTAACCCTTACCCAAACCTAACCTAAACCCTAACCTTTACCTAACCCTAACCCATAAACCTACCCATCCCTAACCCTACTCGCCACAGCCCTACTCAATTTAAACCCGCCTTTAAATAACCCTAACTTCACACTTAAAACCTACCAGTTACACCCCGGTCTATTCTAACCCTCGTTGTGACAACCCTTATTTAGACTGATATAATAAAATAAGGTGAATTCGCACCTTCCATCTCAACCCCATGGGCCACAACCCCGGATGGAGAATGTACATCTTCCCTAAAATCCACCCATTTCTACCCGGCTAGCTACAACAAATTCGATCGAATTTCTAAAAAAAAGATTGTTGGAATAACCTGGTCTAAAATAACAACAAATTAAAGGCAGATTTCAAACCCGAACAACCTCTCTACCAGTCCAAAGCCCAAACTAGAAGGCTTTCCTCCTAGACAGGAGCCAGATCCAGGTCTTCCGGTAGAGTCTAATATGCGTCGGCCAGTGCACCTCCTCAGTTTCCCCGCCTTCCTGGGCATAGATTTCAGGGAGAGGGGAACTGTTGTAATTTTACAAAACCTAACCCTAACCCATATCTCAGCACCTGGTGGCGCTAGAGGTACAGGACCACTCCCAATCGACTGGGCGTGGCAAAATTAGTATATATACCAAATCTCCTCCCTCTAGGACCAAGGGAAGCAAGGGTTAGGGTTAGGGTTGGACTCTATATCCTAACCCTAACCCTAACCCTAACCCTAACCTAACCCTAACCCAAGAAAAACACAAGTCCCACCCACCTAAGTCACACCCAAGAAAAACACAAGTCCCACCCAATTCAAACACAAGTCTCACCCACCTAAGTCCCAACCCACCCAAGTCAAACACAAGTCCCAACCAAGTCAAACACAAGTCCCACCCACCTAAATCCCACCCAAGTCAAACACAAGTCCAACCCACCTAAGTCCCACCCAAGTCAAACACAAGTCCAACCCACCTAAGTCCCACCCAAGTCAAACACAAGTCCCACCCAATTCAAACACAAGTCTCACCCACCTAAGTCCAACCCACCCAAGTCAAACACAAGTCCCACCCAATTCAAACACAAGTCTCACCCACCTAAGTCCAACCCACCCAAGTCAAACACAAGTCCCAACCAAGTCAAACACAAGTCCCACCCACCTAAGTTCCACCCAAGTCAAACACAAGTCCCACCCAATTCAAACACAAGTCTCACCCACCTAAGTCCAACCCACCCAAGTCAAACACAAGTCCCACCCAATTCAAACACAAGTCTCACCCACCTAAGTCCCACCCAAGTCAAACACAAGTCCAACCCAAAAAGTCCAACCCAAGTCAAACACAAGTCCCACCCAATTCAAACACAAGTCTCACCCACCTAAGTCCCACCCAACTTGACCTCTATAGGTGCAATAATAGAGGGGGTGCAATACCATATCTCAGCACCTGGTGGCGCTAGAGGTACAGGACCACTCCCAATCGACTGGGCGTGGCAAAATTAGTATATATACCAAATCTCCTCCCTCTAGGACCAAGGGAAGCAAAGTGCACCAGGGGGTGCAATAGCATATATCGGCACCTGGTGGCGCTAGAGCCACGGAACCAAGTGCAATCGACTGGGCATACTCTAATTAGTATACTCACAAAATTTCAGATCTGTAGCTGCAAAAAAAATGGGGGTGCAATACCATATCTCGGCCCCTGGTGGCGCTAGAGCTCCCAAACCAAGTGCAAACGATCGGGCGACCTCTAAATAGTATATATACCAAATTTCAGCCTCCTAGGACCTATAGAAACGAAGTGCACCCCCCCCTATAGGGGGGTGCACTTTCGCATTTTACCCTATTACCTAACCCTAACCCTAACCCTAACCCTAACCCTAACCCTAACCCTAACCCTAACCCTAACCCTAACCCTAACCCTAACCCTAACCCTAACCCTACCCGTGCCAACCCGGATATATTATTGATTATATATTATACATACCCCTTCAAAAATTGAACCCTAACATAATTAACCCTGGGCCTCATAACCCTAGCCAGACTAACCCTAGCTCTCATAGCCCTCACAGAAATGAACCCTCTGTTTTGTACCCCTAGAGTATATATAACACCATACCGATATAGATATGGATATGGACATGCATGTATACTCTCTCTTTTCCTCCATTTCATCATTATAATAAATAAATTTAAACCCTTCTTTTATATAAAAAAATAATAGAATAAATAAATATACATTGTATATGATTCAAGATCGAACATGAGTGGAATGATATGAGTACTGACCCTAACTCTGTCCTACGGCTGTCCTTAGTGGTCAGTGGAAGGATGGACCGTGCACAACCATTTCCGACTTCCTTGGAAGTTGGATCTTGGATCTTTTCATTCCTAACCCTAACCCTAACCCTAACCCTAACCCTAACCCTAACCCTAACCCTAACCCTAACCTAACCCATAACTCAAAAAGGGGAGGGGCTAGAAGGATGGGACCACGCCCAATCGACTGGGCGTGACCAAATTAGTATACAGGCAAAGTCTCCGCCCTGTAAGACCAAAGGGGGCGGAGTTAGAGGGGGGGGCTCAACTGGGGGCTCAACTCCATAACTCAAAAAGGGGAGGAGCTAGAGGGATGGGACCACGCCCAATCGACTGGGCGTGGCCAAATTAGTATACAGGCAAAGTCTCCTCCCCCTAGGACCAAAGGGGGCGGAGTTACTGGGGGGGGCTCAACTCAGGGGGGCTCAACTTCGCAAAAGTGCCTATTACCTAACCCTAACCCTAACCCTAACCCTAACCCTAACCCTAACCCTAACCCTAACCCTAACCCTAACCCTAACCCTAACCTAACCCTAACCCTAACCCTAACCCTAACCCTAACCCTAACCCTAACCCTACCCTACCCATCACAGGATGGGAGCGTAATTCTAGGATCAATTAGGGCTATCCCTGTACTCGCAACCCGCCTAAACTTAACCCTCACTGGGGATTGAGAATTTGTTCTAACTAGACATTACTTTAACATGCCTAAAAAAGAGAAAGAGCTCATGGGAATACGATGCCTGGCCAGGATTATTGGGCCATAACCCCTTGGGGTATGGTTTGATTCGCTGGTTGGGACCAGGTCCAGGTGTAGACTTTTGTATTCCTGACTGTGAAACTATTGGGAGAGGTGGGTGTTGGACTAAATAGATTTCCTATGAGGTAGAGGTAGGGATGGAATGGTGGCATATCAGGTGGGGGGGAGGTTGTGGAATCGGGGGGAAGAAAAGAGAAAAAGCTCATGGGAATACGATGCCTGGCCAGGATTATTGGGCCATGCCCCCTTTGGGGTATGGTTTGATTCGCTGGTTGGGACCAAGTCCAGTGGAAGACTTTTGTATTCCTGATTTAGATTGGTGGGTGGAAGCTAGGGAAGCCTGCTGATCCTTTCAAAAAACACGCGCCGGCCTGTGCATTTCTGCGTTTCTCCCTAAACCAAACTGGGTGACCTGAGAGATGGTTGCCTGGGGGGAGACGTTGCGATTACAAAAAACCTAACCCTAACCCTAACCCTAACCCTAACCCTAACCCCCTATAGGGGGGTGCACTTTCGCATTTTACCCTATTACCTAACCCTAACCCTAACCCTAACCCTAACCCTAACCCACCCAAGTCCCACCCACCTAAGTCACACCCAAGAAAAACACAAGTCCCACCCACCTAAGTCCCACCCAAGTCAAACACAAGTCCCCACCCACCTAAGTCACACCCAAGAAAAACACAAGTCCCACCCACCTAAGTCCCACCCAAGTCAAACACAAGTCCCCACCCACCTAAGTCACACCCAAGAAAAACACAAGTCCCACCCACCTAAGTCCCACCCAAGTCAAACACAAGTCCCACCCAATTCAAACACAAGTCTCACCCACCTAAGTCCCAACCCACCCAAGTCAAACACAAGTCCCAACCAAGTCAAACACAAGTCCCAACCAAGTCAAACACAAGTCCCACCCACCTAAGTCCCACCCAAGTCAAACACAAGTCCCACCCAATTCAAACACAAGTCTCACCCACCTAAGTCCAACCCACCCAAGTCAAACACAAGTCCCAACCAAGTCAAACACAAGTCCCACCCACCTAAGTCCCACCCAAGTTAAACACAAGTCCCACCCAATTCAAACACAAGTCTCACCCACCTAAGTCCAACCCACCCAAGTCAAACACAAGTCCCACCCAATTCAAACACAAGTTTCACCCACCTAAGTCCCACCCAACTTGACCTCTATAGGTGCAATAATAGAGGGGGTGCAATACCATATCTCAGCACCTGGTGGCGCTAGAGGTACAGGACCACTCCCAATCGACTGGGCGTGGCAAAATTAGTATATATACCAAATCTCCTCCCTCTAGGACCAAGGGAAGCAAAGTGCACCAGGGGGTGCAATAGCATATCTCGGCACCTGGTGGCGCTAGAGCCACGGAACCAAGTGCAATCGACTGGGCATACTCTAATTAGTATACTCACAAAATTTCAGATCTGTAGCTGCAAAAAAAATGGGGGTGCAATACCATATCTCGGCCCTTGGTGGCGCTAGAGCTCCCAAACCAAGTGCAAACGATCGGGCGCCCTCTAAATAGTATATATACCAAATTTCAGCCTCCTAGGACCTATAGAAACGAAGTGCACCCCCCCCTATAGGGGGGTGCACTTTCGCATTTTACCCTATTACCCTAACCCTAACCCTAACCCTTCCTGGGCATAGATTTCAGGGAGAGGGGAACTGTTGTAATTTTACAAAACCTAACCCTAACCCCACCCACCTAAGTCACACCCAAGAAAAACACAAGTCCCACCCACCTAAGTCCCACCCAAGTCAAACACAAGTCCCACCCACCTAAGTCACACCCAAGAAAAACACAAGTCCAACCCACCTAAGTCCCACCCAAGTCAAACACAAGTCCAACCCACCTAAGTCCCACCCAAGTCAAACACAAGTCCAACCCACCTAAGTCCCACCCAAGTCAAACACAAGTCCAACCCACCTAAGTCCCACCCAAGTCAAACACAAGTCCCACCCACCTAAGTCCCACCCAAGTCAAACACAAGTCCCACCCAATTCAAACACAAGTCTCACCCACCTAAGTCCAACCCACCCAATTCAAACACAAGTCCCACCCAATTCAAACACAAGTCTCACCCACCTAAGTCCAACCCACCCAAGTCAAACACAAGTCCCAACCAAGTCAAACACAAGTCCCACCCACCTAAGTCCCACCCAAGTCAAACACAAGTCCAACCCACCTAAGTCCCACCCAAGTCAAACACAAGTCCCACCCAATTCAAACACAAGTCTCACCCACCTAAGTCCCACCCAAGTCAAACACAAGTCCAACCCACCCAAGTCAAACACAAGTCCCACCCAATTCAAACACAAGTCTCACCCACCTAAGTCCCACCCAACTTGACCTCTATAGGTGCAATAATAGAGGGGGTGCAATACCATATCTCAGCACCTGGTGGCGCTACAGGTACAGGACCACTCCCAATCGACTGGGCGTGGCCAAATTAGTATACAGGCGAAGTATCCGCCCCACAGGACAAAAGGGGGCGGAGTTAGAGGGGGGGGCTCAACTGGGGGCTCAACTCCATAACTCAAAAAGGGGAGGAGATAGAGGGATGGGACCACTCCCAATCGACTGGGCGTGGACGAATTAGTATACAGGCGAAGTCTCCGCCCTGTAAGACCAAAGGGGGCGGAGTTAGAGGGGGGGGGCTCAACTGGGGGCTCAACTCCATAACTCAAAAAGGGGAGGAGCTAGAGGGATGGGACCACTCCCAATCGACTGAGCGTGGCCGAATTAGTATATAGGAGAAGTCTCCGCCCTGTAAGACCAAAGGGGGCGGAGTTAGAGGGGGGGGCTCAACTGGGGGCTCAACTCCATAACTCAAAAAGGGGAGGAGCTAGAGGGATGGGACCACTCCCAATCGACTGGGCGTGGCCGAATTAGTATACAGGCGAAGTCTCCGCCCTGTAAGACCAAAGGGGGCGGAGTTACTGGGGGGGGCTCAACTCAGGGGGGCTCAACTTCGCAAAAGTGCCTATTACCTAACCCTAACCCTAACCCTAACCCTAACCCTAACCCTAACCCTAACCCTAACCCTAACCCTAACCCTAACCCTAACCCTAACCCTAACCCTAACCCTAACCCTAACCCTAACCCTAACCCTAACCCTAACCCTAACCCTAACCCTAACCCTAACCCTAACCCTAACCCTAACCCTAACCCTAACCCTAACCCTAACCCTAACCCTAACCCTAACCCTAACCCTAACCCTAACCCTAACCCTAACCCTAACCCTAACCCTAAACTTAACCGTCACAGTCCTGATGGGTTAATGGGATCTATCCCCACACCCATTCCTGCCTAAACTTAACCCTCACAGTCCTGATGGATCAGTGGCTTATACCTAAACTTAACCGTCACAGTCCTGATGGATCAGTGGCTTATACCTAAACTTAACCGTCACAGTCCTGATGGGTTAATGGGATCTATCCCCACACCCATTCCTGCCTAAACTTAACCCTCACAGTCCTGATGGATCAGTGGCTTATACCTAAACTTAACCGTCACAGTCCTGATGGATCAGTGGCTTATACCTAAACTTAACCGTCACAGTCCTGATGGATCAGTGGCTTATACCTAAACTTAACCGTCACAGTCCTGATGGATCAATGGTTTATACCTAACCCTAACTGTCACAGCCCTGATGGGTTAATGGGTTGGGATCTATCCCCACACCCATTCTTGCCTAAACTTAGCCCTCACAGCCCTGATGGATCAGTGGCTTATACCTAAACTTAACCGTCACAGTCCTGATGGATCAGTGGCTTATACCTAAACTTAACCGTCACAGTCCTGATGGATCAGTGGCTTATACCTAAACTTAACCGTCACAGTCCTGATGGGTTAATGGGATCTATCCCCACACCCATTCCTGCCTAAACTTAACCCTCACAGTCCTGATGGATCAGTGGCTTATACCTAAACTTAACCGTCACAGTCCTGTTGAATCAGTGGCTTATACCTAAACTGAACCGTCACAGTCCTGATGGGTTAATGGGATCTATCCCCACACCCATTCCTGCCTAAACTTAACCCTCACAGTCCTGATGGATCAGTGGCTTATACCTAAACTTAACCGTCACAGTCCTGATGGATCAGTGGCTTATACCTAAACTTAACCGTCACAGCCCTGATGGGTTAATGGGTTGGGATCTATCCCCACACCCATTCTTGCCTAAACTTAGCCCTCACAGCCCTGATGGATCAGTGGCTTATACCTAAACTTAACCGTCACAGTCCTGATGGATCAGTGGCTTATACCTAAACTTAACCGTCACAGTCCTGATGGATCAGTGGCTTATACCTAAACTTAACCCTCACAGTCCTGATGGATCAGTGGCTTATACCTAAACTTAACCGTCACAGTCCTGATGGATCAGTGGCTTATACCTAAACTTAACCGTCACAGTCCTGATGGATCAGTGGCTTATACCTAAACTTAACCGTCACAGTCCTGATGGATCAGTGGCTTATACCTAAACTTAACCGTCACAGTCCTGATGGATCAGTGGTCTATACCTAACCCTAACCGTCACGACCCTGATGGGTTAATGGGTTCTATCCCCACACCCATTCTTGCCTAAACTTAGCCCTCACAGTCCTGATGGATCAGTGGCTTATACCTAAACTTAACCGTCACAGTCCTGATGGATCAGTGGCTTATACCTAAACTTAACCGTCACAGCCCTGATGGGTTAATGGGTTGGGATCTATCCCCACACCCATTCTTGCCTAAACTTAGCCCTCACAGCCCTGATGGATCAGTGGCTTATACCTAAACTTAACCGTCACAGTCCTGATGGATCAGTGGCTTATACCTAAACTTAACCGTCACAGTCCTGATGGATCAGTGGCTTATACCTAAACTTAACCGTCACAGTCCTGATGGGTTAATGGGATCTATCCCCACACCCATTCCTGCCTAAACTTAACCCTCACAGTCCTGATGGATCAGTGGCTTATACCTAAACTTAACCGTCACAGTCCTGATGGATCAGTGGCTTATACCTAAACTTAACCGTCACAGTCCTGATGGGTTAATGGGATCTATCCCCACACCCATTCCTGCCTAAACTTAACCCTCACAGTCCTGATGGATCAGTGGCTTATACCTAAACTTAACCGTCACAGTCCTGATGGATCAGTGGCTTATACCTAAACTTAACCGTCACAGTCCTGATGGATCAGTGGCTTATACCTAAACTTAACCGTCACAGTCCTGATGGATCAATGGTTTATACCTAACCCTAACTGTCACAGCCCTGATGGGTTAATGGGTTGGGATCTATCCCCACACCCATTCTTGCCTAAACTTAGCCCTCACAGCCCTGATGGATCAGTGGCTTATACCTAAACTTAACCGTCACAGTCCTGATGGATCAGTGGCTTATACCTAAACTTAACCGTCACAGTCCTGATGGATCAGTGGCTTATACCTAAACTTAACCGTCACAGTCCTGATGGGTTAATGGGATCTATCCCCACACCCATTCCTGCCTAAACTTAACCCTCACAGTCCTGATGGATCAGTGGCTTATACCTAAACTTAACCGTCACAGTCCTGTTGAATCAGTGGCTTATACCTAAACTGAACCGTCACAGTCCTGATGGGTTAATGGGATCTATCCCCACACCCATTCCTGCCTAAACTTAACCCTCACAGTCCTGATGGATCAGTGGCTTATACCTAAACTTAACCGTCACAGTCCTGATGGATCAGTGGCTTATACCTAAACTTAACCGTCACAGCCCTGATGGGTTAATGGGTTGGGATCTATCCCCACACCCATTCTTGCCTAAACTTAGCCCTCACAGCCCTGATGGATCAGTGGCTTATACCTAAACTTAACCGTCACAGTCCTGATGGATCAGTGGCTTATACCTAAACTTAACCGTCACAGTCCTGATGGATCAGTGGCTTATACCTAAACTTAACCGTCACAGTCCTGATGGATCAGTGGTTTATACCTAACCCTAACCGTCACAGCCCTGATGGGTTGGGATCTATCCCCACACTCATTCTTGCCTAAACTTAGCCCTCACAGCCCTGATGGATCAGTGGCTTATACCTATACCTAACCGTCACAGTCCTGATGGATTTGTGAAATACACGGGGATCTGTCCCTACGCTCATTCTTCCCCTAATCCTACCCCTCACGACCACTGAGGGATTTGTGAGATGCATGGGGGTCGCTCTGTGCTCATCCTTTTCCTAAAAACTACCCTCACAACCCGGAGGGATTTGAGGTGCATGGGTATTTGTTCCCGCGTTTATTCTTCACTGGCATTTGGCGATGGTAGCTGGGGATAGGAGTGGAATTTACCCCTGCGTCCCCTAATTCTAAAGGTCATAGCCCGGTGGGAATGGTGACATGGGGGAGATCGGTCCTTATGTGGATCCTAGCCTTACTCTAACTATCACAGGCATGATGGATCATTGGCTCTGGTTTATTTGCTGTTTCCTTTCCGGCCTGGCGGAACGTTGGGTTTGGTGGGATAGGAACGGAAGTATTGGTTTAATAACCTCCTGTATTGGAGGTATCGTAGCTCTCTTATCATCTGGATCTAACCATCGAACCTTGATATCGATGATATGGGTCAGATCGGTCCTTACGTTGATCCTAGCCTTATTCTAACTATCACAGCCATGATGGATCAGGGGCTCGGGTTTATCTGTTTCCTTTCCGGCCTGGCGGAACGTTGGGTTTGGTGGGATAGGAACGGGAGTAATGGTTTAACAACCGACTGCAGGGATTTAACCATCGAATACTGGTATCAATGACATGGGTCTGGGTTGACCCTCGCACCCTTTATTACCTAATCTTAGCCATCACAGCCCTGATGGACCAGGGGTGCAGGTTTATCTCCTCGGTCTGCCTCCCGGCCTGAACGACGGCTGGAGCCGGGAGCTGGCTTCCAGCTCCATATCGGTCTAGCCGAGCGTTGGGTTTGGTGGGGGGGGAGCCATAGTAGGGGTTTTGAACTTACCCGTCAGGTGGACTTGCTGATTTCCATGCCTACGGGCTAAAACGCTGGTTCAGCGAGATTGTGTGTGTATATACCAAGACTGGGTCAGTTCTGCTCGTCACAGTGATAGAGGCTCTTCACCCACCAATGTTTTTTGCTAAAGTCGGTCGAGAGGAGGACATGATGGGTTTTATTTTCATGGGGTAGGGTGCGGGCGTGTGGGGGTTTAGTTCTAGAGTTTGGGGAAGTGTTGGGCCAGGCCCGGTCTAGCATTTCTCCCGGGGGGGAGGGTTTTTGTTTGAGGGACCCGGAACCTAGTAATGGTAGTCCCGAGAGGGGACGATGGTTGGGTCAAAAGACCACGAGCCCGTGCCTTTCCTCAGACTCCCCTTGGACCCGGACCAGTTCTAGGCCAGGGGAGCTGTTGTAATTCTTTCAAAAACCTAACCCTAACCCTAACCCTAACCCTAACCCATACAGGCAAAGTCTCCTCCCCCTAGGACCAAAGGGGGCGGAGTTACTGGGGGGGGCTCAACTCAGGGGGGCTCAACTTCGCAAAAGTGCCTATTACCTAACCCTAACCCTAACCCTAACCCTAACCCTAACCCAACCCTAACCCTAACCCTATTACCTAAGTCCAACCCTACCCCAACCCTAAACCTAACCCTAACCCATAACTCAAAAAGGGGAGGGGCTAGAAGGATGGGACCACGCCCAATCGACTGGGCGTGAACAAATTAGTATACAGGCAAAGTCTCCGCCCTGTAAGACCAAAGGGGGCGGAGTTAGAGGGGGGGGCTCAACTGGGGGCTCAACTCCATAACTCAAAAAGGGGAGGAGCTAGAGGGATGGGACCACGCCCAATCGACTGGGCGTGGCCAAATTAGTATACAGGCAAAGTCTCCTCCCCCTAGGACCAAA
The DNA here is from genome assembly GCA_023566225.1 of Romanogobio albipinnatus. NCBI lineage: Eukaryota > Metazoa > Chordata > Actinopteri > Cypriniformes > Gobionidae > Romanogobio > Romanogobio albipinnatus. The sequence goes on along the minus strand of CM042260.1, from coordinate 45,307,949 downwards.
GGGGGCGGAGTTACTGGGGGGGGCTCAACTCAGGGGGGCTCAACTTCGCAAAAGTGCCTATTACCTAACCCTAACCCTAACCCTAACCCTAACCCTAACCCTAACCCTAACCCTAACCCTAACCTTAACCTAACCCTAACCCTAACCCTAAACTTAACCTAAAACCCTAACCTTTACCTAATCTTTACCTTATCCTAACCCTAACCTTAACCTAAACCTAAACCTAACCTTAACCTAACCCTAACCCTAACCTAACCCTAAACTTAACCTAAACCCTAACCCTAACCTAATCTTAACCTTATCCTAACCCTAACCCTAACCTTAACCTAAACCTAAACCTAACCTTAACCTAACCCTAACCTTTATCTAAAACTTACCCTTACCTTAACCCAAACCTAACCTTAACCTTAACCTAACCCTAACCCTAACCCTAAACTTAACCTAAACCCTAACCTTTACCTAATCTTAACCTTATCCTTACCCTAACCCTAACCTTAACCTAAACCTAAACCTAACCTTAACCTAACCCTAACCTGAATCTAAAACTTACCCTTACCTTAACCCAAACCTAACCCTAACCTTAACCTAACCCCAACCTTAACCTAAACCTAACCCTAACCCTTACCCAAACCTAACCTAAACCCTAACCTTTACCTAACCCTAACCCATAAACCTACCCATCCCTAACCCTACTCGCCACAGCCCTACTCAATTTAAACCCGCCTTTAAATAACCCTAACTTCACACTTAAAACCTACCAGTTACACCCCGGTCTATTCTAACCCTCGTTGTGACAACCCTTATTTAGACTGATATAATAAAATAAGGTGAATTCGCACCTTCCATCTCAACCCCATGGGCCACAACCCCGGATGGAGAATGTACATCTTCCCTAAAATCCACCCATTTCTACCCGGCTAGCTACAACAAATTCGATCGAATTTCTAAAAAAAAGATTGTTGGAATAACCTGGTCTAAAATAACAACAAATTAAAGGCAGATTTCAAACCCGAACAACCTCTCTACCAGTCCAAAGCCCAAACTAGAAGGCTTTCCTCCTAGACAGGAGCCAGATCCAGGTCTTCCGGTAGAGTCTAATATGCGTCGGCCAGTGCACCTCCTCAGTTTCCCCGCCTTCCTGGGCATAGATTTCAGGGAGAGGGGAACTGTTGTAATTTTACAAAACCTAACCCTAACCCATATCTCAGCACCTGGTGGCGCTAGAGGTACAGGACCACTCCCAATCGACTGGGCGTGGCAAAATTAGTATATATACCAAATCTCCTCCCTCTAGGACCAAGGGAAGCAAGGGTTAGGGTTAGGGTTGGACTCTATATCCTAACCCTAACCCTAACCCTAACCCTAACCCTAACCCTAACCCTAACCTAACCCTAACCCAAGAAAAACACAAGTCCCACCCACCTAAGTCACACCCAAGAAAAACACAAGTCCCACCCAATTCAAACACAAGTCTCACCCACCTAAGTCCCAACCCACCCAAGTCAAACACAAGTCCCAACCAAGTCAAACACAAGTCCCACCCACCTAAATCCCACCCAAGTCAAACACAAGTCCAACCCACCTAAGTCCCACCCAAGTCAAACACAAGTCCAACCCACCTAAGTCCCACCCAAGTCAAACACAAGTCCCACCCAATTCAAACACAAGTCTCACCCACCTAAGTCCAACCCACCCAAGTCAAACACAAGTCCCACCCAATTCAAACACAAGTCTCACCCACCTAAGTCCAACCCACCCAAGTCAAACACAAGTCCCAACCAAGTCAAACACAAGTCCCACCCACCTAAGTTCCACCCAAGTCAAACACAAGTCCCACCCAATTCAAACACAAGTCTCACCCACCTAAGTCCAACCCACCCAAGTCAAACACAAGTCCCACCCAATTCAAACACAAGTCTCACCCACCTAAGTCCCACCCAAGTCAAACACAAGTCCAACCCAAAAAGTCCAACCCAAGTCAAACACAAGTCCCACCCAATTCAAACACAAGTCTCACCCACCTAAGTCCCACCCAACTTGACCTCTATAGGTGCAATAATAGAGGGGGTGCAATACCATATCTCAGCACCTGGTGGCGCTAGAGGTACAGGACCACTCCCAATCGACTGGGCGTGGCAAAATTAGTATATATACCAAATCTCCTCCCTCTAGGACCAAGGGAAGCAAAGTGCACCAGGGGGTGCAATAGCATATATCGGCACCTGGTGGCGCTAGAGCCACGGAACCAAGTGCAATCGACTGGGCATACTCTAATTAGTATACTCACAAAATTTCAGATCTGTAGCTGCAAAAAAAATGGGGGTGCAATACCATATCTCGGCCCCTGGTGGCGCTAGAGCTCCCAAACCAAGTGCAAACGATCGGGCGACCTCTAAATAGTATATATACCAAATTTCAGCCTCCTAGGACCTATAGAAACGAAGTGCACCCCCCCCCTATAGGGGGGTGCACTTTCGCATTTTACCCTATTACCTAACCCTAACCCTAACCCTAACCCTAACCCTAACCCTAACCCTAACCCTAACCCTAACCCTAACCCTAACCCTAACCCTAACCCTAACCCTAACCCTAACCCTAACCCTAACCCTAACCCTAACCTAACCTAACCCTAACCCTAACCCTAACCCTAACCCTAACCCTAACCCTAACCTAACCTTAACCTAACCCTAACCTTTATCTAAAACTTACCCTTACCTTAACCCAAACCTAACCTTAACCTTAACCTAACCCTAACCCTAACCCTAAACTTAACCTAAACCCTAACCTTTACCTAATCTTAACCTTATCCTTACCCTAACCCTAACCTTAACCTAAACCTAAACCTAACCTTAACCTAACCCTAACCTGAATCTAAAACTTACCCTTACCTTAACCCAAACCTAACCCTAACCTTAACCTAACCCCAACCTTAACCTAAACCTAACCCTAACCCTTACCCAAACCTAACCTAAACCCTAACCTTTACCTAACCCTAACCCATAAACCTACCCATCCCTAACCCTACTCGCCACAGCCCTACTCAATTTAAACCCGCCTTTAAATAACCCTAACTTCACACTTAAAACCTACCAGTTACACCCCGGTCTATTCTAACCCTCGTTGTGACAACCCTTATTTAGACTGATATAATAAAATAAGGTGAATTCGCACCTTCCATCTCAACCCCATGGGCCACAACCCCGGATGGAGAATGTACATCTTCCCTAAAATCCACCCATTTCTACCCGGCTAGCTACAACAAATTCGATCGAATTTCTAAAAAAAAGATTGTTGGAATAACCTGGTCTAAAATAACAACAAATTAAAGGCAGATTTCAAACCCGAACAACCTCTCTACCAGTCCAAAGCCCAAACTAGAAGGCTTTCCTCCTAGACAGGAGCCAGATCCAGGTCTTCCGGTAGAGTCTAATATGCGTCGGCCAGTGCACCTCCTCAGTTTCCCCGCCTTCCTGGGCATAGATTTCAGGGAGAGGGGAACTGTTGTAATTTTACAAAACCTAACCCTAACCCATATCTCAGCACCTGGTGGCGCTAGAGGTACAGGACCACTCCCAATCGACTGGGCGTGGCAAAATTAGTATATATACCAAATCTCCTCCCTCTAGGACCAAGGGAAGCAAGGGTTAGGGTTAGGGTTGGACTCTATATCCTAACCCTAACCCTAACCCTAACCCTAACCCTAACCTAACCCTAACCCAAGAAAAACACAAGTCCCACCCACCTAAGTCACACCCAAGAAAAACACAAGTCCCACCCAATTCAAACACAAGTCTCACCCACCTAAGTCCCAACCCACCCAAGTCAAACACAAGTCCCAACCAAGTCAAACACAAGTCCCACCCACCTAAATCCCACCCAAGTCAAACACAAGTCCAACCCACCTAAGTCCCACCCAAGTCAAACACAAGTCCAACCCACCTAAGTCCCACCCAAGTCAAACACAAGTCCCACCCAATTCAAACACAAGTCTCACCCACCTAAGTCCAACCCACCCAAGTCAAACACAAGTCCCACCCAATTCAAACACAAGTCTCACCCACCTAAGTCCAACCCACCCAAGTCAAACACAAGTCCCAACCAAGTCAAACACAAGTCCCACCCACCTAAGTTCCACCCAAGTCAAACACAAGTCCCACCCAATTCAAACACAAGTCTCACCCACCTAAGTCCAACCCACCCAAGTCAAACACAAGTCCCACCCAATTCAAACACAAGTCTCACCCACCTAAGTCCCACCCAAGTCAAACACAAGTCCAACCCAAAAAGTCCAACCCAAGTCAAACACAAGTCCCACCCAATTCAAACACAAGTCTCACCCACCTAAGTCCCACCCAACTTGACCTCTATAGGTGCAATAATAGAGGGGGTGCAATACCATATCTCAGCACCTGGTGGCGCTAGAGGTACAGGACCACTCCCAATCGACTGGGCGTGGCAAAATTAGTATATATACCAAATCTCCTCCCTCTAGGACCAAGGGAAGCAAAGTGCACCAGGGGGTGCAATAGCATATATCGGCACCTGGTGGCGCTAGAGCCACGGAACCAAGTGCAATCGACTGGGCATACTCTAATTAGTATACTCACAAAATTTCAGATCTGTAGCTGCAAAAAAAATGGGGGTGCAATACCATATCTCGGCCCCTGGTGGCGCTAGAGCTCCCAAACCAAGTGCAAACGATCGGGCGACCTCTAAATAGTATATATACCAAATTTCAGCCTCCTAGGACCTATAGAAACGAAGTGCACCCCCCCCTATAGGGGGGTGCACTTTCGCATTTTACCCTATTACCTAACCTTAACCTAACCCTAACCCTAACCCTAAACTTAACCTAAAACCCTAACCTTTACCTAATCTTTACCTTATCCTAACCCTAACCTTAACCTAAACCTAAACCTAACCTTAACCTAACCCTAACCCTAACCTAACCCTAAACTTAACCTAAACCCTAACCCTAACCTAATCTTAACCTTATCCTAACCCTAACCCTAACCTTAACCTAAACCTAAACCTAACCTTAACCTAACCCTAACCTTTATCTAAAACTTACCCTTACCTTAACCCAAACCTAACCTTAACCTTAACCTAACCCTAACCCTAACCCTAAACTTAACCTAAACCCTAACCTTTACCTAATCTTAACCTTATCCTTACCCTAACCCTAACCTTAACCTAAACCTAAACCTAACCTTAACCTAACCCTAACCTGAATCTAAAACTTACCCTTACCTTAACCCAAACCTAACCCTAACCTTAACCTAACCCCAACCTTAACCTAAACCTAACCCTAACCCTTACCCAAACCTAACCTAAACCCTAACCTTTACCTAACCCTAACCCATAAACCTACCCATCCCTAACCCTACTCGCCACAGCCCTACTCAATTTAAACCCGCCTTTAAATAACCCTAACTTCACACTTAAAACCTACCAGTTACACCCCGGTCTATTCTAACCCTCGTTGTGACAACCCTTATTTAGACTGATATAATAAAATAAGGTGAATTCGCACCTTCCATCTCAACCCCATGGGCCACAACCCCGGATGGAGAATGTACATCTTCCCTAAAATCCACCCATTTCTACCCGGCTAGCTACAACAAATTCGATCGAATTTCTAAAAAAAAGATTGTTGGAATAACCTGGTCTAAAATAACAACAAATTAAAGGCAGATTTCAAACCCGAACAACCTCTCTACCAGTCCAAAGCCCAAACTAGAAGGCTTTCCTCCTAGACAGGAGCCAGATCCAGGTCTTCCGGTAGAGTCTAATATGCGTCGGCCAGTGCACCTCCTCAGTTTCCCCGCCTTCCTGGGCATAGATTTCAGGGAGAGGGGAACTGTTGTAATTTTACAAAACCTAACCCTAACCCATATCTCAGCACCTGGTGGCGCTAGAGGTACAGGACCACTCCCAATCGACTGGGCGTGGCAAAATTAGTATATATACCAAATCTCCTCCCTCTAGGACCAAGGGAAGCAAGGGTTAGGGTTAGGGTTGGACTCTATATCCTAACCCTAACCCTAACCCTAACCCTAACCCTAACCCTAACCCTAACCTAACCCTAACCCAAGAAAAACACAAGTCCCACCCACCTAAGTCACACCCAAGAAAAACACAAGTCCCACCCAATTCAAACACAAGTCTCACCCACCTAAGTCCCAACCCACCCAAGTCAAACACAAGTCCCAACCAAGTCAAACACAAGTCCCACCCACCTAAATCCCACCCAAGTCAAACACAAGTCCAACCCACCTAAGTCCCACCCAAGTCAAACACAAGTCCAACCCACCTAAGTCCCACCCAAGTCAAACACAAGTCCCACCCAATTCAAACACAAGTCTCACCCACCTAAGTCCAACCCACCCAAGTCAAACACAAGTCCCACCCAATTCAAACACAAGTCTCACCCACCTAAGTCCAACCCACCCAAGTCAAACACAAGTCCCAACCAAGTCAAACACAAGTCCCACCCACCTAAGTTCCACCCAAGTCAAACACAAGTCCCACCCAATTCAAACACAAGTCTCACCCACCTAAGTCCAACCCACCCAAGTCAAACACAAGTCCCACCCAATTCAAACACAAGTCTCACCCACCTAAGTCCCACCCAAGTCAAACACAAGTCCAACCCAAAAAGTCCAACCCAAGTCAAACACAAGTCCCACCCAATTCAAACACAAGTCTCACCCACCTAAGTCCCACCCAACTTGACCTCTATAGGTGCAATAATAGAGGGGGTGCAATACCATATCTCAGCACCTGGTGGCGCTAGAGGTACAGGACCACTCCCAATCGACTGGGCGTGGCAAAATTAGTATATATACCAAATCTCCTCCCTCTAGGACCAAGGGAAGCAAAGTGCACCAGGGGGTGCAATAGCATATATCGGCACCTGGTGGCGCTAGAGCCACGGAACCAAGTGCAATCGACTGGGCATACTCTAATTAGTATACTCACAAAATTTCAGATCTGTAGCTGCAAAAAAAATGGGGGTGCAATACCATATCTCGGCCCCTGGTGGCGCTAGAGCTCCCAAACCAAGTGCAAACGATCGGGCGACCTCTAAATAGTATATATACCAAATTTCAGCCTCCTAGGACCTATAGAAACGAAGTGCACCCCCCCCCTATAGGGGGGTGCACTTTCGCATTTTACCCTATTACCTAACCCTAACCCTAACCCTAACCCTAACCCTAACCCTAACCCTAACCCTAACCCTAACCCTAACCCTAACCCTAACCCTAACCCTAACCCTAACCCTAACCCTAACCCTAACCCTAACCCTAACCCTAACCCTAACCCTAACCCTAACCCTAACCCTAACCCTAACCCTAACCCTAACCCTAACCCTAACCCTAACCCTAACCCTAACCCTAACCCTAACCCTAACCCTAACCCTAACCCTAACCCTAACCCTAACCCTAACTTCGCAAAAGTGCCTATTACCTAACCCTAACCCTAACCCTAACCCTAACCCTAACCCTAACCCTAACCCTAACCCTAACCCTAACCCTAACCCTAACCCTAACCCTAACCCTAACCCTAACCCTAACCCTAACCCTAACCCTAACCCTAACCCTAACCCTAACCCTAAGTCCCAACCAAGTCAAACACAAGTCCCACCCACCTAAATCCCAACCAAGTCAAACACAAGTCCCACCCACCTAAGTCCCACCCAAGTCAAACACAAGTCCCAACCACCTAAGTCCCACCCAAGTCAAACACAAGTCCCACCCAATTCAAACACAAGTCTCACCCACCTAAGTCCCAACCCACCCAAGTCAAACACAAGTCCCAACCAAGTCAAACACAAGTCCCACCCACCTAAGTCACACCCAAGAAAAACACAAGTCCCACCCACCTAAGTCACACCCAAGAAAAACACAAGTCCCACCCACCTAAGTCCCACCCAAGTCAAACACAAGTCCCACCCACCTAAGTCACACCCAAGAAAAACACAAGTCCCACCCAAGTCCCACCCAAGTCAAACACAAGTCCCACCCAAGTCAAACACAAGTCCCACCCACCTAAATCCCAACCAAGTCAAACACAAGTCCCACCCACCTAAGTCCCACCCAAGTCAAACACAAGTCTAACCCCACCTAAGTCCCACCCAAGTCAAACACAAGTCCCACCCAATTCAAACACAAGTCTCACCCACCTAAGTCCAACCCACCCAAGTCAAACACAAGTCCCACCCAATTCAAACACAAGTCTCACCCAACTTGACCTCTATAGGTGCAATAATAGAGGGGGTGCAATACCATATCTCAGCACCTGGTGGCGCTAGAGGTACAGGACCACTCCCAATCGACTGGGCGTGGCAAAATTAGTATATATACCAAATCTCCTCCCTCTAGGACCAAGGGAAGCAAAGTGCACCAGGGGGTGCAATAGCATATCTCGGCACCTGGTGGCGCTAGAGCCACGGAACCAAGTGCAATCGACTGGGCATACTCTAATTAGTATACTCACAAAATTTCAGATCTGTAGCTGCAAAAAAAATGGGGGTGCAATACCATATCTCGGCCCCTGGTGGCGCTAGAGCTCCCAAACCAAGTGCAAACGATCGGGCGCCCTCTAAATAGTATATATACCAAATTTCAGCCTCCTAGGACCTATAGAAACGAAGTGCACCCCCCCCTATAGGGGGGTGCACTTTCGCATTTTACCCTATTACCTAACCCTAACCCTAACCCTAACCCTAACCCTAACCCTAACCCTAACCCTAACCCTAACCCTAACCCTAACCCTAACCCTAACCCTAACCCTAACCCTAACCCTAACCCTAACCCTAACCCTAAGTCCCAACCAAGTCAAACACAAGTCCCACCCACCTAAATCCCAACCAAGTCAAACACAAGTCCCACCCACCTAAGTCCCACCCAAGTCAAACACAAGTCCCAACCACCTAAGTCCCACCCAAGTCAAACACAAGTCCCACCCAATTCAAACACAAGTCTCACCCACCTAAGTCCCAACCCACCCAAGTCAAACACAAGTCCCAACCAAGTCAAACACAAGTCCCACCCACCTAAGTCACACCCAAGAAAAACACAAGTCCCACCCACCTAAGTCACACCCAAGAAAAACACAAGTCCCACCCACCTAAGTCCCACCCAAGTCAAACACAAGTCCCACCCACCTAAGTCACACCCAAGAAAAACACAAGTCCCACCCAAGTCCCACCCAAGTCAAACACAAGTCCCACCCAAGTCAAACACAAGTCCCACCCACCTAAATCCCAACCAAGTCAAACACAAGTCCCACCCACCTAAGTCCCACCCAAGTCAAACACAAGTCTAACCCCACCTAAGTCCCACCCAAGTCAAACACAAGTCCCACCCAATTCAAACACAAGTCTCACCCACCTAAGTCCAACCCACCCAAGTCAAACACAAGTCCCACCCAATTCAAACACAAGTCTCACCCAACTTGACCTCTATAGGTGCAATAATAGAGGGGGTGCAATACCATATCTCAGCACCTGGTGGCGCTAGAGGTACAGGACCACTCCCAATCGACTGGGCGTGGCAAAATTAGTATATATACCAAATCTCCTCCCTCTAGGACCAAGGGAAGCAAAGTGCACCAGGGGGTGCAATAGCATATCTCGGCACCTGGTGGCGCTAGAGCCACGGAACCAAGTGCAATCGACTGGGCATACTCTAATTAGTATACTCACAAAATTTCAGATCTGTAGCTGCAAAAAAAATGGGGGTGCAATACCATATCTCGGCCCCTGGTGGCGCTAGAGCTCCCAAACCAAGTGCAAACGATCGGGCGCCCTCTAAATAGTATATATACCAAATTTCAGCCTCCTAGGACCTATAGAAACGAAGTGCACCCCCCCCTATAGGGGGGTGCACTTTCGCATTTTACCCTATTACCTAACCCTAACCCTAACCCTAACCCTAACCCTAACCCTAACCCTAACCCTAACCCTAACCCTAACCCTAACCCTTCTCCCTAAACCAAACTGGGTGACCTGAGAGATGGTTGCCTGGGGGGAGACGTTGCGATTACAAAAAACCTAACCCTAACCCTAACCCTAACCCTAACCCTAACCCTAACCCTAACCCTAACCCTAACCCTAACCCTAACCCTAACCCTAACCCTAACCCTAACCCTAACCCTAACCCTAACCCTAACCCTAACCCTATTACCTAACCCTAACCCTAACCTTAACCCTAACCTTAACCCTAACCCTAGCCTCCTGGGATGTAGAATACAAGATATATACAGAAAAGATAGGATCGGTCGCGACCGATCCCCAGTATTGGACTCTATATCCTAACCCTAACCCTATTACCTAACCCTAACCCTAACCTTAACCCTAACCTTAACCCTAACCCTAGCCTCCTGGGATGTAGAATACAAGATATATACAGAAAAGATAGGATCGGTCGCGACCGATCCCCAGTATTGGACTCTATATCCTAACCCTAACCCTAACCCTAACCCAAGAAAAACACAAGTCCCACCCACCTAAGTCCCACCCAAGTCAAACACAAGTCCCACCCAATTCAAACACAAGTCTCACCCACCTAAGTCCCAACCCACCCAAGTCAAACACAAGTTCCAACCAAGTCAAACACAAGTCCCAACCAAGTCAAACACAAGTCCCAACCAAGTCAAACACAAGTCCCACCCACCTAAGTCCCACCCAATTCAAACACAAGTCTCACCCACCTAAGTCCCAACCCACCCAAGTCAAACACAAGTCCCAACCAAGTCAAACACAAGTCCCAACCAAGTCAAACACAAGTCCCACCCACCTAAGTCCCACCCAAGTCAAACACAAGTCCCACCCAATTCAAACACAAGTCTCACCCACCTAAGTCCAACCCACCCAAGTCAAACACAAGTCCCACCCAATTCAAACACAAGTTTCACCCACCTAAGTCCCACCCAACTTGACCTCTATAGGTGCAATAATAGAGGGGGTGCAATACCATATCTCGGCGCCTGATGGTGCTAGAGGTACGGGACCACTCCCAATCGACTGGGCGTGGCAAAATTAGTATATATACCAAATCTCCTCCCTCTAGGACCAAGGGAAGCAAAGTGCACCAGGGGGTGCAATAGCATATCTCGGCACATGGTGGCGCTAGAGCCACGGAACCAAGTGCAATCGACTGGGCATACTCTAATTAGTATACTCACAAAATTTCAGATCTGTAGCTGCAAAAAAAATGGGGGTGCAATACCATATCTCGGCCCCTGGTGGCGCTAGAGCTCCCAAACCAAGTGCAAACGATCGGGCGCCCTCTAAATAGTATATATACCAAATTTCAGCCTCCTAGGACCTATAGAAACGAAGTGCACCCCCCCCTATAGGGGGGTGCACTTTCGCATTTTACCCTATTACCTAACCCTAACCTAACCCTAACCCTAACCCTAACCCTAACCCTAACCCTAACCCTAACCCTAACCCTAACCCTAACCCTAACCCTAACCCTAACCCTAACCCTAACCCTAACCTAACCTAACCCTAACCCTAACCCTAACCCTAACCCTAACCCTAAGCTAACCCTAACCCTAACCCTAACCCTAACCCTAACCCTAACCCTAACCCTAACCCTAACCCTAACCCTAACCCTAACCCTAACCCGGATACCTTGCGGTGTTAACGAAAGGTTGCTTGGGAGGGCGGTAAGTATCCAGCCCCCCTGGGTCCACTTGGACAGCACGCAGGGAGGGTGGCCTGGGGCTAACAGGCCTTAATTGGAGCCCAGTCTTCTATTGGTGAGGAGCACCGCCCAAGCATCAGCACATGTGCACCAACATGCTTACACACTGAAAAAAATGTATTGTTGGGGAAGGGGTTGTAGTGGGGTGGGAGTGGTACTGTGTAACGTTAACTACCCTAGAGAACCGAGCCTATAGTACATTTTGGGCCGAATTACAACCTTAGGAGAATGAAACAGTAAAAGGTAGCGGATAATATATTGTTTTACCGAAGCGCAACAGTTGGTTTTGTCGGTTCGGTTTTTTTAGCGATTGGCTAAGGGACACTGGTCTTGGGCTGATCATCCAAGGCGGGCCGCCAGAGAGGAGGGTGTCTGGTGTGTAAGGTGCCGAAACACCCGATGAGGCTCTGGAACACTACTGATGACAGTGTCTGGAATATTTCCCTCACCATTACGTTTGGGGGATTAGGGGATGATTACTGACTGGTTAATTTTTTACCTTGATAAAATTTTTTACCTTGATAAAGCTTTTCTAGAGTATCTACTTGTCACAAGTTCGGGTTGACCATTGACATTTCGTTCTTTATTACTACTTGTTGGGGACATATTGGTGGCTTATACCTAAACCTAACCGTCACAGTCCTGATGGATCAGTGGCTTATACCTAAACTTAACCGTCACAGTCCTGATGGATCAGTGGCTTATACCTAAACTTAACCGTCACAGTCCTGATGGATCAGTGGTTTATACCTAACCCTAACTGTCACAGCCCTGATGGGTTAATAGGTTGGGATCTATCCCCACACCCATTCCTGCCTAAACTTAACCCTCACAGTCCTGATGGATCAGTGGCTTATACCTAAACTTAACCGTCACAGTCCTGATGGATCAGTGGCTTATACCTAAACTTAACCGTCACAGTCCTGATGGGTTAATGGGATCTATCCCCACACCCATTCCTGCCTAAACTTAACCCTCACAGTCCTGATGGATCAGTGGCTTATACCTAAACTTAACCGTCACAGTCCTGATGGATCAGTGGCTTATACCTAAACTTAACCGTCACAGTCCTGATGGATCAGTGGCTTATACCTAAACTTAACCGTCACAGTCCTGATGGATCAATGGTTTATACCTAACCCTAACTGTCACAGCCCTGATGGGTTAATGGGTTGGGATCTATCCCCACACCCATTCTTGCCTAAACTTAGCCCTCACAGCCCTGATGGATCAGTGGCTTATACCTAAACTTAACCGTCACAGTCCTGATGGATCAGTGGCTTATACCTAAACTTAACCGTCACAGTCCTGATGGATCAGTGGCTTATACCTAAACTTAACCGTCACAGTCCTGATGGGTTAATGGGATCTATCCCCACACCCATTCCTGCCTAAACTTAACCCTCACAGTCCTGATGGATCAGTGGCTTATACCTAAACTTAACCGTCACAGTCCTGATGGATCAGTGGCTTATACCTAAACTTAACCGTCACAGTCCTGATGGGTTAATGGGATCTATCCCCACACCCATTCCTGCCTAAACTTAACCCTCACAGTCCTGATGGATCAGTGGCTTATACCTAAACTTAACCGTCACAGTCCTGATGGATCAGTGGCTTATACCTAAACTTAACCGTCACAGTCCTGATGGATCAGTGGCTTATACCTAAACTTAACCGTCACAGTCCTGATGGATCAATGGTTTATACCTAACCCTAACTGTCACAGCCCTGATGGGTTAATGGGTTGGGATCTATCCCCACACCCATTCTTGCCTAAACTTAGCCCTCACAGCCCTGATGGATCAGTGGCTTATACCTAAACTTAACCGTCACAGTCCTGATGGATCAGTGGCTTATACCTAAACTTAACCGTCACAGTCCTGATGGGTTAATGGGATCTATCCCCACACCCATTCCTGCCTAAACTTAACCCTCACAGTCCTGATGGATCAGTGGCTTATACCTAAACTTAACCGTCACAGTCCTGTTGAATCAGTGGCTTATACCTAAACTTAACCGTCACAGTCTTGATGGATCAGTGGCTTATACCTAAACTTAACCGTCACAGTCTTGATGGATCAGTGGCTTATACCTAAACTTAACCGTCACAGCCCTGATGGGTTAATGGGTTGGGATCTATCCCCACACCCATTCTTGCCTAAACTTAGCCCTCACAGTCCTGATGGAGCAGTGGCTTATACCTAAACTTAACCGTCACAGTCCTGATGGATCAGTGGCTTATACCTAAACTTAACCGTCACAGTCCTGATGGATCAGTGGCTTATACCTAAACTTAACCGTCACAGTCCTGATGGGTTAATGGGATCTATCCCCACACCCATTCCTGCCTAAACTTAACCCTCACAGTCCTGATGGATCAGTAGCTTATACCTAAACTTAACCGTCACAGTCCTGATGGATCAGTGGCTTATACCTAAACTTAACCGTCACAGTCCTGATGGGTTAATGGGATCTATCCCCACACCCATTCCTGCCTAAACTTAACCCTCACAGTCCTGATGGATCAGTGGCTTATACCTAAACTTAACCGTCACAGTCCTGATGGATCAGTGGCTTATACCTAAACTTAACCGTCACAGTCCTGATGGATCAATGGTTTATACCTAACCCTAACTGTCACAGCCCTGATGGGTTAATGGGTTGGGATCTATCCCCACACCCATTCTTGCCTAAACTTAGCCCTCACAGCCCTGATGGATCAGTGGCTTATACCTATACCTAACCGTCACAGTCCTGATGGATTTGTGAAATACACGGGGATCTGTCCCTACGCTCATTCTTCCCCTAATCCTACCCCTCACGACCACTGAGGGATTTGTGAGATGCATGGGGGTTGCTCTGTGCTCATCCTTTTCCTAAAAACTACCCTCACAACCCGGAGGGATTTGAGGTGCATGGGTATTTGTTCCCGCGTTTATTCTTCACTGGCATTTGGCGATGGTAGCTGGGGATAGGAGTGGAATTTACCCCTGCGTCCCCTAATTCTAAAGGTCATAGCCCGGTGGGAATGGTGACATGGGGGAGATCGGTCCTTATGTGGATCCTAGCCTTACTCTAACTATCACAGGCATGATGGATCATTGGCTCTGGTTTATTTGCTGTTTCCTTTCCGGCCTGGCGGAACGTTGGGTTTGGTGGGATAGGAACGGAAGTATTGGTTTAATAACCTCCTGTATTGGAGGTATCGTAGCTCTCTTATCATCTGGATCTAACCATCGAACCTTGATATCGATGATATGGGTCAGATCGGTCCTTACGTTGATCCTAGCCTTATTCTAACTATCACAGCCATGATGGATCAGGGGCTCGGGTTTATCTGTTTCCTTTCCGGCCTGGCGGAACGTTGGGTTTGGTGGGATAGGAACGGGAGTAATGGTTTAACAACCGACTGCAGGGATTTAACCATCGAATACTGGTATCAATGACATGGGTCTGGGTTGACCCTCGCACCCTTTATTGCCTAATCTTAGCCATCACAGCCCTGATGGACCAGGGGTGCAGGTTTATCTCCTCGGTCTGCCTCCCGGCCTGAACGACGGCTGGAGCCGGGAGCTGGCTTCCAGCTCCATGTCGGTCTAGCCGAGCGTTGGGTTTGGTGGGGGGGGAGCCATAGTAGGGGTTTTGAACTTACCCGTCAGGTGGACTTGCTGATTTCCATGCCTACGGGCTAAAACGCTGGTTCATCGAGATTGTGTGTATATATACCAAGACTGGGTCAGTTCTGCTCGTCACAGTGATAGAGGCTCTTCACCCACCAATGTTTTTTGCTAAAGTCGGTCGAGAGGAGGACATGATGGGTTTTATTTTCATGGGGTAGGGTGCGGGCGTGTGGGGGTTTAGTTCTAGAGTTTGGGGAAGTGTTGGGCCAGGCCCGGTCTAGCATTTCTCCCGGGGGGGAGGGTTTTTGTTTGAGGGACCCGGAACCTAGTAATGGTAGTCCCGAGAGGGGACGATGGTTGGGTCAAAAGACCACGAGCCCGTGCCTTTCCTCAGACTCCCCTTGGACCCGGACCAGTTCTAGGCCAGGGGAGCTGTTGTAATTCTTTCAAAAACCTAACCTTGCCAGTGCTGTGCGACCAGACCTGCCGTGTGACCCAAGATAAAAGGGGTCGAGTAAGGGATTTCGGGATTTAGGGTTAGTGCCGTCAGGTGGGTGAGGAAGCTAATCCGGGGGTGGGGGGAATAATTCTTGCCAGAAGGGTGTGATGCCGGGCCAGGATTATCTAGTCATGGCCTTCGGGCCGGGCTGGGTTCGCTGGTTCGGAGCGGTCCTATCAGGGGCCTTGCACCCAGTCTGGTCTGTAGTAGGAAGAGATTCTTGTCCAAGGAAATCAGACGTGGAGATGGAGTTGTACAGTCATGACCTGAGGGTTGGACTAAATTCGATGGTTTGGAACAGGTCTAGTCAAGGACCGGACACGTTGGGATCGAGACATTGACGGGGACTCTCCCCGGCATCTCACTCAGCGGAATGGAGGTTGGGAAAGGACGGAGGGGCAGTTTGATCAATGATGGGGGGAAGAAGGGGCAGGGGCTAAGCCTCTTGTTCTTTGCGTCCATCCTAGTTTGGCCGGGGTTTTGTTTTTTTGGGGGGGCAGAGGCTCCCTCCGGCGTCTCTCTTGGCCTATGGCTGGGGGGGATGCGGGAGGGGGAGCGAGCCAGGCCCAGACAGGCCCTCGGGAAATGGGTGACCCAGACAGGTCTAACATTTCTTGGTTCGTCTCTGATGTTTTTGGGGGGGGAAACTTTGTTTTCACTGAGGATCGGGTGACTTTTCGGGGATGGTGTTCCCACGGAATTTCGGGGAAACTTACCATGGAGGAGATGGTAAGTTAAGATAAGGGGATCAATTGGGTGTAAGCATGGAATGTGGGTAGGAATTCGGTTTTCGCTCAGCGGGTAATGATCCTGCGGGTCTGAAGGATGGGGAAAACTTTGGTTGTCTCTAAAAATCAGGTGGCGGTTCGGGGATGGCGTTCCCATGAAATGTCGAGGAAACTTACCATGGACGAGGTTGTAGGTTAAGATGAAGGGATCGATTGGGTGAAAGCATGGAATATGGATGAGAGTTCGGTTTTGGCCCAGCGGGTAATGATCCTGCAGGTCTGAAAGATGGGGAAAACTTTGGTTTTTCACTAAAAATCGAGTGACTTTTCAGGGATGGTGTCCCCACAAGGTTTCGAGGAAACTTACCATGGACGAGATGGTAGGCTAAGATAAGGGGATCAATTGGGTGAAAGCATGGAATGTCGATTAGAATTCGGTTTTCGCCCAGCGGGTAATGATCCTGCAGGTCTGAAAGATGGGGAAAACTTTGGTTTTTCACTAAAAATCGAGTGACTTTTCAGGGATGGTGATCCCACAATTTCGAAGAAACTTACCCTGGACGAGATGGTAGGCTAAGATAAGGGGATCAATTAGGTGAAAGCATGGAATGTCGAGTAGAAGTTGGTTTTGGCCCAGCGGGTAATGATCCTGCGGGTCTGAAAGATAGGGGAAAACTTTGGTTTTTCACTAAAAATCTAGTGACTTTTCAGGGATGGTGTTCCCACAAGATTTCGGGGAAACTTACCATGGACGAGATGGTAGGTTAAGATAAGGGGATCAATGGGGTGAAGGCATGGAATGTCGATTAGAATTCGGTTTTCGCCCAGCGGGTAATGATCCTGCGGGTCTGAAAGATAGGGCAAAACTTTGGTTTTCGCTAAGAGTCAGTTGATTCTTCGGGGATATTGCGTTCCCGGGAGATTTCGAGAATAAAAAGTACCCTGGATCAAAACGAGGGAGTGAGAACTTTGGATGTTCACCTGGATTACAGGTGGATGGGATAGGGATTAAGCTGTAAAAATGACACATTCGACCCAGGGGGATGGGTGTTTGGGATCCGAAGGATCCATGAATAAGGTGGATTTGGGTTTATAGTCTTAAATTGGGTAACGAGGTATTACTGGTGTGAGTGGTGACAGCTGTAGGGGGGTGGGGCCAGGGAGCTTACCGTATACGAGGTGGCGGGGTTGGTTTAGTGAGTGTTTGGGGCATAAGGGCAGTGGATTTGAAGGAGTGTTGTCGGAAGGACTTCAGCGTTGGATTGGACGAGTGGTGTTGTTTAGGTGAGTCTTATGGTGGTGCGGTGTTGCGTGAATCGACAGAGGGAAGGACTGGTAGAAGCTTGGTGTGCAGCAATGTGCATCCGCCAGTCTGGACCTCAACCTCTTCGGGGGTTAGGAAGTCTTGCCTTGGTCCCGGGGCAGGATTTCCTAGGTTAAGTCGGCAGAAAGTTTTCTCTGACAAAGGGCCCAGTGGGCAGACGTTTCTCACAGGCTTTTCTCGGGCAACCCGGATACCTTGCGGTGTTAACGAAAGGTTGCTTGGGAGGGCGGTAAGTATCCAGCCCCCCTGGGTCCACTTGGACAGCACGCAGGGAGGGTGGCCTGGGGCTAACAGGCCTTAATTGGAGCCCAGTCTTCTATTGGTGAGGAGCACCGCCCAAGCATCAGCACATGTGCACCAACATGCTTACACACTGAAAAAAATGTATTGTTGGGGAAGGGGTTGTAGTGGGGTGGGAGTGGTACTGTGTAACGTTAACTACCCTAGAGAACCGAGCCTATAGTACATTTTGGGCCGAATTACAACCTTAGGAGAATGAAACAGTAAAAGGTAGCGGATAATATATTGTTTTACCGAAGCGCAACAGTTGGTTTTGTCGGTTCGGTTTTTTTAGCGATTGGCTAAGGGACACTGGTCTTGGGCTGATCATCCAAGGCGGGCCGCCAGAGAGGAGGGTGTCTGGTGTGTAAGGTGCCGAAACACCCGATGAGGCTCTGGAACACTACTGATGACAGTGTCTGGAATATTTCCCTCACCATTACGTTTGGGGGATTAGGGGATGATTACTGACTGGTTAATTTTTTACCTTGATAAAATTTTTTACCTTGATAAAGCTTTTCTAGAGTATCTACTTGTCACAAGTTCGGGTTGACCATTGACATTTCGTTCTTTATTACTACTTGTTGGGGACATATTGGTGGCTTATACCTAAACCTAACCGTCACAGTCCTGATGGATCAGTGGCTTATACCTAAACTTAACCGTCACAGTCCTGATGGATCAGTGGCTTATACCTAAACTTAACCGTCACAGTCCTGATGGATCAGTGGTTTATACCTAACCCTAACTGTCACAGCCCTGATGGGTTAATAGGTTGGGATCTATCCCCACACCCATTCCTGCCTAAACTTAACCCTCACAGTCCTGATGGATCAGTGGCTTATACCTAAACTTAACCGTCACAGTCCTGATGGATCAGTGGCTTATACCTAAACTTAACCGTCACAGTCCTGATGGGTTAATGGGATCTATCCCCACACCCATTCCTGCCTAAACTTAACCCTCACAGTCCTGATGGATCAGTGGCTTATACCTAAACTTAACCGTCACAGTCCTGATGGATCAGTGGCTTATACCTAAACTTAACCGTCACAGTCCTGATGGATCAGTGGCTTATACCTAAACTTAACCGTCACAGTCCTGATGGATCAATGGTTTATACCTAACCCTAACTGTCACAGCCCTGATGGGTTAATGGGTTGGGATCTATCCCCACACCCATTCTTGCCTAAACTTAGCCCTCACAGCCCTGATGGATCAGTGGCTTATACCTAAACTTAACCGTCACAGTCCTGATGGATCAGTGGCTTATACCTAAACTTAACCGTCACAGTCCTGATGGATCAGTGGCTTATACCTAAACTTAACCGTCACAGTCCTGATGGGTTAATGGGATCTATCCCCACACCCATTCCTGCCTAAACTTAACCCTCACAGTCCTGATGGATCAGTGGCTTATACCTAAACTTAACCGTCACAGTCCTGATGGATCAGTGGCTTATACCTAAACTTAACCGTCACAGTCCTGATGGGTTAATGGGATCTATCCCCACACCCATTCCTGCCTAAACTTAACCCTCACAGTCCTGATGGATCAGTGGCTTATACCTAAACTTAACCGTCACAGTCCTGATGGATCAGTGGCTTATACCTAAACTTAACCGTCACAGTCCTGATGGATCAGTGGCTTATACCTAAACTTAACCGTCACAGTCCTGATGGATCAATGGTTTATACCTAACCCTAACTGTCACAGCCCTGATGGGTTAATGGGTTGGGATCTATCCCCACACCCATTCTTGCCTAAACTTAGCCCTCACAGCCCTGATGGATCAGTGGCTTATACCTAAACTTAACCGTCACAGTCCTGATGGATCAGTGGCTTATACCTAAACTTAACCGTCACAGTCCTGATGGGTTAATGGGATCTATCCCCACACCCATTCCTGCCTAAACTTAACCCTCACAGTCCTGATGGATCAGTGGCTTATACCTAAACTTAACCGTCACAGTCCTGTTGAATCAGTGGCTTATACCTAAACTTAACCGTCACAGTCTTGATGGATCAGTGGCTTATACCTAAACTTAACCGTCACAGTCTTGATGGATCAGTGGCTTATACCTAAACTTAACCGTCACAGCCCTGATGGGTTAATGGGTTGGGATCTATCCCCACACCCATTCTTGCCTAAACTTAGCCCTCACAGTCCTGATGGAGCAGTGGCTTATACCTAAACTTAACCGTCACAGTCCTGATGGATCAGTGGCTTATACCTAAACTTAACCGTCACAGTCCTGATGGATCAGTGGCTTATACCTAAACTTAACCGTCACAGTCCTGATGGGTTAATGGGATCTATCCCCACACCCATTCCTGCCTAAACTTAACCCTCACAGTCCTGATGGATCAGTAGCTTATACCTAAACTTAACCGTCACAGTCCTGATGGATCAGTGGCTTATACCTAAACTTAACCGTCACAGTCCTGATGGGTTAATGGGATCTATCCCCACACCCATTCCTGCCTAAACTTAACCCTCACAGTCCTGATGGATCAGTGGCTTATACCTAAACTTAACCGTCACAGTCCTGATGGATCAGTGGCTTATACCTAAACTTAACCGTCACAGTCCTGATGGATCAATGGTTTATACCTAACCCTAACTGTCACAGCCCTGATGGGTTAATGGGTTGGGATCTATCCCCACACCCATTCTTGCCTAAACTTAGCCCTCACAGCCCTGATGGATCAGTGGCTTATACCTATACCTAACCGTCACAGTCCTGATGGATTTGTGAAATACACGGGGATCTGTCCCTACGCTCATTCTTCCCCTAATCCTACCCCTCACGACCACTGAGGGATTTGTGAGATGCATGGGGGTTGCTCTGTGCTCATCCTTTTCCTAAAAACTACCCTCACAACCCGGAGGGATTTGAGGTGCATGGGTATTTGTTCCCGCGTTTATTCTTCACTGGCATTTGGCGATGGTAGCTGGGGATAGGAGTGGAATTTACCCCTGCGTCCCCTAATTCTAAAGGTCATAGCCCGGTGGGAATGGTGACATGGGGGAGATCGGTCCTTATGTGGATCCTAGCCTTACTCTAACTATCACAGGCATGATGGATCATTGGCTCTGGTTTATTTGCTGTTTCCTTTCCGGCCTGGCGGAACGTTGGGTTTGGTGGGATAGGAACGGAAGTATTGGTTTAATAACCTCCTGTATTGGAGGTATCGTAGCTCTCTTATCATCTGGATCTAACCATCGAACCTTGATATCGATGATATGGGTCAGATCGGTCCTTACGTTGATCCTAGCCTTATTCTAACTATCACAGCCATGATGGATCAGGGGCTCGGGTTTATCTGTTTCCTTTCCGGCCTGGCGGAACGTTGGGTTTGGTGGGATAGGAACGGGAGTAATGGTTTAACAACCGACTGCAGGGATTTAACCATCGAATACTGGTATCAATGACATGGGTCTGGGTTGACCCTCGCACCCTTTATTGCCTAATCTTAGCCATCACAGCCCTGATGGACCAGGGGTGCAGGTTTATCTCCTCGGTCTGCCTCCCGGCCTGAACGACGGCTGGAGCCGGGAGCTGGCTTCCAGCTCCATGTCGGTCTAGCCGAGCGTTGGGTTTGGTGGGGGGGGAGCCATAGTAGGGGTTTTGAACTTACCCGTCAGGTGGACTTGCTGATTTCCATGCCTACGGGCTAAAACGCTGGTTCATCGAGATTGTGTGTATATATACCAAGACTGGGTCAGTTCTGCTCGTCACAGTGATAGAGGCTCTTCACCCACCAATGTTTTTTGCTAAAGTCGGTCGAGAGGAGGACATGATGGGTTTTATTTTCATGGGGTAGGGTGCGGGCGTGTGGGGGTTTAGTTCTAGAGTTTGGGGAAGTGTTGGGCCAGGCCCGGTCTAGCATTTCTCCCGGGGGGGAGGGTTTTTGTTTGAGGGACCCGGAACCTAGTAATGGTAGTCCCGAGAGGGGACGATGGTTGGGTCAAAAGACCACGAGCCCGTGCCTTTCCTCAGACTCCCCTTGGACCCGGACCAGTTCTAGGCCAGGGGAGCTGTTGTAATTCTTTCAAAAACCTAACCTTGCCAGTGCTGTGCGACCAGACCTGCCGTGTGACCCAAGATAAAAGGGGTCGAGTAAGGGATTTCGGGATTTAGGGTTAGTGCCGTCAGGTGGGTGAGGAAGCTAATCCGGGGGTGGGGGGAATAATTCTTGCCAGAAGGGTGTGATGCCGGGCCAGGATTATCTAGTCATGGCCTTCGGGCCGGGCTGGGTTCGCTGGTTCGGAGCGGTCCTATCAGGGGCCTTGCACCCAGTCTGGTCTGTAGTAGGAAGAGATTCTTGTCCAAGGAAATCAGACGTGGAGATGGAGTTGTACAGTCATGACCTGAGGGTTGGACTAAATTCGATGGTTTGGAACAGGTCTAGTCAAGGACCGGACACGTTGGGATCGAGACATTGACGGGGACTCTCCCCGGCATCTCACTCAGCGGAATGGAGGTTGGGAAAGGACGGAGGGGCAGTTTGATCAATGATGGGGGGAAGAAGGGGCAGGGGCTAAGCCTCTTGTTCTTTGCGTCCATCCTAGTTTGGCCGGGGTTTTGTTTTTTTGGGGGGGCAGAGGCTCCCTCCGGCGTCTCTCTTGGCCTATGGCTGGGGGGGATGCGGGAGGGGGAGCGAGCCAGGCCCAGACAGGCCCTCGGGAAATGGGTGACCCAGACAGGTCTAACATTTCTTGGTTCGTCTCTGATGTTTTTGGGGGGGGAAACTTTGTTTTCACTGAGGATCGGGTGACTTTTCGGGGATGGTGTTCCCACGGAATTTCGGGGAAACTTACCATGGAGGAGATGGTAAGTTAAGATAAGGGGATCAATTGGGTGTAAGCATGGAATGTGGGTAGGAATTCGGTTTTCGCTCAGCGGGTAATGATCCTGCGGGTCTGAAGGATGGGGAAAACTTTGGTTGTCTCTAAAAATCAGGTGGCGGTTCGGGGATGGCG
This sequence comes from Romanogobio albipinnatus, assembly GCA_023566225.1. NCBI lineage: Eukaryota > Metazoa > Chordata > Actinopteri > Cypriniformes > Gobionidae > Romanogobio > Romanogobio albipinnatus. The sequence goes on along the minus strand of CM042260.1, from coordinate 45,284,791 downwards.
TTCCCATGAAATGTCGAGGAAACTTACCATGGACGAGGTTGTAGGTTAAGATGAAGGGATCGATTGGGTGAAAGCATGGAATATGGATGAGAGTTCGGTTTTGGCCCAGCGGGTAATGATCCTGCAGGTCTGAAAGATGGGGAAAACTTTGGTTTTTCACTAAAAATCGAGTGACTTTTCAGGGATGGTGTCCCCACAAGGTTTCGAGGAAACTTACCATGGACGAGATGGTAGGCTAAGATAAGGGGATCAATTGGGTGAAAGCATGGAATGTCGATTAGAATTCGGTTTTCGCCCAGCGGGTAATGATCCTGCAGGTCTGAAAGATGGGGAAAACTTTGGTTTTTCACTAAAAATCGAGTGACTTTTCAGGGATGGTGATCCCACAATTTCGAAGAAACTTACCCTGGACGAGATGGTAGGCTAAGATAAGGGGATCAATTAGGTGAAAGCATGGAATGTCGAGTAGAAGTTGGTTTTGGCCCAGCGGGTAATGATCCTGCGGGTCTGAAAGATAGGGGAAAACTTTGGTTTTTCACTAAAAATCTAGTGACTTTTCAGGGATGGTGTTCCCACAAGATTTCGGGGAAACTTACCATGGACGAGATGGTAGGTTAAGATAAGGGGATCAATGGGGTGAAGGCATGGAATGTCGATTAGAATTCGGTTTTCGCCCAGCGGGTAATGATCCTGCGGGTCTGAAAGATAGGGCAAAACTTTGGTTTTCGCTAAGAGTCAGTTGATTCTTCGGGGATATTGCGTTCCCGGGAGATTTCGAGAATAAAAAGTACCCTGGATCAAAACGAGGGAGTGAGAACTTTGGATGTTCACCTGGATTACAGGTGGATGGGATAGGGATTAAGCTGTAAAAATGACACATTCGACCCAGGGGGATGGGTGTTTGGGATCCGAAGGATCCATGAATAAGGTGGATTTGGGTTTATAGTCTTAAATTGGGTAACGAGGTATTACTGGTGTGAGTGGTGACAGCTGTAGGGGGGTGGGGCCAGGGAGCTTACCGTATACGAGGTGGCGGGGTTGGTTTAGTAAGTGTTTGGGGCATAAGGGCAGTGGATTTGAAGGAGTGTTGTCGGAAGGACTTCAGCGTTGGATTGGACGAGTGGTGTTGTTTAGGTGAGTCTTATGGTGGTGCGGTGTTGCGTGAATCGACAGAGGGAAGGACTGGTAGAAGCTTGGTGTGCAGCAATGTGCATCCGCCAGTCTGGACCTCAACCTCTTCGGGGGTTAGGAAGTCTTGCCTTGGTCCCGGGGCAGGATTTCCTAGGTTAAGTCGGCAGAAAGTTTTCTCTGACAAAGGGCCCAGTGGGCAGACGTTTCTCACAGGCTTTTCTCGGGCAACCCGGATACCTTGCGGTGTTAACGAAAGGTTGCTTGGGAGGGCGGTAAGTATCCAGCCCCCCTGGGTCCACTTGGACAGCACGCAGGGAGGGTGGCCTGGGGCTAACAGGCCTTAATTGGAGCCCAGTCTTCTATTGGTGAGGAGCACCGCCCAAGCATCAGCACATGTGCACCAACATGCTTACACACTGAAAAAAATGTATTGTTGGGGAAGGGGTTGTAGTGGGGTGGGAGTGGTACTGTGTAACGTTAACTACCCTAGAGAACCGAGCCTATAGTACATTTTGGGCCGAATTACAACCTTAGGAGAATGAAACAGTAAAAGGTAGCGGATAATATATTGTTTTACCGAAGCGCAACAGTTGGTTTTGTCGGTTCGGTTTTTTTAGCGATTGGCTAAGGGACACTGGTCTTGGGCTGATCATCCAAGGCGGGCCGCCAGAGAGGAGGGTGTCTGGTGTGTAAGGTGCCGAAACACCCGATGAGGCTCTGGAACACTACTGATGACAGTGTCTGGAATATTTCCCTCACCATTACGTTTGGGGGATTAGGGGATGATTACTGACTGGTTAATTTTTTACCTTGATAAAATTTTTTACCTTGATAAAGCTTTTCTAGAGTATCTACTTGTCACAAGTTCGGGTTGACCATTGACATTTCGTTCTTTATTACTACTTGTTGGGGACATATTGGTGGCTTATACCTAAACCTAACCGTCACAGTCCTGATGGATCAGTGGCTTATACCTAAACTTAACCGTCACAGTCCTGATGGATCAGTGGCTTATACCTAAACTTAACCGTCACAGTCCTGATGGATCAGTGGTTTATACCTAACCCTAACTGTCACAGCCCTGATGGGTTAATAGGTTGGGATCTATCCCCACACCCATTCCTGCCTAAACTTAACCCTCACAGTCCTGATGGATCAGTGGCTTATACCTAAACTTAACCGTCACAGTCCTGATGGATCAGTGGCTTATACCTAAACTTAACCGTCACAGTCCTGATGGGTTAATGGGATCTATCCCCACACCCATTCCTGCCTAAACTTAACCCTCACAGTCCTGATGGATCAGTGGCTTATACCTAAACTTAACCGTCACAGTCCTGATGGATCAGTGGCTTATACCTAAACTTAACCGTCACAGTCCTGATGGATCAGTGGCTTATACCTAAACTTAACCGTCACAGTCCTGATGGATCAATGGTTTATACCTAACCCTAACTGTCACAGCCCTGATGGGTTAATGGGTTGGGATCTATCCCCACACCCATTCTTGCCTAAACTTAGCCCTCACAGCCCTGATGGATCAGTGGCTTATACCTAAACTTAACCGTCACAGTCCTGATGGATCAGTGGCTTATACCTAAACTTAACCGTCACAGTCCTGATGGATCAGTGGCTTATACCTAAACTTAACCGTCACAGTCCTGATGGGTTAATGGGATCTATCCCCACACCCATTCCTGCCTAAACTTAACCCTCACAGTCCTGATGGATCAGTGGCTTATACCTAAACTTAACCGTCACAGTCCTGATGGATCAGTGGCTTATACCTAAACTTAACCGTCACAGTCCTGATGGGTTAATGGGATCTATCCCCACACCCATTCCTGCCTAAACTTAACCCTCACAGTCCTGATGGATCAGTGGCTTATACCTAAACTTAACCGTCACAGTCCTGATGGATCAGTGGCTTATACCTAAACTTAACCGTCACAGTCCTGATGGATCAGTGGCTTATACCTAAACTTAACCGTCACAGTCCTGATGGATCAATGGTTTATACCTAACCCTAACTGTCACAGCCCTGATGGGTTAATGGGTTGGGATCTATCCCCACACCCATTCTTGCCTAAACTTAGCCCTCACAGCCCTGATGGATCAGTGGCTTATACCTAAACTTAACCGTCACAGTCCTGATGGATCAGTGGCTTATACCTAAACTTAACCGTCACAGTCCTGATGGGTTAATGGGATCTATCCCCACACCCATTCCTGCCTAAACTTAACCCTCACAGTCCTGATGGATCAGTGGCTTATACCTAAACTTAACCGTCACAGTCCTGTTGAATCAGTGGCTTATACCTAAACTTAACCGTCACAGTCTTGATGGATCAGTGGCTTATACCTAAACTTAACCGTCACAGTCTTGATGGATCAGTGGCTTATACCTAAACTTAACCGTCACAGCCCTGATGGGTTAATGGGTTGGGATCTATCCCCACACCCATTCTTGCCTAAACTTAGCCCTCACAGTCCTGATGGAGCAGTGGCTTATACCTAAACTTAACCGTCACAGTCCTGATGGATCAGTGGCTTATACCTAAACTTAACCGTCACAGTCCTGATGGATCAGTGGCTTATACCTAAACTTAACCGTCACAGTCCTGATGGGTTAATGGGATCTATCCCCACACCCATTCCTGCCTAAACTTAACCCTCACAGTCCTGATGGATCAGTAGCTTATACCTAAACTTAACCGTCACAGTCCTGATGGATCAGTGGCTTATACCTAAACTTAACCGTCACAGTCCTGATGGGTTAATGGGATCTATCCCCACACCCATTCCTGCCTAAACTTAACCCTCACAGTCCTGATGGATCAGTGGCTTATACCTAAACTTAACCGTCACAGTCCTGATGGATCAGTGGCTTATACCTAAACTTAACCGTCACAGTCCTGATGGATCAATGGTTTATACCTAACCCTAACTGTCACAGCCCTGATGGGTTAATGGGTTGGGATCTATCCCCACACCCATTCTTGCCTAAACTTAGCCCTCACAGCCCTGATGGATCAGTGGCTTATACCTATACCTAACCGTCACAGTCCTGATGGATTTGTGAAATACACGGGGATCTGTCCCTACGCTCATTCTTCCCCTAATCCTACCCCTCACGACCACTGAGGGATTTGTGAGATGCATGGGGGTTGCTCTGTGCTCATCCTTTTCCTAAAAACTACCCTCACAACCCGGAGGGATTTGAGGTGCATGGGTATTTGTTCCCGCGTTTATTCTTCACTGGCATTTGGCGATGGTAGCTGGGGATAGGAGTGGAATTTACCCCTGCGTCCCCTAATTCTAAAGGTCATAGCCCGGTGGGAATGGTGACATGGGGGAGATCGGTCCTTATGTGGATCCTAGCCTTACTCTAACTATCACAGGCATGATGGATCATTGGCTCTGGTTTATTTGCTGTTTCCTTTCCGGCCTGGCGGAACGTTGGGTTTGGTGGGATAGGAACGGAAGTATTGGTTTAATAACCTCCTGTATTGGAGGTATCGTAGCTCTCTTATCATCTGGATCTAACCATCGAACCTTGATATCGATGATATGGGTCAGATCGGTCCTTACGTTGATCCTAGCCTTATTCTAACTATCACAGCCATGATGGATCAGGGGCTCGGGTTTATCTGTTTCCTTTCCGGCCTGGCGGAACGTTGGGTTTGGTGGGATAGGAACGGGAGTAATGGTTTAACAACCGACTGCAGGGATTTAACCATCGAATACTGGTATCAATGACATGGGTCTGGGTTGACCCTCGCACCCTTTATTGCCTAATCTTAGCCATCACAGCCCTGATGGACCAGGGGTGCAGGTTTATCTCCTCGGTCTGCCTCCCGGCCTGAACGACGGCTGGAGCCGGGAGCTGGCTTCCAGCTCCATGTCGGTCTAGCCGAGCGTTGGGTTTGGTGGGGGGGGAGCCATAGTAGGGGTTTTGAACTTACCCGTCAGGTGGACTTGCTGATTTCCATGCCTACGGGCTAAAACGCTGGTTCATCGAGATTGTGTGTATATATACCAAGACTGGGTCAGTTCTGCTCGTCACAGTGATAGAGGCTCTTCACCCACCAATGTTTTTTGCTAAAGTCGGTCGAGAGGAGGACATGATGGGTTTTATTTTCATGGGGTAGGGTGCGGGCGTGTGGGGGTTTAGTTCTAGAGTTTGGGGAAGTGTTGGGCCAGGCCCGGTCTAGCATTTCTCCCGGGGGGGAGGGTTTTTGTTTGAGGGACCCGGAACCTAGTAATGGTAGTCCCGAGAGGGGACGATGGTTGGGTCAAAAGACCACGAGCCCGTGCCTTTCCTCAGACTCCCCTTGGACCCGGACCAGTTCTAGGCCAGGGGAGCTGTTGTAATTCTTTCAAAAACCTAACCTTGCCAGTGCTGTGCGACCAGACCTGCCGTGTGACCCAAGATAAAAGGGGTCGAGTAAGGGATTTCGGGATTTAGGGTTAGTGCCGTCAGGTGGGTGAGGAAGCTAATCCGGGGGTGGGGGGAATAATTCTTGCCAGAAGGGTGTGATGCCGGGCCAGGATTATCTAGTCATGGCCTTCGGGCCGGGCTGGGTTCGCTGGTTCGGAGCGGTCCTATCAGGGGCCTTGCACCCAGTCTGGTCTGTAGTAGGAAGAGATTCTTGTCCAAGGAAATCAGACGTGGAGATGGAGTTGTACAGTCATGACCTGAGGGTTGGACTAAATTCGATGGTTTGGAACAGGTCTAGTCAAGGACCGGACACGTTGGGATCGAGACATTGACGGGGACTCTCCCCGGCATCTCACTCAGCGGAATGGAGGTTGGGAAAGGACGGAGGGGCAGTTTGATCAATGATGGGGGGAAGAAGGGGCAGGGGCTAAGCCTCTTGTTCTTTGCGTCCATCCTAGTTTGGCCGGGGTTTTGTTTTTTTGGGGGGGCAGAGGCTCCCTCCGGCGTCTCTCTTGGCCTATGGCTGGGGGGGATGCGGGAGGGGGAGCGAGCCAGGCCCAGACAGGCCCTCGGGAAATGGGTGACCCAGACAGGTCTAACATTTCTTGGTTCGTCTCTGATGTTTTTGGGGGGGGAAACTTTGTTTTCACTGAGGATCGGGTGACTTTTCGGGGATGGTGTTCCCACGGAATTTCGGGGAAACTTACCATGGAGGAGATGGTAAGTTAAGATAAGGGGATCAATTGGGTGTAAGCATGGAATGTGGGTAGGAATTCGGTTTTCGCTCAGCGGGTAATGATCCTGCGGGTCTGAAGGATGGGGAAAACTTTGGTTGTCTCTAAAAATCAGGTGGCGGTTCGGGGATGGCGTTCCCATGAAATGTCGAGGAAACTTACCATGGACGAGGTTGTAGGTTAAGATGAAGGGATCGATTGGGTGAAAGCATGGAATATGGATGAGAGTTCGGTTTTGGCCCAGCGGGTAATGATCCTGCAGGTCTGAAAGATGGGGAAAACTTTGGTTTTTCACTAAAAATCGAGTGACTTTTCAGGGATGGTGTCCCCACAAGGTTTCGAGGAAACTTACCATGGACGAGATGGTAGGCTAAGATAAGGGGATCAATTGGGTGAAAGCATGGAATGTCGATTAGAATTCGGTTTTCGCCCAGCGGGTAATGATCCTGCAGGTCTGAAAGATGGGGAAAACTTTGGTTTTTCACTAAAAATCGAGTGACTTTTCAGGGATGGTGATCCCACAATTTCGAAGAAACTTACCCTGGACGAGATGGTAGGCTAAGATAAGGGGATCAATTAGGTGAAAGCATGGAATGTCGAGTAGAAGTTGGTTTTGGCCCAGCGGGTAATGATCCTGCGGGTCTGAAAGATAGGGGAAAACTTTGGTTTTTCACTAAAAATCTAGTGACTTTTCAGGGATGGTGTTCCCACAAGATTTCGGGGAAACTTACCATGGACGAGATGGTAGGTTAAGATAAGGGGATCAATGGGGTGAAGGCATGGAATGTCGATTAGAATTCGGTTTTCGCCCAGCGGGTAATGATCCTGCGGGTCTGAAAGATAGGGCAAAACTTTGGTTTTCGCTAAGAGTCAGTTGATTCTTCGGGGATATTGCGTTCCCGGGAGATTTCGAGAATAAAAAGTACCCTGGATCAAAACGAGGGAGTGAGAACTTTGGATGTTCACCTGGATTACAGGTGGATGGGATAGGGATTAAGCTGTAAAAATGACACATTCGACCCAGGGGGATGGGTGTTTGGGATCCGAAGGATCCATGAATAAGGTGGATTTGGGTTTATAGTCTTAAATTGGGTAACGAGGTATTACTGGTGTGAGTGGTGACAGCTGTAGGGGGGTGGGGCCAGGGAGCTTACCGTATACGAGGTGGCGGGGTTGGTTTAGTGAGTGTTTGGGGCATAAGGGCAGTGGATTTGAAGGAGTGTTGTCGGAAGGACTTCAGCGTTGGATTGGACGAGTGGTGTTGTTTAGGTGAGTCTTATGGTGGTGCGGTGTTGCGTGAATCGACAGAGGGAAGGACTGGTAGAAGCTTGGTGTGCAGCAATGTGCATCCGCCAGTCTGGACCTCAACCTCTTCGGGGGTTAGGAAGTCTTGCCTTGGTCCCGGGGCAGGATTTCCTAGGTTAAGTCGGCAGAAAGTTTTCTCTGACAAAGGGCCCAGTGGGCAGACGTTTCTCACAGGCTTTTCTCGGGCAACCCGGATACCTTGCGGTGTTAACGAAAGGTTGCTTGGGAGGGCGGTAAGTATCCAGCCCCCCTGGGTCCACTTGGACAGCACGCAGGGAGGGTGGCCTGGGGCTAACAGGCCTTAATTGGAGCCCAGTCTTCTATTGGTGAGGAGCACCGCCCAAGCATCAGCACATGTGCACCAACATGCTTACACACTGAAAAAAATGTATTGTTGGGGAAGGGGTTGTAGTGGGGTGGGAGTGGTACTGTGTAACGTTAACTACCCTAGAGAACCGAGCCTATAGTACATTTTGGGCCGAATTACAACCTTAGGAGAATGAAACAGTAAAAGGTAGCGGATAATATATTGTTTTACCGAAGCGCAACAGTTGGTTTTGTCGGTTCGGTTTTTTTAGCGATTGGCTAAGGGACACTGGTCTTGGGCTGATCATCCAAGGCGGGCCGCCAGAGAGGAGGGTGTCTGGTGTGTAAGGTGCCGAAACACCCGATGAGGCTCTGGAACACTACTGATGACAGTGTCTGGAATATTTCCCTCACCATTACGTTTGGGGGATTAGGGGATGATTACTGACTGGTTAATTTTTTACCTTGATAAAATTTTTTACCTTGATAAAGCTTTTCTAGAGTATCTACTTGTCACAAGTTCGGGTTGACCATTGACATTTCGTTCTTTATTACTACTTGTTGGGGACATATTGGTGGCTTATACCTAAACCTAACCGTCACAGTCCTGATGGATCAGTGGCTTATACCTAAACTTAACCGTCACAGTCCTGATGGATCAGTGGCTTATACCTAAACTTAACCGTCACAGTCCTGATGGATCAGTGGTTTATACCTAACCCTAACTGTCACAGCCCTGATGGGTTAATAGGTTGGGATCTATCCCCACACCCATTCCTGCCTAAACTTAACCCTCACAGTCCTGATGGATCAGTGGCTTATACCTAAACTTAACCGTCACAGTCCTGATGGATCAGTGGCTTATACCTAAACTTAACCGTCACAGTCCTGATGGGTTAATGGGATCTATCCCCACACCCATTCCTGCCTAAACTTAACCCTCACAGTCCTGATGGATCAGTGGCTTATACCTAAACTTAACCGTCACAGTCCTGATGGATCAGTGGCTTATACCTAAACTTAACCGTCACAGTCCTGATGGATCAGTGGCTTATACCTAAACTTAACCGTCACAGTCCTGATGGATCAATGGTTTATACCTAACCCTAACTGTCACAGCCCTGATGGGTTAATGGGTTGGGATCTATCCCCACACCCATTCTTGCCTAAACTTAGCCCTCACAGCCCTGATGGATCAGTGGCTTATACCTAAACTTAACCGTCACAGTCCTGATGGATCAGTGGCTTATACCTAAACTTAACCGTCACAGTCCTGATGGATCAGTGGCTTATACCTAAACTTAACCGTCACAGTCCTGATGGGTTAATGGGATCTATCCCCACACCCATTCCTGCCTAAACTTAACCCTCACAGTCCTGATGGATCAGTGGCTTATACCTAAACTTAACCGTCACAGTCCTGATGGATCAGTGGCTTATACCTAAACTTAACCGTCACAGTCCTGATGGGTTAATGGGATCTATCCCCACACCCATTCCTGCCTAAACTTAACCCTCACAGTCCTGATGGATCAGTGGCTTATACCTAAACTTAACCGTCACAGTCCTGATGGATCAGTGGCTTATACCTAAACTTAACCGTCACAGTCCTGATGGATCAGTGGCTTATACCTAAACTTAACCGTCACAGTCCTGATGGATCAATGGTTTATACCTAACCCTAACTGTCACAGCCCTGATGGGTTAATGGGTTGGGATCTATCCCCACACCCATTCTTGCCTAAACTTAGCCCTCACAGCCCTGATGGATCAGTGGCTTATACCTAAACTTAACCGTCACAGTCCTGATGGATCAGTGGCTTATACCTAAACTTAACCGTCACAGTCCTGATGGGTTAATGGGATCTATCCCCACACCCATTCCTGCCTAAACTTAACCCTCACAGTCCTGATGGATCAGTGGCTTATACCTAAACTTAACCGTCACAGTCCTGTTGAATCAGTGGCTTATACCTAAACTTAACCGTCACAGTCTTGATGGATCAGTGGCTTATACCTAAACTTAACCGTCACAGTCTTGATGGATCAGTGGCTTATACCTAAACTTAACCGTCACAGCCCTGATGGGTTAATGGGTTGGGATCTATCCCCACACCCATTCTTGCCTAAACTTAGCCCTCACAGTCCTGATGGAGCAGTGGCTTATACCTAAACTTAACCGTCACAGTCCTGATGGATCAGTGGCTTATACCTAAACTTAACCGTCACAGTCCTGATGGATCAGTGGCTTATACCTAAACTTAACCGTCACAGTCCTGATGGGTTAATGGGATCTATCCCCACACCCATTCCTGCCTAAACTTAACCCTCACAGTCCTGATGGATCAGTAGCTTATACCTAAACTTAACCGTCACAGTCCTGATGGATCAGTGGCTTATACCTAAACTTAACCGTCACAGTCCTGATGGGTTAATGGGATCTATCCCCACACCCATTCCTGCCTAAACTTAACCCTCACAGTCCTGATGGATCAGTGGCTTATACCTAAACTTAACCGTCACAGTCCTGATGGATCAGTGGCTTATACCTAAACTTAACCGTCACAGTCCTGATGGATCAATGGTTTATACCTAACCCTAACTGTCACAGCCCTGATGGGTTAATGGGTTGGGATCTATCCCCACACCCATTCTTGCCTAAACTTAGCCCTCACAGCCCTGATGGATCAGTGGCTTATACCTATACCTAACCGTCACAGTCCTGATGGATTTGTGAAATACACGGGGATCTGTCCCTACGCTCATTCTTCCCCTAATCCTACCCCTCACGACCACTGAGGGATTTGTGAGATGCATGGGGGTTGCTCTGTGCTCATCCTTTTCCTAAAAACTACCCTCACAACCCGGAGGGATTTGAGGTGCATGGGTATTTGTTCCCGCGTTTATTCTTCACTGGCATTTGGCGATGGTAGCTGGGGATAGGAGTGGAATTTACCCCTGCGTCCCCTAATTCTAAAGGTCATAGCCCGGTGGGAATGGTGACATGGGGGAGATCGGTCCTTATGTGGATCCTAGCCTTACTCTAACTATCACAGGCATGATGGATCATTGGCTCTGGTTTATTTGCTGTTTCCTTTCCGGCCTGGCGGAACGTTGGGTTTGGTGGGATAGGAACGGAAGTATTGGTTTAATAACCTCCTGTATTGGAGGTATCGTAGCTCTCTTATCATCTGGATCTAACCATCGAACCTTGATATCGATGATATGGGTCAGATCGGTCCTTACGTTGATCCTAGCCTTATTCTAACTATCACAGCCATGATGGATCAGGGGCTCGGGTTTATCTGTTTCCTTTCCGGCCTGGCGGAACGTTGGGTTTGGTGGGATAGGAACGGGAGTAATGGTTTAACAACCGACTGCAGGGATTTAACCATCGAATACTGGTATCAATGACATGGGTCTGGGTTGACCCTCGCACCCTTTATTGCCTAATCTTAGCCATCACAGCCCTGATGGACCAGGGGTGCAGGTTTATCTCCTCGGTCTGCCTCCCGGCCTGAACGACGGCTGGAGCCGGGAGCTGGCTTCCAGCTCCATGTCGGTCTAGCCGAGCGTTGGGTTTGGTGGGGGGGGAGCCATAGTAGGGGTTTTGAACTTACCCGTCAGGTGGACTTGCTGATTTCCATGCCTACGGGCTAAAACGCTGGTTCAGCGAGATTGTGTGTGTATATACCAAGACTGGGTCAGTTCTGCTCGTCACAGTGATAGAGGCTCTTCACCCACCAATGTTTTTTGCTAAAGTCGGTCGAGAGGAGGACATGATGGGTTTTATTTTCATGGGGTAGGGTGCGGGCGTGTGGGGGTTTAGTTCTAGAGTTTGGGGAAGTGTTGGGCCAGGCCCGGTCTAGCATTTCTCCCGGGGGGGAGGGTTTTTGTTTGAGGGACCCGGAACCTAGTAATGGTAGTCCCGAGAGGGGACGATGGTTGGGTCAAAAGACCACGAGCCCGTGCCTTTCCTCAGACTCCCCTTGGACCCGGACCAGTTCTAGGCCAGGGGAGCTGTTGTAATTCTTTCAAAAACCTAACCTTGCCAGTGCTGTGCGACCAGACCTGCCGTGTGACCCAAGATAAAAGGGGTCGAGTAAGGGATTTCGGGATTTAGGGTTAGTGCCGTCAGGTGGGTGAGGAAGCTAATCCGGGGGTGGGGGGAATAATTCTTGCCAGAAGGGTGTGATGCCGGGCCAGGATTATCTAGTCATGGCCTTCGGGCCGGGCTGGGTTCGCTGGTTCGGAGCGGTCCTATCAGGGGCCTTGCACCCAGTCTGGTCTGTAGTAGGAAGAGATTCTTGTCCAAGGAAATCAGACGTGGAGATGGAGTTGTACAGTCATGACCTGAGGGTTGGACTAAGTTCGATGGTTTGGAACAGGTCTAGTCAAGGACCGGACACGTTGGGATCGAGACATGGATGTTGGTAGGAGGGGAGGATGGGGGATTGAGAGTTTGTGGAGGGGGGACTCTCCCCGGCATCTCACTCAGCGGAATGGAGGTTGGGAAAGGACGGAGAGGTAGCTTGATCAATGATGGGGGGAAGAAGGGGCAGGGGCTAAGCCTCTTTTCCTTTGCGTCCATCTTAGTTTGGCCGGGGTTTTTGTTTTGGGGGGGCAGAGGCTCCCTCCGGCATCTCTCTTGGCCTATGGCTGGGGGGGATGCGGGAGGGGGAGCGAGCCAGGCCCAGACAGGCCCTCGGGAAATGGGTGACCCAGACAGGTCTAACATTTCTTGGTTCGTCTCTGATGTTTTGGGGGGGGAAACTTTGTTTTCACTGGGGATCGGGTGACTTTTCGGGGATGGTGTTCCCACGGAATTTCGAGGAAACTTACCATGGAGGAGATGGTAGGTTAAGATAAGGGGATCAATTGGGTGAAAGCATGGAATGTTGGTAAGAATTCGGTTTTCGCTCAGCGGGTAATGATCCTGCGGGTCTGAAGGATGGGGAAAACTTTGGTTGTCTCTAAAAATCAGGTGGCGGTTCGGCGATGGCGTTCCCATGAAATGTCGAGGAAACTTACCATGGACGAGATGGTAGGCTAAGATAAGGGGATCAATTGGGTGAAAGCATGGAATGTCGATTAGAATTTGGTTTTCGCCCAGCGGGTAATGATCCTGCAGGTCTGAAAGATGGGGAAAACTTTGGTTTTTCACTAAAAATCGAGTGACTTTTCAGGGATGGTGATCCCACAATTTCGAAGAAACTTACCCTGGTCGAGATGGTAGGCTAAGATAAGGGGATCAATTGGGTGAAAGCATGGAATGTCGATTAGATTTCGGTTTTCGCCCAGTGGGTAATGATCCTGCAGGTCTGAAAGATGGGGAAAACTTTGGTTTTTCACTAAAAATCGAGTGACTTTTCAGGGATGGTGTCTTCACAAGGTTTCGAGGAAACTTACCATGGACGAGATGGTAGGCTAAGATAAGGGGATCAATTGGGTGAAAGCATGGAATGTCGATTAGAATTCGGTTTTCGCCCAGCGGGTAATGATCCTGCAGGTCTGAAAGATGGGGAAAACTTTGGTTTTTCACTAAAAATCGAGTGACTTTTCAGGGATGGTGATCCCACAATTTCGAAGAAACTTACCCTGGTCGAGATGGTAGGCTAAGATAAGGGGATCAATTGGGTGAAAGCATGGAATGTCGATTAGATTTCGGTTTTCGCCCAGCGGGTAATGATCCTGCAGGTCTGAAAGATGGGGAAAACTTTGGTTTTTCACTAAAAATCGAGTGACTTTTCAGGGATGGTGATCCCACAATTTCGAAGAAACTTACCCTGGACGAGATGGTAGGCTAAGATAAGGGGATCAATTAGGTGAAAGCATGGAATGTCGAGTAGAAGTTGGTTTTGGCCCAGCGGGTAATGATCCTGCGGGTCTGAAAGATAGGGGAAAACTTTGGTTTTTCACTAAAAATCGAGTGACTTTTCAGGGATGGTGTTCCCACAAGGTTTCGGGGAAACTTACCATGGACGAGATGGTAGGTTAAGATAAGGGGATCAATGGGGTGAAGGCATGGAATGTCGATTAGAATTCGGTTTTCGCCCAGCGGGTAATGATCCTGCGGGTCTGAAAGATAGGGCAAAACTTTGGTTTTCGCTAAGAGTCGGTTGATTCTTCGGGGATATTGCGTTCCCGGGAGATTTCGAGAATAAAAAGTACCCTGGATCAAAACGAGGGAGTGAGAACTTTGGAGGTTCACCTGGATTACAGGTGGATGGGATAGGGATTAAGCGGTAAAAATGACACATTCGACCCAGGGGGATGGGTGTTTGGGATCCGAAGGATCCATGAATAAGGTGGATTTGGGTTTATAGTCTTAAATTGGGTAACGAGGTATTACTGGTGTGAGTGGTGACAGCTGTAGGGGGGTGGGGCCAGGGAGCTTACCGTATACGAGGTGGCGGGGTTGGTTTAGTGAGTGTTTGGGGCATAAGGGCAGTGGATTTGAAGGAGTGTTGTCGGAAGGACTTCAGCGTTGGATTGGACGAGTGGTGTTGTTTAGGTGAGTCTTATGTTGGTGCGGGGTTGCGTGAATTGACAGAGGGAAGGGCTGGTAGAAGCTTGGTGTGCAGCAATGTGCATCCGCCAGTCTGGACCTCAACCTCTTCGGGGGTTAGGAAGTCTTGCCTTGGTCCCGGGGCAGGATTTCCTAGGTTAAGTCGGCAGAAAGTTTTCTCTGACAAAGGGCCCAGTGGGCAGACGTTTCTCACAGGCTTTTCTCGGGCAACCCGGATACCTTGCGGTGTTAACGAAAGGTTGCTTGGGAGGGCGGTAAGTATCCAGCCCCCCTGGGTCCACTTGGACAGCACGCAGGGAGGGTGGCCTGGGGCTAACAGGCCTTAATTGGAGCCCAGTCTTCTATTGGTGAGGAGCACCGCCCAAGCATCAGCACATGTGCACCAACATGCTTACACACTGAAAAAAATGTATTGTTGGGGAAGGGGTTGTAGTGGGGTGGGAGTGGTACTGTGTAACGTTGACTACCCTAGAGAACCGAGCCTATAGTACATTTTGGACCGAATTACAACCTTAGGAAAATGAAACAGTAAAAGGTAGCGGATAATATATTTTTTTACCGAAGCGCAACAGTTGGTTTTGTCGGTTCGGTTTTTTTAGCGATTGGCTAAGGGACACTGGTCTTGGGCTGATCATCCAAGGCGGGCCGCCAGAGAGGAGGGTGTCTGGTGTGTAAGGTGCCGAAACACCCGATGAGGCTCTGGAACACTACTGATGACAGTGTCTGGAATATTTCCCTCACCATTACGTTTGGGGGATTAGGGGATGATTACTGACTGGTTAATTTTTTACCTTGATAAAATTTTTTACCTTGATAAAGCTTTTCTAGAGTATCTACTTGTCACAAGTTCGGGTTGACCATTGACATTTCGTTCTTTATTACTACTTGTTGGGGACATATTGGTGGCTTATACCTAAACCTAACCGTCACAGTCCTGATGGATCAGTGGCTTATACCTAAACTTAACCGTCACAGTCCTGATGGATCAGTGGCTTATACCTAAACTTAACCGTCACAGTCCTGATGGATCAGTGGTTTATACCTAACCCTAACTGTCACAGCCCTGATGGGTTAATGGGTTGGGATCTATCCCCACACCCATTCCTGCCTAAACTTAACCCTCACAGTCCTGATGGATCAGTGGCTTATACCTAAACTTAACCGTCACAGTCCTGATGGATCAGTGGCTTATACCTAAACTTAACCGTCACAGTCCTGATGGATCAGTGGCTTATACCTAAACTTAACCGTCACAGTCCTGATGGATCAGTGGCTTATACCTAAACTTAACCGTCACAGTCCTGATGGGTTAATGGGATCTATCCCCACACCCATTCCTGCCTAAACTTAACCCTCACAGTCCTGATGGATCAGTGGCTTATACCTAAACTTAACCGTCACAGTCCTGTTGAATCAGTGGCTTATACCTAAACTTAACCGTCACAGTCCTGATGGGTTAATGGGATCTATCCCCACACCCATTCCTGCCTAAACTTAACCCTCACAGTCCTGATGGATCAGTGGCTTATACCTAAACTTAACCGTCACAGTCCTGATGGATCAGTGGCTTATACCTAAACTTAACCGTCACAGTCCTGATGGATCAGTGGCTTATACCTAAACTTAACCGTCACAGTCCTGATGGATCAATGGTTTATACCTAACCCTAACTGTCACAGCCCTGATGGGTTAATGGGTTGGGATCTATCCCCACACCCATTCTTGCCTAAACTTAGCCCTCACAGCCCTGATGGATCAGTGGCTTATACCTAAACTTAACCGTCACAGTCCTGATGGATCAGTGGCTTATACCTAAACTTAACCGTCACAGTCCTGATGGATCAGTGGCTTATACCTAAACTTAACCGTCACAGTCCTGATGGGTTAATGGGATCTATCCCCACACCCATTCTTGCCTAAACTTAGCCCTCACAGCCCTGATGGATCAGTGGCTTATACCTAAACTTAACCGTCACAGTCCTGATGGATCAGTGGCTTATACCTAAACTTAACCGTCACAGTCCTGATGGATCAGTGGCTTATACCTAAACTTAACCGTCACAGTTCTGATGGATCAGTGGCTTATACCTAAACTGAACCGTCACAGTCCTGATGGGTTAATGGGATCTATCCCCACACCCATTCCTGCCTAAACTTAACCCTCACAGTCCTGATGGATCAGTGGCTTATACCTAAACTTAACCGTCACAGTCCTGATGGATCAGTGGCTTATACCTAAACTTAACCGTCACAGCCCTGATGGGTTAATGGGTTGGGATCTATCCCCACACCCATTCTTGCCTAAACTTAGCCCTCACAGCCCTGATGGATCAGTGGCTTATACCTAAACTTAACCGTCACAGTCCTGATGGATCAGTGGCTTATACCTAAACTTAACCGTCACAGTCCTGATGGATCAGTGGCTTATACCTAAACTTAACCGTCACAGTCCTGATGGATCAGTGGTTTATACCTAACCCTAACCGTCACAGCCCTGATGGGTTGGGATCTATCCCCACACTCATTCTTGCCTAAACTTAGCCCTCACAGCCCTGATGGATCAGTGGCTTATACCTATACCTAACCGTCACAGTCCTGATGGATTTGTGAAATACACGGGGATCTGTCCCTACGCTCATTCTTCCCCTAATCCTACCCCTCACGACCACTGAGGGATTTGTGAGATGCGTGGGGGTCGCTCTGTGCTCATCCTTTTCCTAAAAACTACCCTCACAACCCGGAGGGATTTGAGGTGCATGGGTATTTGTTCCCGCGTTGATTCTTCACTGGCATTTGGCGATGGTAGCTGGGGATAGGAGTGGAATTTACCCCTGCGTCCCCTAATTCTAAAGGTCATAGCCCGGTGGGAATGGTGACATGGGGGAGATCGGTCCTTATGTGGATCCTAGCCTTACTCTAACTATCACAGGCATGATGGATCATTGGCTCTGGTTTATTTGCTGTTTCCTTTCCGGCCTGGCGGAACGTTGGGTTTGGTGGGATAGGAACGGAAGTATTGGTTTAATAACCTCCTGTATTGGAGGTATCGTAGCTCTCTTATCATCTGGATCTAACCATCGAACCTTGATATCGATGATATGGGTCAGATCGGTCCTTACGTTGATCCTAGCCTTATTCTAACTATCACAGCCATGATGGATCAGGGGCTCGGGTTTATCTGTTTCCTTTCCGGCCTGGCGGAACGTTGGGTTTGGTGGGATAGGAACGGGAGTAATGGTTTAACAACCGACTGCAGGGATTTAACCATCGAATACTGGTATCAATGACATGGGTCTGGGTTGACCCTCGCACCCTTTATTGCCTAATCTTAGCCATCACAGCCCTGATGGACCAGGGGTGCAGGTTTATCTCCTCGGTCTGCCTCCCGGCCTGAACGACGGCTGGAGCCGGGAGCTGGCTTCCAGCTCCATGTCGGTCTAGCCGAGCGTTGGGTTTGGTGGGGGGGTAGCCATAGTAGGGGTTTTGAACTTACCCGTCAGGTGGACTTGCTGATTTCCATGCCTACGGGCTAAAACGCTGGTTCAGCGAGATTGTGTGTGTATATACCAAGACTGGGTCAGTTCTGCTCGTCACAGTGATAGAGGCTCTTCACCCACCAATGTTTTTTGCTAAAGTCGGTCGAGAGGAGGACATGATGGGTTTTATTTTCATGGGGTAGGGTGCGGGCGTGTGGGGGTTTAGTTCTAGAGTTTGGGGAAGTGTTGGGCCAGGCCCGGTCTAGCATTTCTCCCGGGGGGGAGGGTTTTTGTTTGAGGGACCCGGAACCTAGTAATGGTAGTCCCGAGAGGGGACGATGGTTGGGTCAAAAGACCACGAGCCCGTGCCTTTCCTCAGACTCCCCTTGGACCCGGACCAGTTCTAGGCCAGGGGAGCTGTTGTAATTCTTTCAAAAACCTAACCTTGCCAGTGCTGTGCGACCAGACCTGCCGTGTGACCCAAGATAAAAGGGGTCGAGTAAGGGATTTCGGGATTTAGGGTTAGTGCCGTCAGGTGGGTGAGGAAGCTAATCCGGGGGTGGGGGGAATAATTCTTGCCAGAAGGGTGTGATGCCGGGCCAGGATTATCTAGTCATGGCCTTCGGGCCGGGCTGGGTTCGCTGGTTCGGAGCGGTCCTATCAGGGGCCTTGCACCCAGTCTGGTCTGTAGTAGGAAGAGATTCTTGTCCAAGGAAATCAGACGTGGAGATGGAGTTGTACAGTCATGACCTGAGGGTTGGACTAAGTTCGATGGTTTGGAACAGGTCTAGTCAAGGACCGGACACGTTGGGATCGAGACATGGATGTTGGTAGGAGGGGAGGATGGGGGATTGAGAGTTTGTGGAGGGGGGACTCTCCCCGGCATCTCACTCAGCGGAATGGAGGTTGGGAAAGGACGGAGAGGTAGCTTGATCAATGATGGGGGGAAGAAGGGGCAGGGGCTAAGCCTCTTTTCCTTTGCGTCCATCTTAGTTTGGCCGGGGTTTTTGTTTTGGGGGGGCAGAGGCTCCCTCCGGCATCTCTCTTGGCCTATGGCTGGGGGGGATGCGGGAGGGGGAGCGAGCCAGGCCCAGACAGGCCCTCGGGAAATGGGTGACCCAGACAGGTCTAACATTTCTTGGTTCGTCTCTGATGTTTTGGGGGGGGAAACTTTGTTTTCACTGGGGATCGGGTGACTTTTCGGGGATGGTGTTCCCACGGAATTTCGAGGAAACTTACCATGGAGGAGATGGTAGGTTAAGATAAGGGGATCAATTGGGTGAAAGCATGGAATGTTGGTAAGAATTCGGTTTTCGCTCAGCGGGTAATGATCCTGCGGGTCTGAAGGATGGGGAAAACTTTGGTTGTCTCTAAAAATCAGGTGGCGGTTCGGCGATGGCGTTCCCATGAAATGTCGAGGAAACTTACCATGGACGAGATGGTAGGCTAAGATAAGGGGATCAATTGGGTGAAAGCATGGAATGTCGATTAGAATTTGGTTTTCGCCCAGCGGGTAATGATCCTGCAGGTCTGAAAGATGGGGAAAACTTTGGTTTTTCACTAAAAATCGAGTGACTTTTCAGGGATGGTGATCCCACAATTTCGAAGAAACTTACCCTGGTCGAGATGGTAGGCTAAGATAAGGGGATCAATTGGGTGAAAGCATGGAATGTCGATTAGATTTCGGTTTTCGCCCAGTGGGTAATGATCCTGCAGGTCTGAAAGATGGGGAAAACTTTGGTTTTTCACTAAAAATCGAGTGACTTTTCAGGGATGGTGTCTTCACAAGGTTTCGAGGAAACTTACCATGGACGAGATGGTAGGCTAAGATAAGGGGATCAATTGGGTGAAAGCATGGAATGTCGATTAGAATTCGGTTTTCGCCCAGCGGGTAATGATCCTGCAGGTCTGAAAGATGGGGAAAACTTTGGTTTTTCACTAAAAATCGAGTGACTTTTCAGGGATGGTGATCCCACAATTTCGAAGAAACTTACCCTGGTCGAGATGGTAGGCTAAGATAAGGGGATCAATTGGGTGAAAGCATGGAATGTCGATTAGATTTCGGTTTTCGCCCAGCGGGTAATGATCCTGCAGGTCTGAAAGATGGGGAAAACTTTGGTTTTTCACTAAAAATCGAGTGACTTTTCAGGGATGGTGATCCCACAATTTCGAAGAAACTTACCCTGGACGAGATGGTAGGCTAAGATAAGGGGATCAATTAGGTGAAAGCATGGAATGTCGAGTAGAAGTTGGTTTTGGCCCAGCGGGTAATGATCCTGCGGGTCTGAAAGATAGGGGAAAACTTTGGTTTTTCACTAAAAATCGAGTGACTTTTCAGGGATGGTGTTCCCACAAGGTTTCGGGGAAACTTACCATGGACGAGATGGTAGGTTAAGATAAGGGGATCAATGGGGTGAAGGCATGGAATGTCGATTAGAATTCGGTTTTCGCCCAGCGGGTAATGATCCTGCGGGTCTGAAAGATAGGGCAAAACTTTGGTTTTCGCTAAGAGTCGGTTGATTCTTCGGGGATATTGCGTTCCCGGGAGATTTCGAGAATAAAAAGTACCCTGGATCAAAACGAGGGAGTGAGAACTTTGGAGGTTCACCTGGATTACAGGTGGATGGGATAGGGATTAAGCGGTAAAAATGACACATTCGACCCAGGGGGATGGGTGTTTGGGATCCGAAGGATCCATGAATAAGGTGGATTTGGGTTTATAGTCTTAAATTGGGTAACGAGGTATTACTGGTGTGAGTGGTGACAGCTGTAGGGGGGTGGGGCCAGGGAGCTTACCGTATACGAGGTGGCGGGGTTGGTTTAGTGAGTGTTTGGGGCATAAGGGCAGTGGATTTGAAGGAGTGTTGTCGGAAGGACTTCAGCGTTGGATTGGACGAGTGGTGTTGTTTAGGTGAGTCTTATGTTGGTGCGGGGTTGCGTGAATTGACAGAGGGAAGGGCTGGTAGAAGCTTGGTGTGCAGCAATGTGCATCCGCCAGTCTGGACCTCAACCTCTTCGGGGGTTAGGAAGTCTTGCCTTGGTCCCGGGGCAGGATTTCCTAGGTTAAGTCGGCAGAAAGTTTTCTCTGACAAAGGGCCCAGTGGGCAGACGTTTCTCACAGGCTTTTCTCGGGCAACCCGGATACCTTGCGGTGTTAACGAAAGGTTGCTTGGGAGGGCGGTAAGTATCCAGCCCCCCTGGGTCCACTTGGACAGCACGCAGGGAGGGTGGCCTGGGGCTAACAGGCCTTAATTGGAGCCCAGTCTTCTATTGGTGAGGAGCACCGCCCAAGCATCAGCACATGTGCACCAACATGCTTACACACTGAAAAAAATGTATTGTTGGGGAAGGGGTTGTAGTGGGGTGGGAGTGGTACTGTGTAACGTTGACTACCCTAGAGAACCGAGCCTATAGTACATTTTGGACCGAATTACAACCTTAGGAAAATGAAACAGTAAAAGGTAGCGGATAATATATTTTTTTACCGAAGCGCAACAGTTGGTTTTGTCGGTTCGGTTTTTTTAGCGATTGGCTAAGGGACACTGGTCTTGGGCTGATCATCCAAGGCGGGCCGCCAGAGAGGAGGGTGTCTGGTGTGTAAGGTGCCGAAACACCCGATGAGGCTCTGGAACACTACTGATGACAGTGTCTGGAATATTTCCCTCACCATTACGTTTGGGGGATTAGGGGATGATTACTGACTGGTTAATTTTTTACCTTGATAAAATTTTTTACCTTGATAAAGCTTTTCTAGAGTATCTACTTGTCACAAGTTCGGGTTGACCATTGACATTTCGTTCTTTATTACTACTTGTTGGGGACATATTGGTGGCTTATACCTAAACCTAACCGTCACAGTCCTGATGGATCAGTGGCTTATACCTAAACTTAACCGTCACAGTCCTGATGGATCAGTGGCTTATACCTAAACTTAACCGTCACAGTCCTGATGGATCAGTGGTTTATACCTAACCCTAACTGTCACAGCCCTGATGGGTTAATGGGTTGGGATCTATCCCCACACCCATTCCTGCCTAAACTTAACCCTCACAGTCCTGATGGATCAGTGGCTTATACCTAAACTTAACCGTCACAGTCCTGATGGATCAGTGGCTTATACCTAAACTTAACCGTCACAGTCCTGATGGATCAGTGGCTTATACCTAAACTTAACCGTCACAGTCCTGATGGATCAGTGGCTTATACCTAAACTTAACCGTCACAGTCCTGATGGGTTAATGGGATCTATCCCCACACCCATTCCTGCCTAAACTTAACCCTCACAGTCCTGATGGATCAGTGGCTTATACCTAAACTTAACCGTCACAGTCCTGTTGAATCAGTGGCTTATACCTAAACTTAACCGTCACAGTCCTGATGGGTTAATGGGATCTATCCCCACACCCATTCCTGCCTAAACTTAACCCTCACAGTCCTGATGGATCAGTGGCTTATACCTAAACTTAACCGTCACAGTCCTGATGGATCAGTGGCTTATACCTAAACTTAACCGTCACAGTCCTGATGGATCAGTGGCTTATACCTAAACTTAACCGTCACAGTCCTGATGGATCAATGGTTTATACCTAACCCTAACTGTCACAGCCCTGATGGGTTAATGGGTTGGGATCTATCCCCACACCCATTCTTGCCTAAACTTAGCCCTCACAGCCCTGATGGATCAGTGGCTTATACCTAAACTTAACCGTCACAGTCCTGATGGATCAGTGGCTTATACCTAAACTTAACCGTCACAGTCCTGATGGATCAGTGGCTTATACCTAAACTTAACCGTCACAGTCCTGATGGGTTAATGGGATCTATCCCCACACCCATTCTTGCCTAAACTTAGCCCTCACAGCCCTGATGGATCAGTGGCTTATACCTAAACTTAACCGTCACAGTCCTGATGGATCAGTGGCTTATACCTAAACTTAACCGTCACAGTCCTGATGGATCAGTGGCTTATACCTAAACTTAACCGTCACAGTTCTGATGGATCAGTGGCTTATACCTAAACTGAACCGTCACAGTCCTGATGGGTTAATGGGATCTATCCCCACACCCATTCCTGCCTAAACTTAACCCTCACAGTCCTGATGGATCAGTGGCTTATACCTAAACTTAACCGTCACAGTCCTGATGGATCAGTGGCTTATACCTAAACTTAACCGTCACAGCCCTGATGGGTTAATGGGTTGGGATCTATCCCCACACCCATTCTTGCCTAAACTTAGCCCTCACAGCCCTGATGGATCAGTGGCTTATACCTAAACTTAACCGTCACAGTCCTGATGGATCAGTGGCTTATACCTAAACTTAACCGTCACAGTCCTGATGGATCAGTGGCTTATACCTAAACTTAACCGTCACAGTCCTGATGGATCAGTGGTTTATACCTAACCCTAACCGTCACAGCCCTGATGGGTTGGGATCTATCCCCACACTCATTCTTGCCTAAACTTAGCCCTCACAGCCCTGATGGATCAGTGGCTTATACCTATACCTAACCGTCACAGTCCTGATGGATTTGTGAAATACACGGGGATCTGTCCCTACGCTCATTCTTCCCCTAATCCTACCCCTCACGACCACTGAGGGATTTGTGAGATGCGTGGGGGTCGCTCTGTGCTCATCCTTTTCCTAAAAACTACCCTCACAACCCGGAGGGATTTGAGGTGCATGGGTATTTGTTCCCGCGTTGATTCTTCACTGGCATTTGGCGATGGTAGCTGGGGATAGGAGTGGAATTTACCCCTGCGTCCCCTAATTCTAAAGGTCATAGCCCGGTGGGAATGGTGACATGGGGGAGATCGGTCCTTATGTGGATCCTAGCCTTACTCTAACTATCACAGGCATGATGGATCATTGGCTCTGGTTTATTTGCTGTTTCCTTTCCGGCCTGGCGGAACGTTGGGTTTGGTGGGATAGGAACGGAAGTATTGGTTTAATAACCTCCTGTATTGGAGGTATCGTAGCTCTCTTATCATCTGGATCTAACCATCGAACCTTGATATCGATGATATGGGTCAGATCGGTCCTTACGTTGATCCTAGCCTTATTCTAACTATCACAGCCATGATGGATCAGGGGCTCGGGTTTATCTGTTTCCTTTCCGGCCTGGCGGAACGTTGGGTTTGGTGGGATAGGAACGGGAGTAATGGTTTAACAACCGACTGCAGGGATTTAACCATCGAATACTGGTATCAATGACATGGGTCTGGGTTGACCCTCGCACCCTTTATTGCCTAATCTTAGCCATCACAGCCCTGATGGACCAGGGGTGCAGGTTTATCTCCTCGGTCTGCCTCCCGGCCTGAACGACGGCTGGAGCCGGGAGCTGGCTTCCAGCTCCATGTCGGTCTAGCCGAGCGTTGGGTTTGGTGGGGGGGTAGCCATAGTAGGGGTTTTGAACTTACCCGTCAGGTGGACTTGCTGATTTCCATGCCTACGGGCTAAAACGCTGGTTCAGCGAGATTGTGTGTGTATATACCAAGACTGGGTCAGTTCTGCTCGTCACAGTGATAGAGGCTCTTCACCCACCAATGTTTTTTGCTAAAGTCGGTCGAGAGGAGGACATGATGGGTTTTATTTTCATGGGGTAGGGTGCGGGCGTGTGGGGGTTTAGTTCTAGAGTTTGGGGAAGTGTTGGGCCAGGCCCGGTCTAGCATTTCTCCCGGGGGGGAGGGTTTTTGTTTGAGGGACCCGGAACCTAGTAATGGTAGTCCCGAGAGGGGACGATGGTTGGGTCAAAAGACCACGAGCCCGTGCCTTTCCTCAGACTCCCCTTGGACCCGGACCAGTTCTAGGCCAGGGGAGCTGTTGTAATTCTTTCAAAAACCTAACCTTGCCAGTGCTGTGCGACCAGACCTGCCGTGTGACCCAAGATAAAAGGGGTCGAGTAAGGGATTTCGGGATTTAGGGTTAGTGCCGTCAGGTGGGTGAGGAAGCTAATCCGGGGGTGGGGGGAATAATTCTTGCCAGAAGGGTGTGATGCCGGGCCAGGATTATCTAGTCATGGCCTTCGGGCCGGGCTGGGTTCGCTGGTTCGGAGCGGTCCTATCAGGGGCCTTGCACCCAGTCTGGTCTGTAGTAGGAAGAGATTCTTGTCCAAGGAAATCAGACGTGGAGATGGAGTTGTACAGTCATGACCTGAGGGTTGGACTAAGTTCGATGGTTTGGAACAGGTCTAGTCAAGGACCGGACACGTTGGGATCGAGACATGGATGTTGGTAGGAGGGGAGGATGGGGGATTGAGAGTTTGTGGAGGGGGGACTCTCCCCGGCATCTCACTCAGCGGAATGGAGGTTGGGAAAGGACGGAGAGGTAGCTTGATCAATGATGGGGGGAAGAAGGGGCAGGGGCTAAGCCTCTTTTCCTTTGCGTCCATCTTAGTTTGGCCGGGGTTTTTGTTTTGGGGGGGCAGAGGCTCCCTCCGGCATCTCTCTTGGCCTATGGCTGGGGGGGATGCGGGAGGGGGAGCGAGCCAGGCCCAGACAGGCCCTCGGGAAATGGGTGACCCAGACAGGTCTAACATTTCTTGGTTCGTCTCTGATGTTTTGGGGGGGGAAACTTTGTTTTCACTGGGGATCGGGTGAATAAGATAAGATAAGGGGATCAATTGGGTGAAAGCATGGAATGTTGGTAAGAATTCGGTTTTCGCTCAGCGGGTAATGATCCTGCGGGTCTGAAGGATGGGGAAAACTTTGGTTGTCTCTAAAAATCAGGTGGCGGTTCGGCGATGGCGTTCCCATGAAATGTCGAGGAAACTTACCATGGACGAGATGGTAGGCTAAGATAAGGGGATCAATTGGGTGAAAGCATGGAATGTCGATTAGAATTCGGTTTTCGCCCAGCGGGTAATGATCCTGCAGGTCTGAAAGATGGGGAAAACTTTGGTTTTTCACTAAAAATCGAGTGACTTTTCAGGGATGGTGATCCCACAATTTCGAAGAAACTTACCCTGGACGAGATGGTAGGCTAAGATAAGGGGATCAATTAGGTGAAAGCATGGAATGTCGAGTAGAAGTTGGTTTTGGCCCAGCGGGTAATGATCCTGCGGGTCTGAAAGATAGGGGAAAACTTTGGTTTTTCACTAAAAATCGAGTGACTTTTCAGGGAGGGTGTTCCCACAAGGTTTCGAGGAAACTTACCATGGACGAGATGGTAGGCTAAGATAAGGGGATCAATTGGGTGAAAGCATGGAATGTCGATTAGAATTCGGTTTTCGCCCAGCGGGTAATGATCCTGCAGGTCTGAAAGATGGGGAAAACTTTGGTTTTTCACTAAAAATCGAGTGACTTTTCAGGGATGGTGATCCCACAATTTCGAAGAAACTTACCCTGGACGAGATGGTAGGCTAAGATAAGGGGATCAATTAGGTGAAAGCATGGAATGTCGAGTAGAAGTTGGTTTTGGCCCAGCGGGTAATGATCCTGCGGGTCTGAAAGATAGGGGAAAACTTTGGTTTTTCACTAAAAATCGAGTGACTTTTCAGGGATGGTGTTCCCACAAGGTTTCGGGGAAACTTACCATGGATGAGATGGTAGGTTAAGATAAGGGGATCAATGGGGTGAAGGCATGGAATGTCGATTAGAATTCGGTTTTCGCCCAGAGGGTAATGATCCTGCGGGTCTGAAAGATAGGGCAAAACTTTGGTTTTCGCTAAGAGTCAGTTGATTCTTCGGGGATATTGCGTTCCCGGGAGATTTCGAGAATAAAAAGTACCCTGGATCAAAACGAGGGAGTGAGAACTTTGGATGTTCACCTGGATTACAGGTGGATGGGATAGGGATTAAGCTGTAAAAATGACACATTCGACCCAGGGGGATGGGTGTTTGGGATCCGAAGGATCCATGAATAAGGTGGATTTGGGTTTATAGTCTTAAATTGGGTAACGAGGTATTACTGGTGTGAGTGGTGACAGCTGTAGGGGGGTGGGGCCAGGGAGCTTACCGTATACGAGGTGGCGGGGTTGGTTTAGTGAGTGTTTGGGGCATAAGGGCAGTGGATTTGAAGGAGTGTTGTCGGAAGGACTTCAGCGTTGGATTGGACGAGTGGTGTTGTTTAGGTGAGTCTTATGTTGGTGCGGTGTTGCGTGAATCGACAGAGGGAAGGGCTGGTAGAAGCTTGGTGTGCAGCAATGTGCATCCGCCAGTCTGGACCTCAACCTCTTCGGGGGTTAGGAAGTCTTGCCTTGGTCCCGGGGCAGGATTTCCTAGGTTAAGTCGGCAGAAAGTTTTCTCTGACAAAGGGCCCAGTGGGCAGACGTTTCTCACAGGCTTTTCTCGGGCAACCCGGATACCTTGCGGTGTTAACGAAAGGTTGCTTGGGAGGGCGGTAAGTATCCAGCCCCCCTGGGTCCACTTGGACAGCACGCAGGGAGGGTGGCCTGGGGCTAACAGGCCTTAATTGGAGCCCAGTCTTCTATTGGTGAGGAGCACCGCCCAAGCATCAGCACATGTGCACCAACATGCTTACACACTGAAAAAAATGTATTGTTGGGGAAGGGGTTGTAGTGGGGTGGGAGTGGTACTGTGTAACGTTGACTACCCTAGAGAACCGAGCCTATAGTACATTTTGGACCGAATTACAACCTTAGGAAAATGAAACAGTAAAAGGTAGCGGATAATATATTTTTTTACCGAAGCGCAACAGTTGGTTTTGTCGGTTCGGTTTTTTTAGCGATTGGCTAAGGGACACTGGTCTTGGGCTGATCATCCAAGGCGGGCCGCCAGAGAGGAGGGTGTCTGGTGTGTAAGGTGCCGAAACACCCGATGAGGCTCTGGAACACTACTGATGACAGTGTCTGGAATATTTCCCTCACCATTACGTTTGGGGGATTAGGGGATGATTACTGACTGGTTAATTTTTTACCTTGATAAAGCTTTTCTAGAGTATCTACTTGTCACAAGTTCAGGTTGACCATTGACATTTCGTTCTTTATTACTACTTGTTGGGGACATATTGGTGGCTTATACCTAAACCTAACCGTCACAGTCCTGATGGATCAGTGGCTTATACCTAAACTTAACCGTCACAGTCCGGATGGGTTAATGGGATCTATCCCCACACCCATTCCTGCCTAAACTTAACCCTCACAGTCCTGATGGATCAGTGGCTTATACCTAAACTTAACCGTCACAGTCCTGTTGAATCAGTGGCTTATACCTAAACTTAACCGTCACAGTCCTGATGGGTTAATGGGATCTATCCCCACACCCATTCCTGCCTAAACTTAACCCTCACAGTCCTGATGGATCAGTGGCTTATACCTAAACTTAACCGTCACAGTCCTGATGGATCAGTGGCTTATACCTAAACTTAACCGTCACAGTCCTGATGGATCAGTGGCTTATACCTAAACTTAACCGTCACAGTCCTGATGGGTTAATGGGATCTATCCCCACACCCATTCCTGCCTAAACTTAACCCTCACAGTCCTGATGGATCAGTGGCTTATACCTAAACTTAACCGTCACAGTCCTGTTGAATCAGTGGCTTATACCTAAACTTAACCGTCACAGTCTTGATGGATCAGTGGCTTATACCTAAACTTAACCGTCACAGTCTTGATGGATCAGTGGCTTATACCTAAACTTAACCGTCACAGCCCTGATGGGTTAATGGGTTGGGATCTATCCCCACACCCATTCTTGCCTAAACTTAGCCCTCACAGTCCTGATGGAGCAGTGGCTTATACCTAAACTTAACCGTCACAGTCCTGATGGATTAGTGGCTTATACCTAAACTTAACCGTCACAGTCCTGATGGATCAGTGGCTTATACCTAAACTTAACCGTCACAGTCCTGATGGGTTAATGGGATCTATCCCCACACCCATTCCTGCCTAAACTTAACCCTCACAGTCCTGATGGATCAGTGGCTTATACCTAAACTTAACCGTCACAGTCCTGATGGATCAGTGGCTTATACCTAAACTTAACCGTCACAGTCCTGATGGATCAGTGGCTTATACCTAAACTTAACCGTCACAGTCCTGATGGATCAGTGGCTTATACCTAAACTTAACCGTCACAGTCCTGATGGGTTAATGGGATCTATCCCCACACCCATTCCTGCCTAAACTTAACCCTCACAGTCCTGATGGATCAGTGGCTTATACCTAAACTTAACCGTCACAGTCCTGATGGATCAGTGGCTTATACCTAAACTTAACCGTCACAGTCCTGATGGATCAGTGGTTTATACCTAACCCTAACCGTCACAGCCCTGATGGGTTAATGGGTTGGGATCTATCCCCACACCCATTCTTGCCTAAACTTAGCCCTCACAGCCCTGATGGATCAGTGGCTTATACCTAAACTTAACCGTCACAGCCCTGATGGGTTAATGGGTTGGGATCTATCCCCACACCCATTCTTGCCTAAACTTAGCCCTCACAGCCCTGATGGATCAGTGGCTTATACCTAAACTTAACCGTCACAGTCCTGATGGATCGGTGGCTTATACCTAAACCTAACCGTCACAGTCCTGATGGGTTAATGGGATCTATCCCCACACCCATTCCTGCCTAAACTTAACCCTCACAGTCCTGATGGATCAGTGGCTTATACCTAAACTTAACCGTCACAGTCCTGATGGATCTGTGGCTTATACCTAAACTTAACCGTCACAGTCCTGATGGATCGGTGGTTTATACCTAAACCTAACCGTCACAGCCCTGATGGGTTAATGGGTTGGGATCTATCCCCACACCCATTCTTGCCTAAACTTAGCCCTCACAGCCCTGATGGATCAGTGGCTTATACCTAAACCTAACCGTCACAGTCCTGATGGATTTGTGAAATACACGGGGATCTGTCCCTACGCTCATCCTTCCCTTAATCCTACCCCTCACGACCACTGAGGGATTTGTGAGATGCATTGGGGTCGCTCTGTGCTCATCCTTTTCCTAAAAACTACCCTCACAACCCGGAGGGATTTGAGGTGCATGGGTATTTGTTCCCGCGTTTATTCTTCACTGGCATTTGGCGATGGTAGCTGGGGATAGGAGTGGAATTTACCCCTGCGTCCCCTAATTCTAAAGGTCATAGCCCGGTGGGAATGGTGACATGGGGGAGATCGGTCCTTATGTGGATCCTAGCCTTACTCTAACTATCACAGGCATGATGGATCATTGGCTCTGGTTTATTTGCTGTTTCCTTTCCGGCCTGGCGGAACGTTGGGTTTGGTGGGATAGGAACGGAAGTATTGGTTTAATAACCTCCTGTATTGGAGGTATCGTAGCTCTCTTATCATCTGGATCTAACCATCGAACCTTGATATCGATGATATGGGTCAGATCGGTCCTTACGTTGATCCTAGCCTTATTCTAACTATCACAGCCATGATGGATCAGGGGCTCGGGTTTATCTGTTTCCTTTCCGGCCTGGCGGAACGTTGGGTTTGGTGGGATAGGAACGGAAGTATTGGTTTAATAACCTCCTGTATTGGAGGTATCGTAGCTCTCTTATCATCTGGATCTAACCATCGAACCTTGATATCGATGATATGGGTCAGATCGGTCCTTACGTTGATCCTAGCCTTATTCTAACTATCACAGCCATGATGGATCAGGGGCTCGGGTTTATCTGTTTCCTTTCCGGCCTGGCGGAACGTTGGGTTTGGTGGGATAGGAACGGGAGTAATGGTTTAACAACCGACTGCAGGGATTTAACCATCGAATACTGGTATCAATGACATGGGTCTGGGTTGACCCTCGCACCCTTTATTGCCTAATCTTAGCCATCACAGCCCTGATGGACCAGGGGTGCAGGTTTATCTCCTCGGTCTGCCTCCCGGCCTGAACGACGGCTGGAGCCGGGAGCTGGCTTCCAGCTCCATGTCGGTCTAGCCGAGCGTTGGGTTTGGTGGGGGGGGAGCCATAGTAGGGGTTTTGAACTTACCCGTCAGGTGGACTTGCTGATTTCCATGCCTACGGGCTAAAACGCTGGTTCAGCGAGATTGTGTGTGTATATACCAAGACTGGGTCAGTTCTGCTCGTCACAGTGATAGAGGCTCTTCACCCACCAATGTTTTTTGCTAAAGTCGGTCGAGAGGAGGACATGATGGGTTTTATTTTCATGGGGTAGGGTGCGGGCGTGTGGGGGTTTAGTTCTAGAGTTTGGGGAAGTGTTGGGCCAGGCCCGGTCTAGCATTTCTCCCGGGGGGGAGGGGTTTTTGTTTGAGGGACCCGGAACCTAGTAATGGTAGTCCCGAGAGGGGACGATGGTTGGGTCAAAAGACCACGAGCCCGTGCCTTTCCTCAGACTCCCCTTGGACCCGGACCAGTTCTAGGCCAGGGGAGCTGTTGTAATTCTTTCAAAAACCTAACCCTAACCCTAACCCTAACCCTAACCCTAACCCTAACCCTAACCCTAACCCTAACCCTAACCCTAACCCTAACCCTAACCCTAACCCTAACCCTAACCCTAACCCTAACCTAACCTAACCTAACCTAACCTAACCTAACCTAACCCTAACCCTAACCCTAACCCTAACCCTAACCTAACCCTAACCCTAACCCTAACCCTAACCCTAACCCTAAACCTAACCGTCACAGCCCTGATGGGTTAATGGGTTGGGATCTATCCCCACACCCATTCTTGCCTAAACTTAGCCCTCACAGTCCTGATGGAGCAGTGGCTTATACCTAAACTTAACCGTCACAGTCCTGATGGATCAGTGGCTTATACCTAAACTTAACCGTCACAGTCCTGATGGATCAGTGGCTTATACCTAAACTTAACCGTCACAGTCCTGATGGGTTAATGGGATCTATCCCCACACCCATTCCTGCCTAAACTTAACCCTCACAGTCCTGATGGATCAGTGGCTTATACCTAAACTTAACCGTCACAGTCCTGATGGATCAGTGGCTTATACCTAAACTTAACCGTCACAGTCCTGATGGATCAGTGGCTTATACCTAAACTTAACCGTCACAGTCTTGATGGATCAGTGGCTTATACCTAAACTTAACCGTCACAGCCCTGATGGGTTAATGGGTTGGGATCTATCCCCACACCCATTCTTGCCTAAACTTAGCCCTCACAGTCCTGATGGATCAGTGGCTTATACCTAAACTTAACCGTCACAGTCCTGATGGATCAGTGGCTTATACCTAAACTTAACCGTCACAGTCCTGATGGATCAGTGGCTTATACCTAAACTTAACCGTCACAGTCCTGATGGGTTAATGGGATCTATCCCCACACCCATTCCTGCCTAAACTTAACCGTCACAGCCCTGATGGGTTAATGGGTTGGGATCTATCCCCACACCCATTCTTGCCTAAACTTAGCCCTCACAGCCCTG
This sequence comes from Romanogobio albipinnatus, assembly GCA_023566225.1. NCBI lineage: Eukaryota > Metazoa > Chordata > Actinopteri > Cypriniformes > Gobionidae > Romanogobio > Romanogobio albipinnatus. The sequence continues at coordinate 45,252,550 of CM042260.1, read as the reverse complement.
ATGGATCAGTGGCTTATACCTAAACCTAACCGTCACAGTCCTGATGGATTTGTGAAATACACGGGGATCTGTCCCTACACTCATCCTTCCCTTAATCCTACCCCTCACGACCACTGAGGGATTTGTGAGATGCATTGGGGTCGCTCTGTGCTCATCCTTTTCCTAAAAACTACCCTCACAACCCGGAGGGATTTGAGGTGCATGGGTATTTGTTCCCGCGTTTATTCTTCACTGGCATTTGGCGATGGTAGCTGGGGATAGGAGTGGAATTTACCCCTGCGTCCCCTAATTCTAAAGGTCATAGCCCGGTGGGAATGGTGACATGGGGGAGATCGGTCCTTATGTGGATCCTAGCCTTACTCTAACTATCACAGGCATGATGGATCATTGGCTCTGGTTTATTTGCTGTTTCCTTTCCGGCCTGGCGGAACGTTGGGTTTGGTGGGATAGGAACGGAAGTATTGGTTTAATAACCTCCTGTATTGGAGGTATCGTAGCTCTCTTATCATCTGGATCTAACCATCGAACCTTGATATCGATGATATGGGTCAGATCGGTCCTTACGTTGATCCTAGCCTTATTCTAACTATCACAGCCATGATGGATCAGGGGCTCGGGTTTATCTGTTTCCTTTCCGGCCTGGCGGAACGTTGGGTTTGGTGGGATAGGAACGGGAGTAATGGTTTAACAACCGACTGCAGGGATTTAACCATCGAATACTGGTATCAATGACATGGGTCTGGGTTGACCCTCGCACCCTTTATTGCCTAATCTTAGCCATCACAGCCCTGATGGACCAGGGGTGCAGGTTTATCTCCTCGGTCTGCCTCCCGGCCTGAACGACGGCTGGAGCCGGGAGCTGGCTTCCAGCTCCATGTCGGTCTAGCCGAGCGTTGGGTTTGGTGGGGGGGAGCCATAGTAGGGGTTTTGAACTTACCCGTCAGGTGGACTTGCTGATTTCCATGCCTACGGGCTAAAACGCTGGTTCAGCGAGATTGTGTGTGTATATACCAAGACTGGGTCAGTTCTGCTCGTCACAGTGATAGAGGCTCTTCACCCACCAATGTTTTTTGCTAAAGTCGGTCGAGAGGAGGACATGATGGGTTTTATTTTCATGGGGTAGGGTGCGGGCGTGTGGGGGTTTAGTTCTAGAGTTTGGGGAAGTGTTGGGCCAGGCCCGGTCTAGCATTTCTCCCGGGGGGGAGGGGTTTTTGTTTGAGGGACCCGGAACCTAGTAATGGTAGTCCCGAGAGGGGACGATGGTTGGGTCAAAAGACCACGAGCCCGTGCCTTTCCTCAGACTCCCCTTGGACCCGGACCAGTTCTAGGCCAGGGGAGCTGTTGTAATTCTTTCAAAAACCTAACCTTGCCAGTGCTGTGCGACCAGACCTGCCGTGTGACCCAAGATAAAAGGGGTCGAGTAAGGGATTTCGGGATTTAGGGTTAGTGCCGTCAGGTGGGTGAGGAAGCTAATCCGGGGGTGGGGGGAATAATTCTTGCCAGAAGGGTGTGATGCCGGGCCAGGATTATCTAGTCATGGCCTTCGGGCCGGGCTGGGTTCGCTGGTTCGGAGCGGTCCAATCAGGGGCCTTGCACCCAGTCTGGTCTGTAGTAGGAAGAGATTCTTGTCCAAGGAAATCAGACGTGGAGATGGAGTTGTACAGTCATGACCTGAGGGTTGGACTAAGTTCGATGGTTTGGAACAGGTCTAGTCAAGGACCGGACACGTTGGGATCGAGACATTGATGTTGGTAGGAGGGGAGGATGTGGGATTGAGAGTTTGCGGAGGGGGGACTCTCCCCGGCATCTCACTCAGCGGAATGGAGGTTGGGAAAGGACGGAGGGGCAGTTTGATCAATGATGGGGGGAAGAAGGGGCAGGGGCTAAGCCTCTTGTTCTTTGCGTCCATCCTAGTTTGGCCGGGGTTTTGTTTTTTTGGGGGGGCAGAGGCTCCCTCCGGCGTCTCTCTTGGCCTATGGCTGGGGGGGATGCGGGAGGGGGAGCGAGCCAGGCCCAGACAGGCCCTCGGGAAATGGGTGACCCAGACAGGTCTAACATTTCTTGGTTCGTCTCTGATGTTTTTGGGGGGGGAAACTTTGTTTTCACTGAGGATCGGGTGACTTTTCGGGGATGGTGTTCCCACGGAATTTCGGGGAAACTTACCATGGAGGAGATGGTAAGTTAAGATAAGGGGATCAATTGGGTGAAAGCATGGAATGTGGGTAGGAATTCGGTTTTCGCTCAGCGGGTAATGATCCTGCGGGTCTGAAGGATGGGGAAAACTTTGGTTGTCTCTAAAAATCAGGTGGCGGTTCGGGGATGGCGTTCCCATGAAATGTCGAGGAAACTTACCATGGACGAGGTTGTAGGTTAAGATGAAGGGATCGATTGGGTGAAAGCATGGAATATGGATGAGAGTTCGGTTTTGGCCCAGCGGGTAATGATCCTGCAGGTCTGAAAGATGGGGAAAACTTTGGTTTTTCACTAAAAATCGAGTGACTTTTCAGGGATGGTGTCCCCACAAGGTTTCGAGGAAACTTACCATGGACGAGATGGTAGGCTAAGATAAGGGGATCAATTGGGTGAAAGCATGGAATGTCGATTAGAATTCGGTTTTCGCCCAGCGGGTAATGATCCTGCAGGTCTGAAAGATGGGGAAAACTTTGGTTTTTCACTAAAAATCGAGTGACTTTTCAGAGATGGTGTCCCCACAAGGTTTCGAGGAAACTTACCATGGACGAGATGGTAGGCTAAGATAAGGGGATCAATTGGGTGAAAGCATGGAATGTCGATTAGAATTCGGTTTTCGCCCAGCGGGTAATGATCCTGCAGGTCTGAAAGATGGGGAAAACTTTGGTTTTTCACTAAAAATCGAGTGACTTTTCAGAGATGGTGTCCCCACAAGGTTTCGAGGAAACTTACCATGGACGAGATGGTAGGCTAAGATAAGGGGATCAATTGGGTGAAAGCATGGAATGTCGATTAGAATTCGGTTTTCGCCCAGCGGGTAATGATCCTGCAGGTCTGAAAGATGGGGAAAACTTTGGTTTTTCACTAAAAATCGAGTGACTTTTCAGGGATGGTGATCCCACAATTTCGAAGAAACTTACCCTGGACGAGATGGTAGGCTAAGATAAGGGGATCAATTAGGTGAAAGCATGGAATGTCGAGTAGAAGTTGGTTTTGGCCCAGCGGGTAATGATCCTGCGGGTCTGAAAGATAGGGGAAAACTTTGGTTTTTCACTAAAAATCGAGTGACTTTTCAGGGATGGTGTTCCCACAAGATTTCGGGGAAACTTACCATGGTCGAGATGGTAGGTTAAGATAAGGGGATCAATGGGGTGAAGGCATGGAATGTCGATTAGAATTCGGTTTTCGCCCAGCGGGTAATGATCCTGCGGGTCTGAAAGATAGGGCAAAACTTTGGTTTTCGCTAAGAGTCAGTTGATTCTTCGGGGATATTGCGTTCCCGGGAGATTTCGAGAATAAAAAGTACCCTGGATCAAAACGAGGGAGTGAGAACTTTGGATGTTCACCTGGATTACAGGTGGATGGGATAGGGATTAAGCTGTAAAAATGACACATTCGACCCAGGGGGATGGGTGTTTGGGATCCGAAGGATCCATGAATAAGGTGGATTTGGGTTTATAGTCTTAAATTGGGTAACGAGGTATTACTGGTGTGAGTGGTGACAGCTGTAGGGGGGTGGGGCCAGGGAGCTTACCGTATACGAGGTGGCGGGGTTGGTTTAGTGAGTGTTTGGGGCATAAGGGCAGTGGATTTGAAGGAGTGTTGTCGGAAGGACTTCAGCGTTGGATTGGACGAGTGGTGTTGTTTAGGTGAGTCTTATGGTGGTGCGGTGTTGCGTGAATCGACAGAGGGAAGGACTGGTAGAAGCTTGGTGTGCAGCAATGTGCATCCGCCAGTCTGGACCTCAACCTCTTCGGGGGTTAGGAAGTCTTGCCTTGGTCCCGGGGCAGGATTTCCTAGGTTAAGTCGGCAGAAAGTTTTCTCTGACAAAGGGCCCAGTGGGCAGACGTTTCTCACAGGCTTTTCTCGGGCAACCCGGATACCTTGCGGTGTTAACGAAAGGTTGCTTGGGAGGGCGGTAAGTATCCAGCCCCCCTGGGTCCACTTGGACAGCACGCAGGGAGGGTGGCCTGGGGCTAACAGGCCTTAATTGGAGCCCAGTCTTCTATTGGTGAGGAGCACCGCCCAAGCATCAGCACATGTGCACCAACATGCTTACACACTGAAAAAAATGTATTGTTGGGGAAGGGGTTGAAGTGGGGTGGGAGTGGTACTGTGTAACGTTGACTACCCTAGAGAACCGAGCCTATAGTACATTTTGGACCGAATTACAACCTTAGGAAAATGAAACAGTAAAAGGTAGCGGATAATATATTTTTTTACCGAAGCGCAACAGTTGGTTTTGTCGGTTCGGTTTTTTTAGCGATTGGCTAAGGGACACTGGTCTTGGGCTGATCATCCAAGGCGGGCCGCCAGAGAGGAGGGTGTCTGGTGTGTAAGGTGCCGAAACACCCGATGAGGCTCTGGAACACTACTGATGACAGTGTCTGGAATATTTCCCTCACCATTACGTTTGGGGGATTAGGGGATGATTACTGACTGGTTAATTTTTTACCTTGATAAAGCTTTTCTAGAGTATCTACTTGTCACAAGTTCAGGTTGACCATTGACATTTCGTTCTTTATTACTACTTGTTGGGGACATATTGGTGGCTTATACCTAAACCTAACCGTCACAGTCCTGATGGATCAGTGGCTTATACCTAAACTTAACCGTCACAGTCCTGATGGGTTAATGGGATCTATCCCCACACCCATTCCTGCCTAAACTTAACCCTCACAGTCCTGATGGATCAGTGGCTTATACCTAAACTTAACCGTCACAGTCCTGTTGAATCAGTGGCTTATACCTAAACTTAACCGTCACAGTCCTGATGGGTTAATGGGATCTATCCCCACACCCATTCCTGCCTAAACTTAACCCTCACAGTCCTGATGGATCAGTGGCTTATACCTAAACTTAACCGTCACAGTCCTGATGGATCAGTGGCTTATACCTAAACTTAACCGTCACAGTCCTGATGGATCAGTGGCTTATACCTAAACTTAACCGTCACAGTCCTGATGGGTTAATGGGATCTATCCCCACACCCATTCCTGCCTAAACTTAACCCTCACAGTCCTGATGGATCAGTGGCTTATACCTAAACTTAACCGTCACAGTCCTGTTGAATCAGTGGCTTATACCTAAACTTAACCGTCACAGTCTTGATGGATCAGTGGCTTATACCTAAACTTAACCGTCACAGTCTTGATGGATCAGTGGCTTATACCTAAACTTAACCGTCACAGCCCTGATGGGTTAATGGGTTGGGATCTATCCCCACACCCATTCTTGCCTAAACTTAGCCCTCACAGCCCTGATGGATCAGTGGCTTATACCTAAACTTAACCGTCACAGTCCTGATGGATCAGTGGCTTATACCTAAACTTAACCGTCACAGTCCTGATGGATCAGTGGCTTATACCTAAACTTAACCGTCACAGTCCTGATGGATCAGTGGTTTATACCTAACCCTAACCGTCACAGCCCTGATGGGTTGGGATCTATCCCCACACTCATTCTTGCCTAAACTTAGCCCTCACAGCCCTGATGGATCAGTGGCTTATACCTATACCTAACCGTCACAGTCCTGATGGATTTGTGAAATACACGGGGATCTGTCCCTACGCTCATCCTTCCCCTAATCCTACCCCTCACGACCACTGAGGGATTTGTGAGATGCATGGGGGTCGCTCTGTGCTCATCCTTTTCCTAAAAACTACCCTCACAACCCGGAGGGATTTGAGGTGCATGGGTATTTGTTCCCGCGTTTATTCTTCACTGGCATTTGGCGATGGTAGCTGGGGATAGGAGTGGAATTTACCCCTGCGTCCCCTAATTCTAATTCTAAAGGTCATAGCCCGGTGGGAATGGTGACATGGGGGAGATCGGTCCTTATGTGGATCCTAGCCTTACTCTAACTATCACAGGCATGATGGATCATTGGCTCTGGTTTATTTGCTGTTTCCTTTCCGGCCTGGCGGAACGTTGGGTTTGGTGGGATAGGAACGGAAGTATTGGTTTAATAACCTCCTGTATTGGAGGTATCGTAGCTCTCTTATCATCTGGATCTAACCATCGAACCTTGATATCGATGATATGGGTCAGATCGGTCCTTACGTTGATCCTAGCCTTATTCTAACTATCACAGCCATGATGGATCAGGGGCTCGGGTTTATCTGTTTCCTTTCCGGCCTGGCGGAACGTTGGGTTTGGTGGGATAGGAACGGAAGTATTGGTTTAATAACCTCCTGTATTGGAGGTATCGTAGCTCTCTTATCATCTGGATCTAACCATCGAACCTTGATATCGATGATATGGGTCAGATCGGTCCTTACGTTGATCCTAGCCTTATTCTAACTATCACAGCCATGATGGATCAGGGGCTCGGGTTTATCTGTTTCCTTTCCGGCCTGGCGGAACGTTGGGTTTGGTGGGATAGGAACGGGAGTAATGGTTTAACAACCGACTGCAGGGATTTAACCATCGAATACTGGTATCAATGACATGGGTCTGGGTTGACCCTCGCACCCTTTATTGCCTAATCTTAGCCATCACAGCCCTGATGGACCAGGGGTGCAGGTTTATCTCCTCGGTCTGCCTCCCGGCCTGAACGACGGCTGGAGCCGGGAGCTGGCTTCCAGCTCCATGTCGGTCTAGCCGAGCGTTGGGTTTGGTGGGGGGGGAGCCATAGTAGGGGTTTTGAACTTACCCGTCAGGTGGACTTGCTGATTTCCATGCCTACGGGCTAAAACGCTGGTTCATCGAGATTGTGTGTATATACCAAGACTGGGTCAGTTCTGCTCGTCACAGTGATAGAGGCTCTTCACCCACCAATGTTTTTTGCTAAAGTCGGTCGAGAGGAGGACATGATGGGTTTTATTTTCATGGGGTAGGGTGCGGGCGTGTGGGGGTTTAGTTCTAGAGTTTGGGGAAGTGTTGGGCCAGGCCCGGTCTAGCATTTCTCCCGGGGGGGAGGGGTTTTTGTTTGAGGGACCCGGAACCTAGTAATGGTAGTCCCGAGAGGGGACGATGGTTGGGTCAAAAGACCACGAGCCCGTGCCTTTCCTCAGACTCCCCTTGGACCCGGACCAGTTCTAGGCCAGGGGAGCTGTTGTAATTCTTTCAAAAACCTAACCTTGCCAGTGCTGTGCGACCAGACCTGCCGTGTGACCCAAGATAAAAGGGGTCGAGTAAGGGATTTCGGGATTTAGGGTTAGTGCCGTCAGGTGGGTGAGGAAGCTAATCCGGGGGTGGGGGGAATAATTCTTGCCAGAAGGGTGTGATGCCGGGCCAGGATTATCTAGTCATGGCCTTCGGGCCGGGCTGGGTTCGCTGGTTCGGAGCGGTCCTATCAGGGGCCTTGCACCCAGTCTGGTCTGTAGTAGGAAGAGATTCTTGTCCAAGGAAATCAGACGTGGAGATGGAGTTGTACAGTCATGACCTGAGGGTTGGACTAAGTTCGATGGTTTGGAACAGGTCTAGTCAAGGACCGGACACGTTGGGATCGAGACATTGATGTTGGTAGGAGGGGAGGATGTGGGATTGAGAGTTTGCGGAGGGGGGACTATCCCCGGCATCTCACTCAGCGGAATGGAGGTTGGGAAAGGACGGAGGGGCAGTTTGATCAATGATGGGGGGAAGAAGGGGCAGGGGCTAAGCCTCTTGTTCTTTGCGTCCATCCTAGTTTGGCCGGGGTTTTGTTTTTTTGGGGGGGCAGAGGCTCCCTCCGGCGTCTCTCTTGGCCTATGGCTGGGGGGGATGCGGGAGGGGGAGCGAGCCAGGCCCAGACAGGCCCTCGGGAAATGGGTGACCCAGACAGGTCTAACATTTCTTGGTTCGTCTCTGATGTTTTTGGGGGGGGGGGGAAACTTTGTTTTCACTGAGGATCGGGTGACTTTTCGGGGATGGTGTTCCCACGGAATTTCGGGGAAACTTACCATGGAGGAGATGGTAAGTTAAGATAAGGGGATCAATTGGGTGAAAGCATGGAATGTGGGTAGGAATTCGGTTTTCGCTCAGCAGGTAATGATCCTGCGGGTCTGAAGGATGGGGAAAACTTTGGTTGTCTCTAAAAATCAGGTGGCGGTTCGGGGATGGCGTTCCCATGAAATGTCGAGGAAACTTACCATGGACGAGGTTGTAGGTTAAGATAAGGGGATCAATTGGGTGAAAGCATGGAATGTCGATTAGAATTCGGTTTTCGCCCAGCGGGTAATGATCCTGCAGGTCTGAAAGATGGGGAAAACTTTGGTTTTTCACTAAAAATCGAGTGACTTTTCAGAGATGGTGTCCCCACAAGGTTTCGAGGAAACTTACCATGGACGAGATGGTAGGCTAAGATAAGGGGATCAATTGGGTGAAAGCATGGAATGTCGATTAGAATTCGGTTTTCGCCCAGCGGGTAATGATCCTGCAGGTCTGAAAGATGGGGAAAACTTTGGTTTTTCACTAAAAATCGAGTGACTTTTCAGGGATGGTGATCCCACAATTTCGAAGAAACTTACCCTGGACGAGATGGTAGGCTAAGATAAGGGGATCAATTAGGTGAAAGCATGGAATGTCGAGTAGAAGTTGGTTTTGGCCCAGCGGGTAATGATCCTGCGGGTCTGAAAGATAGGGGAAAACTTTGGTTTTTCACTAAAAATCGAGTGACTTTTCAGGGATGGTGTTCCCACAAGATTTCGGGGAAACTTACCATGGACGAGATGGTAGGTTAAGATAAGGGGATCAATGGGGTGAAGGCATGGAATGTCGATTAGAATTCGGTTTTCGCCCAGCGGGTAATGATCCTGCGGGTCTGAAAGATAGGGCAAAACTTTGGTTTTCGCTAAGAGTCAGTTGATTCTTCGGGGATATTGCGTTCCCGGGAGATTTCGAGAATAAAAAGTACCCTGGATCAAAACGAGGGAGTGAGAACTTTGGATGTTCACCTGGATTACAGGTGGATGGGATAGGGATTAAGCTGTAAAAATGACACATTCGACCCAGGGGGATGGGTGTTTGGGATCCGAAGGATCCATGAATAAGGTGGATTTGGGTTTATAGTCTTAAATTGGGTAACGAGGTATTACTGGTGTGAGTGGTGACAGCTGTAGGGGGGTGGGGCCAGGGAGCTTACCGTATACGAGGTGGCGGGGTTGGTTTAGTGAGTGTTTGGGGCATAAGGGCAGTGGATTTGAAGGAGTGTTGTCGGAAGGACTTCAGCGTTGGATTGGACGAGTGGTGTTGTTTAGGTGAGTCTTATGGTGGTGCGGTGTTGCGTGAATCGACAGAGGGAAGGACTGGTAGAAGCTTGGTGTGCAGCAATGTGCATCCGCCAGTCTGGACCTCAACCTCTTCGGGGGTTAGGAAGTCTTGCCTTGGTCCCGGGGCAGGATTTCCTAGGTTAAGTCGGCAGAAAGTTTTCTCTGACAAAGGGCCCAGTGGGCAGACGTTTCTCACAGGCTTTTCTCGGGCAACCCGGATACCTTGCGGTGTTAACGAAAGGTTGCTTGGGAGGGCGGTAAGTATCCAGCCCCCCTGGGTCCACTTGGACAGCACGCAGGGAGGGTGGCCTGGGGCTAACAGGCCTTAATTGGAGCCCAGTCTTCTATTGGTGAGGAGCACCGCCCAAGCATCAGCACATGTGCACCAACATGCTTACACACTGAAAAAAATGTATTGTTGGGGAAGGGGTTGAAGTGGGGTGGGAGTGGTACTGTGTAACGTTGACTACCCTAGAGAACCGAGCCTATAGTACATTTTGGACCGAATTACAACCTTAGGAAAATGAAACAGTAAAAGGTAGCGGATAATATATTTTTTTACCGAAGCGCAACAGTTGGTTTTGTCGGTTCGGTTTTTTTAGCGATTGGCTAAGGGACACTGGTCTTGGGCTGATCATCCAAGGCGGGCCGCCAGAGAGGAGGGTGTCTGGTGTGTAAGGTGCCGAAACACCCGATGAGGCTCTGGAACACTACTGATGACAGTGTCTGGAATATTTCCCTCACCATTACGTTTGGGGGATTAGGGGATGATTACTGACTGGTTAATTTTTTACCTTGATAAAGCTTTTCTAGAGTATCTACTTGTCACAAGTTCAGGTTGACCATTGACATTTCGTTCTTTATTACTACTTGTTGGGGACATATTGGTGGCTTATACCTAAACCTAACCGTCACAGTCCTGATGGATCAGTGGCTTATACCTAAACTTAACCGTCACAGTCCTGATGGGTTAATGGGATCTATCCCCACACCCATTCCTGCCTAAACTTAACCCTCACAGTCCTGATGGATCAGTGGCTTATACCTAAACTTAACCGTCACAGTCCTGTTGAATCAGTGGCTTATACCTAAACTTAACCGTCACAGTCCTGATGGGTTAATGGGATCTATCCCCACACCCATTCCTGCCTAAACTTAACCCTCACAGTCCTGATGGATCAGTGGCTTATACCTAAACTTAACCGTCACAGTCCTGATGGATCAGTGGCTTATACCTAAACTTAACCGTCACAGTCCTGATGGATCAGTGGCTTATACCTAAACTTAACCGTCACAGTCCTGATGGGTTAATGGGATCTATCCCCACACCCATTCCTGCCTAAACTTAACCCTCACAGTCCTGATGGATCAGTGGCTTATACCTAAACTTAACCGTCACAGTCCTGTTGAATCAGTGGCTTATACCTAAACTTAACCGTCACAGTCTTGATGGATCAGTGGCTTATACCTAAACTTAACCGTCACAGTCTTGATGGATCAGTGGCTTATACCTAAACTTAACCGTCACAGCCCTGATGGGTTAATGGGTTGGGATCTATCCCCACACCCATTCTTGCCTAAACTTAGCCCTCACAGCCCTGATGGATCAGTGGCTTATACCTAAACTTAACCGTCACAGTCCTGATGGATCAGTGGCTTATACCTAAACTTAACCGTCACAGTCCTGATGGATCAGTGGCTTATACCTAAACTTAACCGTCACAGTCCTGATGGATCAGTGGTTTATACCTAACCCTAACCGTCACAGCCCTGATGGGTTGGGATCTATCCCCACACTCATTCTTGCCTAAACTTAGCCCTCACAGCCCTGATGGATCAGTGGCTTATACCTATACCTAACCGTCACAGTCCTGATGGATTTGTGAAATACACGGGGATCTGTCCCTACGCTCATCCTTCCCCTAATCCTACCCCTCACGACCACTGAGGGATTTGTGAGATGCATGGGGGTCGCTCTGTGCTCATCCTTTTCCTAAAAACTACCCTCACAACCCGGAGGGATTTGAGGTGCATGGGTATTTGTTCCCGCGTTTATTCTTCACTGGCATTTGGCGATGGTAGCTGGGGATAGGAGTGGAATTTACCCCTGCGTCCCCTAATTCTAATTCTAAAGGTCATAGCCCGGTGGGAATGGTGACATGGGGGAGATCGGTCCTTATGTGGATCCTAGCCTTACTCTAACTATCACAGGCATGATGGATCATTGGCTCTGGTTTATTTGCTGTTTCCTTTCCGGCCTGGCGGAACGTTGGGTTTGGTGGGATAGGAACGGAAGTATTGGTTTAATAACCTCCTGTATTGGAGGTATCGTAGCTCTCTTATCATCTGGATCTAACCATCGAACCTTGATATCGATGATATGGGTCAGATCGGTCCTTACGTTGATCCTAGCCTTATTCTAACTATCACAGCCATGATGGATCAGGGGCTCGGGTTTATCTGTTTCCTTTCCGGCCTGGCGGAACGTTGGGTTTGGTGGGATAGGAACGGAAGTATTGGTTTAATAACCTCCTGTATTGGAGGTATCGTAGCTCTCTTATCATCTGGATCTAACCATCGAACCTTGATATCGATGATATGGGTCAGATCGGTCCTTACGTTGATCCTAGCCTTATTCTAACTATCACAGCCATGATGGATCAGGGGCTCGGGTTTATCTGTTTCCTTTCCGGCCTGGCGGAACGTTGGGTTTGGTGGGATAGGAACGGGAGTAATGGTTTAACAACCGACTGCAGGGATTTAACCATCGAATACTGGTATCAATGACATGGGTCTGGGTTGACCCTCGCACCCTTTATTGCCTAATCTTAGCCATCACAGCCCTGATGGACCAGGGGTGCAGGTTTATCTCCTCGGTCTGCCTCCCGGCCTGAACGACGGCTGGAGCCGGGAGCTGGCTTCCAGCTCCATGTCGGTCTAGCCGAGCGTTGGGTTTGGTGGGGGGGGAGCCATAGTAGGGGTTTTGAACTTACCCGTCAGGTGGACTTGCTGATTTCCATGCCTACGGGCTAAAACGCTGGTTCATCGAGATTGTGTGTATATACCAAGACTGGGTCAGTTCTGCTCGTCACAGTGATAGAGGCTCTTCACCCACCAATGTTTTTTGCTAAAGTCGGTCGAGAGGAGGACATGATGGGTTTTATTTTCATGGGGTAGGGTGCGGGCGTGTGGGGGTTTAGTTCTAGAGTTTGGGGAAGTGTTGGGCCAGGCCCGGTCTAGCATTTCTCCCGGGGGGGAGGGGTTTTTGTTTGAGGGACCCGGAACCTAGTAATGGTAGTCCCGAGAGGGGACGATGGTTGGGTCAAAAGACCACGAGCCCGTGCCTTTCCTCAGACTCCCCTTGGACCCGGACCAGTTCTAGGCCAGGGGAGCTGTTGTAATTCTTTCAAAAACCTAACCTTGCCAGTGCTGTGCGACCAGACCTGCCGTGTGACCCAAGATAAAAGGGGTCGAGTAAGGGATTTCGGGATTTAGGGTTAGTGCCGTCAGGTGGGTGAGGAAGCTAATCCGGGGGTGGGGGGAATAATTCTTGCCAGAAGGGTGTGATGCCGGGCCAGGATTATCTAGTCATGGCCTTCGGGCCGGGCTGGGTTCGCTGGTTCGGAGCGGTCCTATCAGGGGCCTTGCACCCAGTCTGGTCTGTAGTAGGAAGAGATTCTTGTCCAAGGAAATCAGACGTGGAGATGGAGTTGTACAGTCATGACCTGAGGGTTGGACTAAGTTCGATGGTTTGGAACAGGTCTAGTCAAGGACCGGACACGTTGGGATCGAGACATTGATGTTGGTAGGAGGGGAGGATGTGGGATTGAGAGTTTGCGGAGGGGGGACTATCCCCGGCATCTCACTCAGCGGAATGGAGGTTGGGAAAGGACGGAGGGGCAGTTTGATCAATGATGGGGGGAAGAAGGGGCAGGGGCTAAGCCTCTTGTTCTTTGCGTCCATCCTAGTTTGGCCGGGGTTTTGTTTTTTTGGGGGGGCAGAGGCTCCCTCCGGCGTCTCTCTTGGCCTATGGCTGGGGGGGATGCGGGAGGGGGAGCGAGCCAGGCCCAGACAGGCCCTCGGGAAATGGGTGACCCAGACAGGTCTAACATTTCTTGGTTCGTCTCTGATGTTTTTGGGGGGGGGGGGAAACTTTGTTTTCACTGAGGATCGGGTGACTTTTCGGGGATGGTGTTCCCACGGAATTTCGGGGAAACTTACCATGGAGGAGATGGTAAGTTAAGATAAGGGGATCAATTGGGTGAAAGCATGGAATGTGGGTAGGAATTCGGTTTTCGCTCAGCAGGTAATGATCCTGCGGGTCTGAAGGATGGGGAAAACTTTGGTTGTCTCTAAAAATCAGGTGGCGGTTCGGGGATGGCGTTCCCATGAAATGTCGAGGAAACTTACCATGGACGAGGTTGTAGGTTAAGATAAGGGGATCAATTGGGTGAAAGCATGGAATGTCGATTAGAATTCGGTTTTCGCCCAGCGGGTAATGATCCTGCAGGTCTGAAAGATGGGGAAAACTTTGGTTTTTCACTAAAAATCGAGTGACTTTTCAGAGATGGTGTCCCCACAAGGTTTCGAGGAAACTTACCATGGACGAGATGGTAGGCTAAGATAAGGGGATCAATTGGGTGAAAGCATGGAATGTCGATTAGAATTCGGTTTTCGCCCAGCGGGTAATGATCCTGCAGGTCTGAAAGATGGGGAAAACTTTGGTTTTTCACTAAAAATCGAGTGACTTTTCAGGGATGGTGATCCCACAATTTCGAAGAAACTTACCCTGGACGAGATGGTAGGCTAAGATAAGGGGATCAATTAGGTGAAAGCATGGAATGTCGAGTAGAAGTTGGTTTTGGCCCAGCGGGTAATGATCCTGCGGGTCTGAAAGATAGGGGAAAACTTTGGTTTTTCACTAAAAATCGAGTGACTTTTCAGGGATGGTGTTCCCACAAGATTTCGGGGAAACTTACCATGGACGAGATGGTAGGTTAAGATAAGGGGATCAATGGGGTGAAGGCATGGAATGTCGATTAGAATTCGGTTTTCGCCCAGCGGGTAATGATCCTGCGGGTCTGAAAGATAGGGCAAAACTTTGGTTTTCGCTAAGAGTCAGTTGATTCTTCGGGGATATTGCGTTCCCGGGAGATTTCGAGAATAAAAAGTACCCTGGATCAAAACGAGGGAGTGAGAACTTTGGATGTTCACCTGGATTACAGGTGGATGGGATAGGGATTAAGCTGTAAAAATGACACATTCGACCCAGGGGGATGGGTGTTTGGGATCCGAAGGATCCATGAATAAGGTGGATTTGGGTTTATAGTCTTAAATTGGGTAACGAGGTATTACTGGTGTGAGTGGTGACAGCTGTAGGGGGGTGGGGCCAGGGAGCTTACCGTATACGAGGTGGCGGGGTTGGTTTAGTGAGTGTTTGGGGCATAAGGGCAGTGGATTTGAAGGAGTGTTGTCGGAAGGACTTCAGCGTTGGATTGGACGAGTGGTGTTGTTTAGGTGAGTCTTATGGTGGTGCGGTGTTGCGTGAATCGACAGAGGGAAGGACTGGTAGAAGCTTGGTGTGCAGCAATGTGCATCCGCCAGTCTGGACCTCAACCTCTTCGGGGGTTAGGAAGTCTTGCCTTGGTCCCGGGGCAGGATTTCCTAGGTTAAGTCGGCAGAAAGTTTTCTCTGACAAAGGGCCCAGTGGGCAGACGTTTCTCACAGGCTTTTCTCGGGCAACCCGGATACCTTGCGGTGTTAACGAAAGGTTGCTTGGGAGGGCGGTAAGTATCCAGCCCCCCTGGGTCCACTTGGACAGCACGCAGGGAGGGTGGCCTGGGGCTAACAGGCCTTAATTGGAGCCCAGTCTTCTATTGGTGAGGAGCACCGCCCAAGCATCAGCACATGTGCACCAACATGCTTACACACTGAAAAAAATGTATTGTTGGGGAAGGGGTTGAAGTGGGGTGGGAGTGGTACTGTGTAACGTTGACTACCCTAGAGAACCGAGCCTATAGTACATTTTGGACCGAATTACAACCTTAGGAAAATGAAACAGTAAAAGGTAGCGGATAATATATTTTTTTACCGAAGCGCAACAGTTGGTTTTGTCGGTTCGGTTTTTTTAGCGATTGGCTAAGGGACACTGGTCTTGGGCTGATCATCCAAGGCGGGCCGCCAGAGAGGAGGGTGTCTGGTGTGTAAGGTGCCGAAACACCCGATGAGGCTCTGGAACACTACTGATGACAGTGTCTGGAATATTTCCCTCACCATTACGTTTGGGGGATTAGGGGATGATTACTGACTGGTTAATTTTTTACCTTGATAAAGCTTTTCTAGAGTATCTACTTGTCACAAGTTCAGGTTGACCATTGACATTTCGTTCTTTATTACTACTTGTTGGGGACATATTGGTGGCTTATACCTAAACCTAACCGTCACAGTCCTGATGGATCAGTGGCTTATACCTAAACTTAACCGTCACAGTCCTGATGGGTTAATGGGATCTATCCCCACACCCATTCCTGCCTAAACTTAACCCTCACAGTCCTGATGGATCAGTGGCTTATACCTAAACTTAACCGTCACAGTCCTGTTGAATCAGTGGCTTATACCTAAACTTAACCGTCACAGTCCTGATGGGTTAATGGGATCTATCCCCACACCCATTCCTGCCTAAACTTAACCCTCACAGTCCTGATGGATCAGTGGCTTATACCTAAACTTAACCGTCACAGTCCTGATGGATCAGTGGCTTATACCTAAACTTAACCGTCACAGTCCTGATGGATCAGTGGCTTATACCTAAACTTAACCGTCACAGTCCTGATGGGTTAATGGGATCTATCCCCACACCCATTCCTGCCTAAACTTAACCCTCACAGTCCTGATGGATCAGTGGCTTATACCTAAACTTAACCGTCACAGTCCTGTTGAATCAGTGGCTTATACCTAAACTTAACCGTCACAGTCTTGATGGATCAGTGGCTTATACCTAAACTTAACCGTCACAGTCTTGATGGATCAGTGGCTTATACCTAAACTTAACCGTCACAGCCCTGATGGGTTAATGGGTTGGGATCTATCCCCACACCCATTCTTGCCTAAACTTAGCCCTCACAGCCCTGATGGATCAGTGGCTTATACCTAAACTTAACCGTCACAGTCCTGATGGATCAGTGGCTTATACCTAAACTTAACCGTCACAGTCCTGATGGATCAGTGGCTTATACCTAAACTTAACCGTCACAGTCCTGATGGATCAGTGGTTTATACCTAACCCTAACCGTCACAGCCCTGATGGGTTGGGATCTATCCCCACACTCATTCTTGCCTAAACTTAGCCCTCACAGCCCTGATGGATCAGTGGCTTATACCTATACCTAACCGTCACAGTCCTGATGGATTTGTGAAATACACGGGGATCTGTCCCTACGCTCATCCTTCCCCTAATCCTACCCCTCACGACCACTGAGGGATTTGTGAGATGCATGGGGGTCGCTCTGTGCTCATCCTTTTCCTAAAAACTACCCTCACAACCCGGAGGGATTTGAGGTGCATGGGTATTTGTTCCCGCGTTTATTCTTCACTGGCATTTGGCGATGGTAGCTGGGGATAGGAGTGGAATTTACCCCTGCGTCCCCTAATTCTAATTCTAAAGGTCATAGCCCGGTGGGAATGGTGACATGGGGGAGATCGGTCCTTATGTGGATCCTAGCCTTACTCTAACTATCACAGGCATGATGGATCATTGGCTCTGGTTTATTTGCTGTTTCCTTTCCGGCCTGGCGGAACGTTGGGTTTGGTGGGATAGGAACGGAAGTATTGGTTTAATAACCTCCTGTATTGGAGGTATCGTAGCTCTCTTATCATCTGGATCTAACCATCGAACCTTGATATCGATGATATGGGTCAGATCGGTCCTTACGTTGATCCTAGCCTTATTCTAACTATCACAGCCATGATGGATCAGGGGCTCGGGTTTATCTGTTTCCTTTCCGGCCTGGCGGAACGTTGGGTTTGGTGGGATAGGAACGGAAGTATTGGTTTAATAACCTCCTGTATTGGAGGTATCGTAGCTCTCTTATCATCTGGATCTAACCATCGAACCTTGATATCGATGATATGGGTCAGATCGGTCCTTACGTTGATCCTAGCCTTATTCTAACTATCACAGCCATGATGGATCAGGGGCTCGGGTTTATCTGTTTCCTTTCCGGCCTGGCGGAACGTTGGGTTTGGTGGGATAGGAACGGGAGTAATGGTTTAACAACCGACTGCAGGGATTTAACCATCGAATACTGGTATCAATGACATGGGTCTGGGTTGACCCTCGCACCCTTTATTGCCTAATCTTAGCCATCACAGCCCTGATGGACCAGGGGTGCAGGTTTATCTCCTCGGTCTGCCTCCCGGCCTGAACGACGGCTGGAGCCGGGAGCTGGCTTCCAGCTCCATGTCGGTCTAGCCGAGCGTTGGGTTTGGTGGGGGGGGAGCCATAGTAGGGGTTTTGAACTTACCCGTCAGGTGGACTTGCTGATTTCCATGCCTACGGGCTAAAACGCTGGTTCATCGAGATTGTGTGTATATACCAAGACTGGGTCAGTTCTGCTCGTCACAGTGATAGAGGCTCTTCACCCACCAATGTTTTTTGCTAAAGTCGGTCGAGAGGAGGACATGATGGGTTTTATTTTCATGGGGTAGGGTGCGGGCGTGTGGGGGTTTAGTTCTAGAGTTTGGGGAAGTGTTGGGCCAGGCCCGGTCTAGCATTTCTCCCGGGGGGGAGGGGTTTTTGTTTGAGGGACCCGGAACCTAGTAATGGTAGTCCCGAGAGGGGACGATGGTTGGGTCAAAAGACCACGAGCCCGTGCCTTTCCTCAGACTCCCCTTGGACCCGGACCAGTTCTAGGCCAGGGGAGCTGTTGTAATTCTTTCAAAAACCTAACCCTAACCCTAACCCTAACCCTAACCCTAACCCTAACCCTATTACCTAACCTAACCCTAACCCTAACCCTAACCCTAACCCTAACCCTAACCCTAACCCTGGACCGACCAACACCCCTCATCCCTAAAACTTAACCGTCACAACCCCCTGTACATTTGACCCCTGGACACCTGAACCCTCTCCATCCCCTAACCCTACTCACAATAGCCCTGGACTGACCAAGAACCCTGGCAAAAAAAACTAACCCTATATAAAATAGCCCTGAGCTCAAACAGCCCGGCTTATCATACCCTGGACATTCATTTATTTATTTATTTATCTAAATAAATGTATATTAGATTATTTTTCACAGGCAGACCCCTTGTTTTTGCCACTTGGCTTATTTTACAGCCTATGTGGCCCAGGCTGATCTCTTGACCCTTTAAAGCATGCCTGTACACTTACTGGGAGGTGTTAGCAACTTTTTTTGCCACTAGGGGTCATCATTGCACCAGGAGTTGGGATCTTCTCCAGTTTTTGCACTAGATTGGGTATGGAGGATGAAGGAAGGGTGAATAATGTAAATGAATAAAAATAAAATATATAATATATATATATATATATATATATATATATATATATATATATATACAAATAAATAAACGTATTGATTAATACATGCATATACAAATAAATAAATAAATAAAATCATCCATAAAAAGACGTGTAGAGCAACAGGAGAGTCGGTGATGGGACCAATCCTGATCCCACACTGTTTCAAAGCGGTCAGCGGAACGGATGGACAGCGCATAACCATCTTCAGGTCCTCAGGGACCTTTAGATTGGAATTTCGTAAACCCTAACCCATAACTCAAAAAGGGGAGGGGCTAGAAGGATGGGACCACGCCCAATCGACTGGGCGTGGCCAAATTAGTATACAGGCAAAGTCTCCGCCCTGTAAGACCAAAGGGGGCGGAGTTAGAGGGGGGGGCTCAACTGGGGGCTCAACTCCATAACTCAAAAAGGGGAGGAGCTAGAGGGATGGGACCACGCCCAATCGACTGGGCGTGGCCAAATTAGTATACAGGCAAAGTCTCCTCCCCCTAGGACCAAAGGGGGCGGAGTTACTGGGGGGGGCTCAACTCAGGGGGGCTCAAGTTCGCAAATGTGCCTATTACCCTAACCCTAACCCTAACCCTAACCCTAACCCTATTACCCTAACCCTAACCCTAACCCTATACAAGATATATACAGAAAAGATAGGATCGGTCGCGACCGATCCCCAGTATTGGACTCTATATCCTAACCCTAACCCTAACCCACCCAATTCAAACACAAGTCTCACCCACCTAAGTCCAACCCACCCAAGTCAAACACAAGTCCCACCCAAGTCAAACACAAGTCCCACCCAATTCAAACACAAGTCTCACCCACCTAAGTCCAACCCACCCAAGTCAAACACAAGTCCCAACCAAGTCAAACACAAGTCCCACCCACCTAAGTCCCACCCAAGTCAAACACAAGTCCAACCCACCTAAGTCCCACCCAAGTCAAACACAAGTCCCACCCAATTCAAACACAAGTCTCACCCACCTAAGTCCAACCCACCCAAGTCAAACACAAGTCCCACCCAATTCAAACACAAGTCTCACCCACCTAAGTCCCACCCAAGTCAAACACAAGTCCAACCCACCTAAGTCCCACCCAAGTCAAACACAAGTCCAACCCACCTAAGTCCCACCCAAGTCAAACACAAATCCCACCCAAGTCAAACACAAGTCCCACCCAAGTTAAACACAAGTCCCACCCAAGTCAAACACAAGTCCCACCCAATTCAAACACAAGTTTCACCCACCTAAGTCCCACCCAACTTGACCTCTATAGGTGCAATAATAGAGGGGGTGCAATACCATATCTCAGCACCTGGTGGCGCTACAGGTACAGGACCACTCCCAATCGACTGGGCGTGGCCAAATTAGTATACAGGCGAAGTATCCGCCCCACAGGACCAAAGGGGGCGGAGTTAGAGGGGGGGGCTCAACTGGGGGCTCAACTCCATAACTCAAAAAGGGGAGGAGATAGAGGGATGGGACCACTCCCAATCGACTGGGCGTGGTCTATTTAGTATACAGTCGAAGTCTCCGCCCTGTACGACCAAAGGGGGCGGAGTTAGAGGGGGGGGCTCAACTGGGGGCTCAACTCCATAACTCAAAAAGGGGAGGAGCTAGAGGGATGGGACCACTCCCAATCGACTGGGCGTGGCCGAATTAGTATACAGGCGAAGTCTCAGCCCTGTAAGACCAAAGGGGGCGGAGTTACTGGGGGGGGCTCAACTCAGGGGGGCTCAACTTCGCAAAAGTGCCTATTACCCTAACCCTAACCCTAACCCTAACCCTAACCCTAACCCTTTCTGGGCCTGGGGTGTCCTTTAGTGGTCAGTAGAAAGTAGGACAGTGCACAGCCATTTCTGGGGCCTTAGGGTCCTAGATCTTGGATTTTTCATTCCCCTAACCTTAACCCTAACCCTCGCCAAAATGCTGCACTAAACCTAACCCTTAGTGTGGAAATAGCCCTTGTTGACGTAGTCCGCGTCGCTACAGCCCGGGCAGAATTTTATTTAATGCTTTGAGAGTGTGTTCAGGCCGATGTTGGCTTTCTTACATGATCGTGTTGGCTTTCTCAGACAGAAGAGTTTTATATTTTTTAATTCAATGTATTTGTTGGGTGGCGGGCAGAACGCATTGGACCGTGCACAACCGTTCGTCGGCTGGTCCGTCGTGGGGATTCGTCCTTGTGGCGGATCGGCTAGCGTTCTGAATCCTCTCCTTCACCTAACCCTAAACTTTTAAAAGCGCTATATAAATAAAGTAGACTTGACAATGTCAATGTCAATGTCAATTTTATTTATATAGCACCATTTTCACAACACATGGTTGACCAATGTGCTTTACATAAAACACACAACACTGGCGCAGTAAAGATAAAAGTAAAGAATAAAAATAAAAGTGTAAAAATCAAAAGTACAACAACCTTTTAAAATAAATTTAAGTAAATAAAAACTATATATAAGGTCATGGTAAAACACAGTGCTTCAACCAGAAGAGAAAGCTTTGTCAAACAGATAGGTTTTTAATCTTGACTTAAAAGTGATCACAGAGGGAGCTAATCGAATAGAAAAGGGCAACTCGTTCCAAAGTCTTGGGGCGATAGATGAAAACGCACGATCGCCCCTGGACTTCAACCTCGTCCTTGGTGTAAACAGTAATCTCTGGTTTGATGACCGAAGAGATCTTGTTTCACTGCGTTCAAGTAAAAGTTCAGAAATATACGAAGGGGCTATACCATGTAGTGACTTAAACACAATTAATACAATTTTAAAATCAACTCTATAGCGTACAGGCAGCCAGTGTAAAGACTGTAAAACTGGTGTGATATGATCCCGCTTACGAGTCCTGGTCAAAAATCTGGCTGCCGCGTTCTGAACCAGCTGTAAACGAGAGAGAGCTGTTTGACTAATACCAGCGTACAGTGAGTTACAATAATCTAATCTGGAGGTAATGAAAGCATGGATCACTTTTTCCAGGTTTTTAAAAGATAGGAAAGGTTTTACTTTAGCAAGAAGCCGCAGTTGGAAAAAGGAAGATTTAACTACAGTATTAATCTGCCTATCAAATTTCATTTGCTCATCAAATACAACACCCAAATTTTTTACATGTTGCCTAACATATGGTGATAACACACCCAAATTTGGATTTGTAGAAGTCACAGAGACAGAGGGTTTAAAAACAATCAATTCTGTTTTGCTCTCATTGAAATTTAAAACGTTTAGAGACAACCATTTCTTTACATCACTCAAACAAAGCAATAGTGCATTCAGTCCATCCAGTGTATTCTGTTCTAAAGGTAGATAAACTTGTGTATCGTCCGCATAGCAATGGAACGAAAGCCCATACATTCTGAAAATAGAGCCAAGAGGGAGCATATAGAGAGAGAAAAGAAAGGGAGCTAAAATTGATCCTTGAGGAACTCCACTGGTTATCGCAGCTTTACTTGAGGTATGATCTCCTAACTTCACTGAAAAAGTCCTATTTGTCAGATAGGATCTAAACCACTGCAGGGCACTGCCAGTAATGCCGGCACAATATTCCAGTCGATCAAGAAGTACAGCGTGATCGACAGTATCAAACGCAGCGGTGAGATCTAGAAGAAGTAAGACAGCATAGTTGTCTGAGTCACATGTTAACAGTATATCATTTGAAACTCTCAGCAGTGCAGTCTCAGTAGAGTGATATTTTCTAAACCCAGATTGGAAGACCTCAAAGATGAACTTTTCAGCCATAAAACATTGTATTTGATCAAGAACTGATTTCTCAATAATTTTTGAAATGAAAGACAAATTAGAGATGGGCCTAAAATTTGTCAAAATAGTAGGATCCATGCCCTGTTTTTTAAGCAGAGGGCGAACAGTTGCATGTTTAAGCGACTCTGGAAAAGTACCTGTTTGTAAACAGCGATTTATCAAAGACAAAAGATTTTGAACAACCACATCTATAACTTGCTTAAAGAAGAGAGGGGGCATTACATCAGTTGAAGAACCAGATGCTTTCAGGTGATCCACTATTTCTATCAGATAGTTATCTGTAACAGGAGTAAAACAACTAAAAGCAGCAGTACATCTAGAGAGAGTTGAAGGGTTAGATGAAACTGGCTTAAGCCCCATTCTTAAGTCATGTGTCTTCTGTACAAAGAAACAAAGAAAGTCTTCACAAGAAAGTAATGACACTTCTGTATCGAGACCAGTGGAGGGGTTGATGGTGGAATTTATAACATTAAACAGAGTTTTTGGTTTATGACAGTTCTTGTTTATAATGTCAGTAAAATAAATTGATCTTGCCGTTTTTACTGCTTTCTGATATTGCGTTAATGAGTCTCTGAACGTTGATGAGTGGGTACATTTACCTGAAGCGTCAGATCAAATGCATTTAGCAGATTGGTAAATTCTTTCGCTAAGGAATCTGCTGCACAACAGACATGAACATTAAAGTCCCCAACAATCATTAGTTTGTCATATTTTGCAATGAAATCTCCCAAAAAGTCAGCAAAATCCTTCAGAAAATTCGTATTAGGTTTTGGGGGACGATAAATCAGTACAAACAGAACAGGGTCGCATAGCTCCAGAGTAAACAACTGTAGTTCAAAGCTTTGGTATTCCTTTGAAACTACGGGACGGCAGGAAAAAATGTTTTTATAAATAGAGGCCAAACCACCACCTCGTCCCGTTGTACGCGGTGAGTTTAAAAACAGAGAGTTTGTTGGCACCAATTCAGAAAAGGCGCTAATATCCCCCGGAGTAATCCAAGTTTCAGTCAAAAAGAGAAGGTCTAGGTGGCGAGCAGAGAAAAAGTCATTTATAATGAAAGTCTTGTTTACTACCGACCTGACGTTAATCAAAGCCATCCTGAGTAGCGTTGGAAGTTCAGGAGAGGCCGCAGGCTGCGGGAGCGGGAGAAAAACGGGAGCGGCTCCAGCGAGGCGGGAAACACGGGAATAGTATTGGTGTGGACAATACTGTAATGGACACTGAACAGTCAAATTACTCCCAATGAATCCCAATAAGAGGCATTTTTGTTACAGTTTTATGACTTGGAAAGAGGTCTGTGTATTTGGCCTCAGTTGACACACAAAACCTGCAAAGTTTGATTTTGACAGAAGTGAACATGTTTTTGATCGAATGTGTAAGTTTGTTCAAGTTGGTGTGGAGTTATGAGATTGTGTTTATAGTTGTGTGAAAATGGTGAGTTGCTTCATGAATTGTGTTAGCAATCAAGAAAAACTGTAAGAACGAATCTCATAAACAGTGTCACCGTGCTGCTTTAATACAGTTACACAAACAGTTTGAGCAGAGTACAGTACAGTCTCTGACATATGAAACTAAATCAGAAAGTTCTTTTAAAGCATATTGAATGATAAACAAATTATATATTCTTAAATAAGAAAAGAAAAAAGCTGTTGCTCGGCGTCACTGATTAAACATTTATAAATGTAATCACAGTCGTGGGCGGTATTGTAATTTCCGCACTTTTTTCTAAAGCACCATAAGCAGTCAGTGGAGTGACTATCCTGTGGCGTGAGTAATAAACAAAAGTTATCATCAACTTTCACTGCCTATCTTTACATTTGTTGTTCACTTCTGGTTGTGCTTTATCTACCATTCCTGTCAAACATTGCCCTTAAGGCCCTGAATAGCCTATCATTGCTAAAGGTCCTATTTGTCGTGGTCATACAGGTTTGATCATTGGTGTAGGCATACTGTGCCAGCCAGGGGACTGGCATTGGCTCACTTTCCCCACGGCCCAAACAAGCAGCCAGGTGCACCGTGGCTGTTGTATCAATGAGCATTAATATGTATGACAGTGCAATAATGAACAGGACAAAAGGCATCTTTCCAAATGCTGCGACACACTCTTCTGGGACTATGTATGGAATAATAATCCGGCCATCTCCATCCATGTGTCCCTGAAGGCTGTGAAATTCTTTCCACACTTGTTCTGCAGGGTACACAGGGGTCAGAAGAATCCACGGGACCCAGTTGGAAGATTTTCGCATGTGGTTCCAGTAGTTGGGCAAAGGGTTCGGCTCAAACTGAACTGGCTGTCTGTGATTGTGAAGATACCGGCCATCAGTCGTATTCCATCCCTCAGCAATCGCACATGCAGCATAGGAATCAATTAGGCAATTCCACGGGGAGTAGAGGACGGTGTCAACAATGGTAGGTGCAGGCATCAGGAGACTTGCTGGTATGAACTCATTTGTGATTTCACCATGAGCCACGATCACAATGTCTATGTGTTTTCTTTTCCTCTTCTTCTTCAGGCGCTCTTGAAGGTTCGACAACGTCTCATTAAAATAACGAAGTAGGTTTAGAAAGGCAATCTGATGAGGTAACGACTTCAGCCAGGAAACAACGTTATCATCAGTCGCTGATTGAATGATGTAATTAATTATTTTCTCTCCAATCTCAGTCATACTAAGAGAATATTTCCCCAACTTCTTGATGAGATTTTTCAGTTCCGCCATTTTTTCTGTGATTTCTCTGTAATGAGAAATGTTTGAGAAAAAAGCATGAGGACTCAAAGAACAAAAACAAAACTGTTACAAATAAAGAGAACACATTTTGACTCATGCTGTAAATGTTGCCATTGAAATTACAATTGGCACAAAAAGATAAAACCACATAAGGCAAAATATTGGCAATGTTTATGGTGATTTAAAATTAAAGTCTGTAAATGCTTTAGTGGAATATGATTGAACGGCTGCTTCTCAAACGCACCTTTGAGTATTTGTGTGCGTTATTGGCTTTTATTTGCGTGTTTTGAGCAGTGTAGCCAATCACATACATGTCTGTTGAATTCATGGCCAATCCAAGGTTTTTTTGTTTTTTCTGTAAAATTTCAGTAAAATGCTGTGGTGAGGTTGGCGAGCGAGAGACATGGGAGGAGCGAGCGAGACCAGTGCGTGATTGAGAATGAGCGTCCCCTGCGAGGCACCCCGGTCTCGAGTCCTCTCATGAGGGAGCACGGAGGCACATAAGGACGAGCGACAATCGTAAAGGACGAGACAGGACCAGGGGCCTCATTTATAAAACTTTGCATAGGATTTGTGTCAGAAGTGGCGTACGGATGAAACATAGGACGTGCGTACGCACAGAAATATTCGAATTTATAAAACCGTGCGCACGCACATCCTACGCAGTTTTCCCTTAATAAATCACAATCAATTCTAAATGTAGCGCAGCTTTTGCGGCTTCATGTCACGCCCATAGTTGCCCATAAATAGTCCGTGAAACGCCCACAAATTAATATTCATCGATTGCGAAATCATGGCAAATACAGAGAGGAAATCAAAAAAACGTAACTTCACTCAATGTGAAGTAGAAATTATCGTTGGCGAGGTGGAAAAGAGGAGAAAAATATTTTTATAGGGCACAGTGTGGCCATTACTAATGCCAAAAAGGCACTTGAAGTGCAAAAGGTTGCAGACGCCGTAAATGCTGTAGCCTCACAACCTCGGACCGTGGCCGAAAAAAAAAGAAATGGTCGGACATCAAAGTCGAGGCAATAAAGCGTCTAGTGCTGCATCGCCAGAGTGTGTCTGCCACGGGTGGGGGAGACGGGACACGGGAGCTGACCCCTCTTGATGAGAGACTGGCGGCAATTATTGGGGAATCCCTATTAATCCCTATCCCTATTATCTACGTGGAAATGGGAAATAGTTCAGTGCAAATGTAATTTCTTGCAGCTTTCTGAATGGTTGAGACATACGTCAGTTATTTTATCGAAAATAAAACAAACTAAAGGCATTTGCATGAATACCATGATTCCGTAGCTGATGAAGAAATTTTTACTATGAAAACAACTTTCCCCAGTGGACCATTAATACATCTATCTATCTATTTATCTATTTATCTATCTCCCTAATTATCTATCTGTCTATCTAATTGCATCTATATCTGCTCCGCCAGATGGACACATTGACGAGAATATCAGTTTTGTACATTATTTCGTTCTGTTTACCATATTATATATGAGGATGAATTGCATAATGCCAATATTGTTGCAGAACATATTTCACTTTTTTTTTTTTTTGCATTTCTGTTGTAATTTTTGTTTGATTTTGTTTGTTTTACACTGCAGATCAATCAAACGGGTGTTCGTGTAGACTGTTAATTGTAATACTTGTTTTGTGAAGTCTTCAAGTTATTTATGAGAGGCATAGCCTATTGCCATTTCTTTTACACAACGGTTTACAGTTTCACACACTTTCACGTGTTTCTTCCATCTGCCGACGGTGTCGCCATTTCTCATTTCATCCGTTTTTGTGCGTACGCCTGGGTCAGAGCTTGCGTGAAGGACCGCACATTTTCCCGTCAAGTTTGCTTTTTATAAATACCAATTATTGCGTAGAGAGCGGCGTACGCCTTCTTTTGTGCGTACGCAACGTTTATAAATGAGGCCCCAGGCCTGGACTTTACATTGTTTTGTTTATGTTTTGTTATGTGTGTGCGTGGCAGTCGCCCGTGGGAGGCTGCTGCTTTTAATTTAATTTTGTGTTTATTATTTGATTAAAGTCTTTTAACGTTTGCCCGTTCCCACCTCCTTCCCATATCAGCGAACTTCATTACAAATGCCTTGCACACAAACACACATTCTCTATTATTCCTTATTCCTAAATTAAGAATGCCGCCAGTGGGTAGGGTTAGGATAGAAAAGATGACCTGGGGAAGAGCGCGACTAAAACCGCACCTTATCACCATGTTTCATTTATTACTTGATGATTTCTGTGATCTTCTCAGCGACAGGTTGTTGAGAGAGGGCTAAACTGCCTGGCTATTGGACATAGACATAGCATAGAATGTTTTTCATCAATGATTACATGTGCACATTAATTAAAAAAAATATATACACACTTAAATGATTTATAATAAATGTCAAGTTTGATTTCATGGTGACTTTAAGACTGTGTTTACATTCATTACATATTATATACATATTACTCGCTAGCCGCTAAGATGGGCATTTGTGTGTATTTGTCCTTTAGGCACGTACCCAAAGCCAAAAGTATAAATGTGCGTGTCCATGGGGAGTAAAATAATAATCATAATCTTTGGGAGAACCTTCCCTTTAACATGATATTTGTGGTCAGAACAGAAAGGTAACATCATAAATGATCATACTTCATTGCATCCAGTTGTTCTTTTAGGTTTCTCCTGGCCTCTTGTATTTCCCTGGATGCGTCTCGTAGAGCCCGGCTGGCCTGTGTGCCCTGATTGCTTTTTAGCATTTCTTCACAACTCGAAATCAAGCTGTACAGAGAGATGCCAAAACCAATCACGCCGAGTACCTAGAAAGATACAAATACATGTACAAAATCAACATCAAATACTAAACATTTCTAAAACAAACAGTTCTCAAAATGGATTGAAAAACTAAAATACCTTAAAACCTGCTTTAGTAGCCGCTTTTGCCCCAGAAAATGCAGCGCTCTTGCCCAATCCTTTGGCACTGGCCTGCAAACCTTTCTCGAAGCATTCCATGCCCAGTTGGAAACATACGAATGTTACAGCAGCAAAAATCAGCTGTTGGGGAACGGCTCCCGCAGCATGCAGTGCACCTACATTTTGATTGAATGTAGACCTGATGAATGTTCGGAGAAGGTTCAGAGGTACATCTATGTTGTTTCGTCTGGCCAGTGCCCCCATTAATTGAGTGGCCACTTCACAACCCACATCTGCACCGCTTTGCTGCACTCCACATTTCTTCTTCAGATTTTCTATCATCTCCTGAATCTCCTTTCCAATCTTCTCATCTTCTCTGATGATATTTTTGGCTTCTTTCATGGTACTGCCAGAGATGATTGCCTCTATTGCTGTGGAGGCAATCTCGACCGCAGCGCCCGCTAAAGTGCCCACGGTTGTGGCAACCAGAAGAGGGGTGGCCAGGCCTCCGGTCAGGAACGTGGCGACTCCTGCGGTAGTCAGGGCAATCACAGATGTGGCAGATCCAACCACTTGAGAAGCGGTACTTATGTCATGGACATTCTCCAACTCCTCTGCCAGAGCCAGCAGCTTCTCTACACATTGTTTTCTTTTTTTCAGCCACAAGAACAGCAAATCGCACAGCTCGTCTGCTTCTGCCATAGGAGCAAAAGCTGTGAAAGGAGGACATACAAACAGTTAACACACAGAGTGTGCACTTTATGTTATGGAAGTCAAGTCACCTTTTGACAATACAGATTGCTTTAAAGCAGCTTTACAGTGATAAGTGGAAAATAAGTTTCTTTCGGCTGTAGAAAAAAAAGAACAGATTTCATCATCCAGCTCAATTCTCAAAAGCTCAACTGTTTGTCACTATACACTGACATAAACAACACAGAAGCAAATATGACTCAAAATGGATCATTACAAACGGTTGGTGATGCAACATATCAGATCATGTGGGTATGGCACGTATTTTGTGGATGTTTGCTGAACATTTGATTGTCAGTGTGCTGAGATGCTGCTAACGTGGCTAATTTTACACGATGTTGGACAGACTTGAGAAGGGTGAATGGGTGTTTGTTAAATTACACAAATGACTTGACTTAAGAAATATCGGCTCTCAAAATATGCACACCGAGAGTTTGGGATGAGAGCCAATCAAAAGAGGCCAAGCTCTCTGGAATATCACAGGAAACAACAATCAAATGTGATCACCAATGCAGATGAAATAACATTGGTACATTTTCTTGAAAGGGGTGACAACAGCAGGGACACCACAGGAAAACATGATACAATAACTAGGAAACAACTGAAAATCCAGAAGTGCCTACTCTCTGATTCATTTAAGAACCTACACCTAAAGTTCAAAGCAGAGAACATCAAAATCTCCTACACTGAAATTTGCAAGAGAACCATTTTGGGTTGTACATCCATCATTCAAAGACAGGGAAACATGTCTCTGTAAATAGTGTGAAAATACACACACTCAGTGAGTGTGTGTGTGTGTGTGTGTGTGTGTGTGTGTGTGTGTGTGTGTGTTCGCTCTGCATTTAATAACGGATTTGCATCATTTAAAACAGTAGCCCAGAGGTACGTCTTGGGGGAGAGCAGTTTCTCCAATATCAACAAATAAAATCTATAGTTAAATCCAAGACCAACATAATCAATAACCCTCTTCATCCCTCTCAGTTAATGGAAGACATAATGAAAATCACTAACTCCAACAAATTTATATTTAAACTAAATAAATTACATCAAATAATGATGCAACAATTATAATACCTATGAGCAAATGGGAACAAGATTTAGCTTTGTCCCTAAACACCGACCTCTGGAAGGAAATCTGTAACTATTTTTTCAGTGACTAACAACACAAACCTTCAACTCATACAGTTCAAGATTATTCACAGGACTCACATCACCGAAAGAAAGAAGTTTATAATGGGCTTACTTATTACGACTACTTTCATGCCACATGGACCTGTCAACCAGTTCCCTTATTTTGGATATCAATGACCACAAAACTCTCCATTATCATGGGCTGTAGAATCCCTCCATCTGCGTCACTCTGTGTACTCAGTAACATCAAAGAAGTCGATAATCTCCCAGGCAAATATAAAAACTCACTCCTCATTTCTCTAACTATCGCCAAGAAAGTAATTTAGCTAAACTGGAAATCCAAAAATTGTATACATATCAATCACTGGACCAATCTGGTGTCTATGTCGGGATGGTCTGTTGCTTGTGCTCACTGGCAGTTGTGGAGTGGCTCCCAGACCAAGAGAATAGTGTATATCTACAATATTTTTATTGACTGGTCTAAATGTATTATTATTTTTATTACTAATACTACTACTATTATCATAAACGTCTAATGCTACCACTACTCCTACTAGTATTATCATGAGTATTTTTGTTGTTACTACTACTTTTGCGCATGCGCAGGTTGTGAGCGTGTTGCTGGTGTTAGAGCTCCGTCGAATTGATTCATAATCCTTGATTTTCTCCTTAAACACTCGTTTACAAACGAATATATTCTATTATTTACAGCGTGTGAATATATCTCCGATACGATTCTCTATAAAAAACAATCGGATTGCTTTGATATCGCTACTTATATCCGAACTTCCGCTACTAGCCGTAGCCCGCTAACATTGCACGCGTGGTAACTTATTTACACCCGTCACCACTGAAACCTACAATTCGCCATCGTAGCACATCCGCTACAATGAAGAATAACTCAGATGTGTGTCTAATGTTACCTTTGAGTGCAGGCGAGGACACGTTCGAGCTGCATTCGGTGCAGTTGGAGTTGGAGTCGTTGGAGAAGCAGATTTGCGACCTTCTAGACAGACAAGCCGTGCTGAGAGAGCGACGATCAGCGCTTGAAACATCACGCGCCGATGCGCACAAGTCAGTGGTTAGTAACCGCTTGACTCCGAGCTCGTCTACTCCGTGTGTTTCTTTGCACAGGACCCAAGCACCCAGGACGCGATCATCCATGGTTTCGTTCACACCGGCACCGACACAGCACCGGGGACCCTGGGTGTTTCCACAGCGGAAGACGCGAGCCAGGACCAGAGCTAGGACCTCTCCGCCCCTCCCGGTCTTCCAGATCTCCACCCGAAACCGCTTCTCCCCTCTTCGCGAGACGGAACACGATGCTGTGGTCATCGGTACTTCCATCATCCGGCATGTCCACGCTACCTCAGGTAAAGGCAAGGTAATCACTCACTGCTTTCCTGGTGCTCGTGTTCTCGATGTTGCTGTGCAGGTTCCCGAGATCCTGAGCGGTGACGAGCGCATCGGAGCTGTCGTGTTGCACGCGGGAACGAACGACACCAGGCTGCGGCAGACGGAGGTTCTGAAGAAGGACTACAAGAGTAGTCCTTTCTCTCAGATCTATTGGTCAACGTCGATAAAGCATTAATTGTTGGCGATTTTTACATACACGTAGATAACACAAATGATGCATTAGGGGCTGCGTTTACAGATCTATTAAACTCCTTTGGGATCAAGCAAAACGTTACTGGTCCCACTCATCGTCTTAATCACACACTAGATTTAATTATATCACATGGAACCAACCCAACCGATATAGATATTATACCGCAAAGTGATGATGTCACTGACCATTACATGGTAACTTGCATACTGCGTACTGCTGAAATCTGTCATGTTGCGCCACGTTATCGACCAGGCAGAACAATCATTCCAACCACTAAAGATAGATTCTCAAATAGCTTACCTGATCTGTCTCAGCTGCTCAGTGAACCCAAACAAACAGATGAACTAGAGGAAATGACTAGCAGTATGAGCAACATTTTATCTAGCACATTAGAAATTGTTGCACCAATTAGATTAAAAAAGGTTAGAGAGAAAACTAAAGCCCCATGGTACAACAGTGCTACACATGTTATCAAGAGAGAAACTCGTAACTTAGAGCGTAAATGGAAACAAACTAATTTAGAGGTCTTTAGAATCGTGTGGAAAGATAGTATGTCACGTTATAAAAAGGCCCTAAAAGCAGCCAGAGCTGAGCATCTCCGCAAACTAATAGAAAATAATCAAAATAACCCAAGGTTTTTATTTAACACCGTGGCTAGACTAACAAATAAACAAGCATCGCCTGAGCAAAATATTCCGTTACAGTTTAGTAGTAATGATTTTATGAATTTCTTCACTGAGAAAATAGAAAGCATCAGAAACAAAATTGTAAATGTACAATCTTTAATGATGTCTTATGATTCAACCGCAACTATCGCCCCTCAAGAACTACTACACCGCTTTACAACTATAGGACAGGAAGAGCTAAATAAACTTATCATTGCATCTAAACCAACAACATGTTTATTAGATCCAATACCCACTAAACTACTCAAAGAGTTGTTACCTGTATTGGAAGAGCCTCTTCTCAATATTATTAACTCGTCTTTATCTTTAGGTCATGTTCCAAGAATATTCAAGCTGGCAGTCATAAAACCTCTCATTAAGAAGCCACAATTAGATCATAATAACCTAGCAAATTACAGACCAATTTCAAATCTGCCATTTATGTCTAAAATACTAGAAAAAGTTGTGTCCGCTCAATTGTGCTCTTTCTTGCAAGAAAATGATATCTATGAAAAATTTCAATCAGGATTCAGGCCGCATCACAGCACAGAAACTGCACTCGTTAAAATCACAAATGATTTACTTCTAGCTTCTGACCAAGGCTGTATCTCAATACTAGTTCTACTCGATCTTAGTGCTGCGTTCGATACTATAGATCATAAAATACTCATAGAGCGACTTCAAAATTATACTGGTGTTCAGGGACAGGCATTAAACTGGTTTAGATCGTACTTATCAGACCGCTACCATTTTGTCTGTCTAAATGGGGAAAAATCCAGGATGATGTCAGTAGACTATGGGGTGCCGCAAGGATCCGTATAAGGCCCTCTGCGATTCTCAATATATATGCTGCCACTTGGTAATATTATAAGAAAACAAATTTCCACTGTTATGCTGATGACACTCAATTATATATTTCATCACGACCGGATGAAAACGCTAAATTATCTAAACTGACAGCGTGTGTTGAAGATATTAAATACTGGATGACGTGTAATTTATTATTATATATTTTATAATTATATTATTAAAGAGGTATTATTATTGGTCCAAAAAACTGCCCACAAAACCTTGCACAATACAACTTTACCTTGGAAGGATGTCCTGTCACTTTATCCACTACAGTAAAAGACCTGGGTGTTATATTAGACCGCAACCTGACATTCGAAAATCATATTTCATATGTTACAAGAACGGCATTTTTCCACCTTAGAAACATTGCTAAGCTACGTAACATGCTATCTATTCCTGATGCAGAAAAGTTAGTTCATGCATTCATGACCTCGAGATTAGATTACTGTAATGCTTTATTAGCTGGTTGTCCTGCATCCTCAAACAAACTACAGTTAGTCCAAAACGCAGCTGCTAGAGTTCTTACTAGGTCAAGAAAATATGATCATATAACACCAATTTTATCATCTCTACACTGGTTACCTATTAAGTTCCGTATCAATTACAAAGTATTGCTACTGACCTATAAAGCCCTAAATGGTTTAGCTCCAGTGTATCTAACGGATCTTCTATCGCCCTACAACCCATCGCGCTCTTTAAGGTCACTAAACTCTAGGCTTCTGGTCATTCCTAGGATATCTAAGTCCACTAAAGGAGGGAGGGCTTTTTCACATTTGGCTCCTAAACTCTGGAATAGTCTGCCTGATATTGTTCGAGGTTCAGACTCGCTGTCCCAGTTTAAAACTAGATTAAAGACGCATCTCTTTAGCCAAGCTTTCACTTTATAATTACCTTTTATACTACAGCTAAATCGGAACAACAGCATTAATATAATATTCTGAACAGCAGCTATGCTAATTATTTCCCATCTGCTTTTCTGTTGTTATCTTGGGACACTAGTCCTGAGGTAAATAGTTCGTCAGCTCCAGTTTGTATCCAGTCGCTCATGGAGACTTCGGATGCCCCAACACCTGTGATGAGACGACTCCACGCCTGTGAAGAGACGACTCAACGCCAGCTCTGTTATGGCCTAAATTAATACACGATTGATTAACTTTTTTGAAAATTTTTCTTTAACATTGTCTCTCTAACATTTTTACTGTACATTTATGAAATGCACTTTCTGTAAAGCTGCTTTGAAACAATGTGTATTGTGAAAAGCGCTATACAAATAAATTTGAATTGAATT
Source organism: Romanogobio albipinnatus (assembly GCA_023566225.1). Taxonomy (NCBI): domain Eukaryota; kingdom Metazoa; phylum Chordata; class Actinopteri; order Cypriniformes; family Gobionidae; genus Romanogobio; species Romanogobio albipinnatus. The sequence continues at coordinate 45,217,955 of CM042260.1, read as the reverse complement.
GAATTGAATACTACTACCATCTATCATCTCACCATCTATGTGTGTGCGCACAGGCCTACGATGTTGTGGCGGGCAGCGAGGCTGAGGGACCGTGAGAACGGGACGAGACTCATCACTGGAGATGGGCGTCAGCTGCGCGCTGCAGCCGTCTTGTGTCTCACGGAGGAGTGAGGGAGCATAAAGGAGGAGCGACGACAGTGAAGGACGAGAGAGGACCAGGCCTGGATTTTGTGTTGTGTTTTATTTACGTTTTGTTTTTGTATGTAGGTGGCAGTCAGCCGTGAGGGGCTGCCGCCGCCATTTTATTTTGTATTGAATGTTCGCCGGTTCCCGCCTCCTTCTTCCCACACGAACTAACATTACTACAGATGTCTCAGATTATAGCCTGTGTCCACTCATTTAAACAAAGCCTAAGCTGGGTGGTGTTTGTCCTTAAGGATGCTCTGTGCTTTTCTTTTGCAGTGCTGGGTGTGTATAGTGTCCATGGAGGGAAGGTTAGAGACAATAACCCTCTCAGCAGTCTTAATGATTTCCTCTCAGCCAGGGTGGTGTTACCATACCACACTGTGATACCACCGGTGAGGATACTTTCAACAAGGCCTTTATAAACATGGGTTAGAGGTGGACTTTTAAGTCCGGCCTTCTTCAATACCCTAACGAAATGCAGCCTCTGCTGAGCTCTTTTCACTGTTGCAACAGTGTTGCATGAGGCTATGTTACTAACACAAAGTCTTTCAAATATATTAGTAAATGTAATCTGTGATTATGTGTCTGATTTCGTCTCAGTAGGTTTTTTTGGCCAATGAAGGATGATGTGATCTGGTACACTCATGAGAATGTCATTGGGCTTGTGCCAGAACCACAACCAACGACATCAAGACACACAGCTCACTGACTCAAGGAACTCTGTTCTCGTTTAAATGAGTTACCTGTACATGTACCAGAAGCTCAAATGTTGCAATGAGATTCCTTCTCAGTCTGAAATGAGAAAGAATTGGGTATGGTACAAAAATGTAATGTTGTGGTGAGATGCTGTTAGTGTTATGGGTTTGTGTTCGTTTAGTATTTTACTAATGTTCGTGCAACATCAACTTTAGGAGACAATATTTTTGAAGATTCATGATTTTTGCAAACAGCTACTATTTTTTTACACCTGTTGTTTTCTGTTGTTCTCTACAGTAGCCTGTTTGTGATTTCGTGGCACGTTAACATTGTGTCCTTACCGACACAAGATGTCATTACCGCAGCTCTATTTCTATTTCTTTTCACATTTTCATTTGCAAAAAATATTTTAACACTTAAGTTGAGACGATTTACACATTGAAATGGCAACATCTGTCATAAAAAGTGTGTATGGAAACAATTGACAGATAAGGTTACTGTAACATTTTTACACGGCATAAAAAAAACCCATGAAATTCCCTATTTTGTATTTTTTTATATCAGTATTTACAAAACTGCATCAAATTTAATACAATTATTTAAATATATTACATTTGTATAGAAATTAATAAAGAAACATTTCTAAAATTAATGTTATTGTAACGTTGCGGTAAGGACACTTTTTAAGAAAATGACCCGTAAAACCTAAAAAATAAACATGTTCCAGATTAAAATCTTAACGACTACATTCAATTTTGTGTAAATGTTTATATGTATTACAGACTGGGATAGTTCAAATTTAAATTCATAGAGGTTGATTTTCTTAAAATTGGGATAGTCAAAAGTGCCCGTAGTTGCAGAAACACCCGTATATAAAGCCGACAGTAGTAGATCGCAACAGAAGGTGCTGATACATGAAAAGGATGATAATGGTGCATTAATGCTTGTGCTTACCAGAGTTTACAGGGACTTTGTGGCTCATGTTGTTTTCTCGTGGTCTGATCACAAGACTGACCAATCCCAATGTGCCGTCTCCTACTGTGCTGCTTAAAAACAACAACAAAAATGCATACATCATTAATATATAATATATATATATATATATAACATCATTCATATGGATCCACACTTGTTAACAAGCAGACCTGCTGAAAGAAAGAGAAGAGACGAACAGAAACACTTCAACCGACTTCAGCCACAGCCTGAAAAGATGAATCAGAATCAGAAAGAGCTTTATTGCCAAGTGTGCTTGCACACACAAGGAATTGTTCTTGGTGCTGAAGCTTCCAGTGCACATATACAATACAAACACAACAAGAACATAGTAATACAAATTCTAAGAATAAAATAATGAAAAACCGTATAAAAAATATAAGGTCACAGTTACGTTTAGTCAGAATAAACATTTACAGATTATGAACATATTTACAGTATTTGAGTAGTATGAATATATAAACATAAATAATCTCCTGAGTTTAGAAGATTGCACTAAGCAGTCAGAGTATTGCACTTTGGGGGGGTATTTAACTGTTCAAGAGGGAAATGGCCTGTGGGAAGAAACTGTTCCTGTGCCCAGATGTTCTAGTGGCCAGTGATCGGAGTCGCCGTCCTGATGGTCACAGTTCAAACAGGAGGTGTCCAGGGTGAGCGGAGTCTGGGGTGATTCCCTGCTCTCTTCCTCACTCTGGAAGAGTTCAGGTCCTGGAGGGTTGGCAGGGGAGCACCAATAATCCTCTCCGCAGTCTGGATTGTGCGTTGTAGTCTCCTGATGTCAGATTTGATAGCTGAACCAAACCAGACAGTAATGGAAGTGCATAAGACAGACTTAATGACAGCGAGTAGAACTGAATCAGCAGCTCCTGTGGGAGGTTGAGCTTCCTCAGCTGATGAAGGAAGTGCAGTCTCTGCTGGGCCTTTCACAATGGAGTCAATGTGATTGTCCCACTTCAGGTCCTGAGAGATGGTAGTGCCCAGGAACCTGAATGACTCCACTGAGACATTATATCTCAAGATCTCAGCAGAGGTCCACAAACAGCATTACCAGCTTCACTACTAATCAGACTGACTTTATTGAGAATTAACAGAGGGTTATCTAGTTCATGTGTTAAGGCGAGACACGGCCGGTGAAAACATTGTTTCCCTTTCAGTCAGTCCACTACGAGTTACATCAGTGACTGACGGAATGGGGGTTTCGCTTAGAAGCCAATCGCCTTTGAGGTCTACAAAGCAAGCCAATGGCATGAAAATGCTGTGGGTCTGCGAAAATTTGCATAGCGCAACTCCGGCCCACCTCGTGGGTATAAAAGGAGGTATGCAGCAACATCGCATTATGTTTGTGCTTCGGCGCCGAGTGCATCACTTGCCTTCTGAGCTTTTCTCTACACGTTAGACGAGCGACTCTTCAGCGGTGTTGGTGTTCGGCCCATTCCTACTGCTGATCTGGCACAGAGTGTGTATGCTCTCCCTGGGCTACACAGGCACGGCTTTTTCAAGATGTTTTGCCCGTGTGTTTCTGGGTGCAGTCGTGTCATTCATCAATCTTGAAACATCACGCGCCGATGCACACAAGTCAGTGGTTAATAACCTGTTGACTCCGAGCTCGTCTACTCCGTGTGTTTCTTTGCACAGGACGCGATCATCCATGGTTTCGTTCACACCGGCACCGACACAGCACCGGGGACCGTGGGTTTTTCCCCAGCGGAAGACGCGAGCCAGGACCAGAGCTAGGACCCCTCCGCCCCTCCCGGTCTTCGAGATCTCCACTCGGAACCGCTTCTCTCCTCTTCGCGAGACGGAACGCAGCGCTGTGGTGATCGGTACTTCCATCGTCCGGCATGTCCACGCTACCTCAGGTAAAGGCAAGGTAATCACTCACTGCTTTCCTGGTGCTCGTGTTCTCGATGTCGCTGCGCAGGTTCCCGAGATCCTGAGCGGTGACGAGCGCATCGGAGCTGTCGTGTTGCACGCGGGGACGAACGACACCAGGCTGCGGCAGACGGAGGTTCTGAAGAAGGACTACAAGAGCCTGGTCGAGACGGTGCGCAGAACATCGCCTGAAGCAACGATCATCGTGTCTGGACCCCTTCCCACGTACCGACTAGGACACGAAAAGTTCAGTAGATTATTTGCTCTAAATGAATGGTTAATGTCATGGTGTAATGAACAGAGGCTGCTCTTTGTAAATAATTGGAATCTTTTCTGGGAGCGACCTAGGCTCTTCCGTCCTGATGGCCTTCACCCCAGCAGAATCGGAGCGGCTCTTCTGTCGGACAACATCTCCAGGGCGTTACACACCACCATATGACTAGTAAGTACAGATCACAGTCTTTCCTGTACTAACTTAATTGACATAAGTACCAATGTAGAACATTATATAGAAACTGTGTCTATTCCTCGTTTAGTGAGATCAAACATTAAATCTACTGTACGATCCAGGAAAAATCTAATTGTGATTAAACCAGAAAATCTCAATATTAGTGAACAAAAACAATTGTGTCCTAACTTAATTAACATAAGTACCAATGTAGAACATTATATAGAAACTGTGTCTATTCCTCGTTTAATGAGATCAAACATTAAATCTACTGTAAGATCCAGGAAAAATATAATTGTGATTAAACCAGAAAAGCTAAATATTAGCGAACAAAAACAATTTCTAAAACTAGGTCTTCTAAACATTAGATCGCTCACACCTAAGGCGGTTATTGTAAATGAAATGATCACAGATAATAGTTTTGATGTACTTTGCCTTACTGAAACCTGGCTTAAGCCAAATGATTATTTCGGTCTAAATGAGTCTACTCCGCCAGGATACTGTTATAAGCATGAGCCCCGTCTGATTGGTCGTGGCGGCGGTGTTGCAACAATCTATAGAGATATTCTTAATGTTACTCAGAAAACAGGTCACAGGTTTAATTCGTTTGAAGTACTAGTGCTAAATGTTACGCTCTTAGATGCAAGAAAGAAATCCGTATTATCTCTAGCCTTGGCTACTGTGTATAGACCTCCAGGGCCCTATGCTGATTTCTTAAAAGAGTTTGCAGACTTTCTCTCAGATCTATTGGTCAACGTCGATAAAGCATTAATTGTTGGAGATTTTAACATACACGTAGATAACACAAATGATGCATTAGGGGCTGCGTTTACAGATCTATTAAACTCCTTTGGGATCAAGCAAAACGTCACTGGTCCCACTCATCGTCTTAATCACACACTAGATTTAATTATATCACATGGAACCAACCCAACCGATATAGATATTATACCGCAAAGTGATGATGTCACTGACCATTACATGGTAACTTGCATACTGCGTACTGCTGAAATCTGTCATGTTGCGCCACGTTATCGACCAGGCAGAACAATCATCCCAACCACTAAAGATAGATTCTCAAATAGCTTACCTGATCTGTCTCAGCTGCTCAGTGAACCCAAACAAACAGATGAACTAGAGGAAATGACTAGCAGTATGAGCAACATTTTATCTAGCACATTAGAAATCGTTGCACCAATTAGATTAAAAGGTTAGAGAGAAAACTAAAGCACCATGGTACAACAGTGCTACACATGTTATCAAGAGAGAAACTCGTAACTTAGAGCGGAAATGGAAACAAACTAATTTAGAGGTCTTTAGAATCGCGTGGAGAGATAGTATGTCACGTTATAAAAAGGCCCTAAAAGCAGCCAGGGCTGAGCATCTACGCAAACTAATAGAAAATAATCAAAATAACCCAAGGTTTTTATTTAACACCGTGGCTAGACTAACAAATAAACAAGCATCGCCTGAGCAAAATATTCCGTTACAGTTTAGTAGTAATGATTTTATGCATTTCTTCACTGAGAAAATAGAAAACATCAGAAATAAAATTGTAAATGTACAATCTTTAATGATGTCTTATGATTCAACCGCTACTATCGCCCCTCAAGAACTACTACACCGCTTTACAACTATAGGACAGGAAGAGCTAAATAAACGTATCATTGCATCTAAACCAACAACATGTTTATTAGATCCAATACCCACTAAACTACTCAAAGAGTTGTTACCTGTATTGGAAGAGCCTCTTCTCAATATTATTAACTCGTCTTTATCTTTAGGTCATGTTCCAAGAATATTCAAGCTGGCAGTCATAAAACCTCTCATTAAGAAGCCACAATTAGATCATAATAACCTAGCAAATTACAGACCAATTTCAAATCTTCCTTTTATGTCTAAAATACTAGAAAAAGTTGTGTCCGCTCAATTGTGCTCTTTCTTGCAAGAAAATGATATCTATGAAAAATTTCAATCAGGATTCAGGCCGCATCATAGCACAGAAACTGCACTCGTTAAAATCACAAATGATTTACTTCTAGCTTCTGACCAAGGCTGTATCTCAATACTAGTTCTACTCGATCTTAGTGCTGCGTTCGATACTATAGATCATAAAATACTCATAGATCGACTTCAAAATTATACTGGTGTTCAGGGACAGGCATTAAACTGGTTTAGATCGTACTTATCAGACCGCTACCATTTTGTCTGTCTAAATGGGGAAAAATCCAGGATGATGTCAGTAGACTATGGGGTGCCGCAAGGATCCGTATTAGGCCCTCTGCTATTCTCAATATATATGCTACCGCTTGGTAATATTATAAGAAAACATGGAATTAATTTCCACTGTTATGCTGATGACACTCAATTATATATTTCATCACGACCGGACGAAAACGCTAAATTATCTAAACTGACAGCGTGTGTTGAAGATATTAAATACTGGATGACGTGTAATTTTCTGCTATTAAATTCAGATAAAACGGAGGTATTACTTATTGGTCCAAAAAACTGCCCACAAAACCTCTCACAATACAACTTTACCTTGGAAGGATGTCCTGTCACTTTATCCACTACAGTAAAAGACCTGGGTGTTATATTAGACCGCAACCTGACATTGGAAAATCATATTTCATATGTTACAAGAACGGCATTTTTCCACCTTAGAAACATTGCTAAGTTACGTAACATGCTATCTATTCCTGATGCAGAAAAGTTAGTTCATGCATTCATGACCTCGAGATTAGATTACTGTAATGCTTTATTAGCTGGTTGTCCTGCATCCTCAATAAACAAACTACAGTTAGTCCAAAACGCAGCTGCTAGAGTTCTTACTAGGTCAAGAAAATATGATCATATAACACCAATTTTATCATCTCTACACTGGTTACCTATTAAGTTCCGTATCAATTACAAAGTATTGCTACTGACCTATAAAGCCCTAAATGGTTTAGCTCCAGTGTATCTAACGGATCTTCTATCGCCCTACAACCCATCGCGCTCTTTAAGGTCACTAAACTCTAGGCTTCTGGTCATTCCTAGGATATCTAAGTCCACTAAAGGAGGGAGGGCTTTTTCACATTTGGCTCCTAAACTCTGGAATAGTCTGCCTGATATTGTCCGAGGTTCAGACTCGCTGTCCCAGTTTAAAACTAGATTAAAGACACATCTCTTTAGCCAAGCATTCACATTATAATTACCTTTTATACTACAGTTAAATCGGAACAACAGCATTAATATAATATTCTGAACAGCAGCTACGCTAATTATTTCCCATCTGCTTTTCTGTTGTTATCTCGGGACACTAGTCCCGAGGTAAATAGTTCGTCAGCTCCGGTTGGTATCCAGCCTCTCATGAAGACTTCGGATGCCCCAACACCTGTGATGAGACGACTCCACGCCTGTGAAGAGACGACTCAACGCCAGCGTTGTTATGGCCTAAATTAATACACGACTGATTATCTTTTTCGAACATTGTTCTTTAACATTGTGTTTCTAACATTTTTTATACTGTTCATCTATGAAATGCACTTTCTGTAAAGCTGCTTTGAAACAATGTGTATTGTGAAAAGCGCTATACAAATAAATTTGAATTGAATTGAATTGAATTGAATCAAACAACTGGGAACACTAGGTGTCTGCTGGTAGAGGTGTTAGTGAGGCCAGCAGGGGGCGCTCACCCTGTGCTCTGTGTGGGTCCTAACGCCCCAGTGTAGTGATGGGGACACTATACTGGAACAAGCACCGTCCTTCGGATGAGAAGTTAAACCGAGGTCCTGACTCTCTGTGGTCATTAAAAATCCCAGGATGCCCATCGATAAAGAGTGTCAAATTTGCCCATTGGCCCCCGTCCATCATGGCCTCTTAATCATCCCCACATATATATATACGATTGGTATCATCCCTCAGTCTCCTCTCCACCAATCTGCTGGTGTGTGGTGGGCGTACTGGCACAATATGGCTGCCGTCACATCATCAGGTGGAGCTGCACATTGGTGGTGGTTGAGGAGATTCCCCCTCTTCAATGTAAAGCACTTTGAGTGCCTAGAAATAATTATATAGTGCCTATTATAATTATATTATTATTATATATAATTATCCGTCTGACAGCCGTGAGTGCTCATGCTGACGCAGCGCTCATGGAGGAGTCTTTTTTTTTGTTTTTCACAAAGAGCAGGAACATGACCATTGCGGTGTTTAGATCAAGACTCAGTGACCTCTGGAGGGGTAGAGTCCCCTCTGTCAGACCCTGATCTAGTTCCTCTTCGTGAGGCCATTCTTCCCAGAGGTGCGTGAGGAACTTACCAGTTCATGGAAGCACATTTTACTGTGAGTTTCCGACTACGTGACTACATGCACTGCCACATCCTTGTTTATTCTCCGCCTGAGAGAAAATGCACACAACGCCTAAATCTGCTCATAAACATTCACAGCACAAACAGCAACAGCTGGCCTTGCAAAGAGGAAGCAAACAATCAGATTCCATCAGTTATAGAAGGACAAACAGGGACAGTTCTTTTGCAGTTTTTGTGACTGTTGTTGTGTGTTTGTTAAGTTAGTTCTCTTTAGCTTAAGGCTATTGCTATTAATAATTTATTCATTTTTCAATTACTGAATTTTATTATTTATTTATTTAACCAGGTAAGTCAATTAAGTTCTCGTTTACAATGACGACCTGGCCAAGAAGCGGGTGCAGTACAATAAAACATAAAATGATTATAAATAACACGAAAAACAATAACATATAAAACAAACAAATAACTAAAACACGTACAGTGGTCTTGTTCTATTGACCAAACTGAATTCTTAAAGGAAATAAATGAGCTAAGCTTTAAACTCTGCAGCAGAAAACTGAAAAGAATAACGACCAAAAGCGGTACGGACTTTAGGCATACATGACTTTAGGCATACATGACTTTAGGCATACATGACTTTAGGCATACATGACTTTAGGCATACATGACTTTAGGCATACATGACTTTAGGCATACATGACTTTAGGCATACATGACTTTAGGCATACATGACTTTAGGCATACATGACTTTAGGCATACATGACTTTAGGCATACATGACTTTAGGCATACATGACTTTAGGCATACATGACTTTAGGCATACATGACTTTAGGCATACATGACTTAAGTAAATTGCTAGAGCGCAGATGACGATGCGAGCATTAAGAAGTGACTGTAAATATAATGTGTTTTCCCGATAAGAGTTTTATAAATAAACAGAAACCTATGAATTTGTCTACAGGAATGAAGAGAAGACCAGTTCAATGAAGAATACAATTGCCAGTGGTGAGGATTAGATGAAGCTCCAGCGGATTGCAGATAAAGAACATCCAGTTTATGAAGCAGACCTGTAAACTGTTATGAAGCGACGACAATAGTTTTTGAGCGAAAAAAAATTCAAAATAACGACTTTATTCCACAAGTTCTGTCTTCCTGTGCTGTGGACTCACGAAGCACCAAGACGCATGCGCGAGAATATGACGCAGAACCGGCGTTCGGACACGTGACCCAGAAGCGAGGAGATTTGTTTACAACGAGCAGAGAAAGACGTGCCGTATCTCAGCTGTTGAATTCTACACTGATTCTGCTTTAGGTCTCGGCGTAGAGCTCAAAATGGGACTAAAGTGTGTATTTCATGGATTCCCGAACGCCGGTTCTGCGTCATATTCTCGCAGAGAACGTGGGCTGCTTTTGCTGCTTGAATTTGTGCTTCAGTTCAAATAAAGCTACAATTAAAAAATATACATGTTTAACAAGATGAACCTGCCATAGTGAAAGAATGATTCATTGTTGAGGATGCTGTATGACCATATGAATAACACATCGCTCATTGTATATTTCTCTGAAAATGAAATGTAAGAAACAGAGTTAAAACTGAACACGATCTTGCTGCTCAGACTCTGAACCATTTTAATATTGTTTTGCTCATTTTGTATTTTGCATTTACTTGTACTTTCAATACTTAAGTATGTTTAATATGAAAAAACACCTTTCATACTTAAGTACAGTAAATATCCCATGCTTTAAAACATTTACTCTAGTAATGTTGTAACCCGTCTCACGGATCCACTGCAGGAAAGCTGAAGTGCAGTTTATCGACTCCAAACGTGAACAGATATTAAAGAAAGACGTGGACTTGACACCATAAACT
>CM042260.1:45180093-45202593 GCA_023566225.1 Romanogobio albipinnatus | reverse complement strand
AAGTTGTAAATTATTTATTTGACCCTAAAGAACATACTACAAGTCTTTAATGTAGTAGTATTTACTCTAGATGTTAAATTTGTACTATAAGTGTATTTCATGGGGTTCTTTATTGCAAAATATTTATCCGACCCTATGGAAATACTATAGAGCTCCGGAGGTTGACGTCACGCAGCCTAAACTCTGCCATGCAGGCAGGCAATCAGGGGGCGCTAGAGGGCCGTTGCTCTGGTTTCTATAAAATCATTTAAAACCAGACTGTTTAAACCTCACCATTTCAACATGATGGACAGCTGATGTGATGCCAGAACAGGCGGGGGAAAGCAAATGGGAAATCGTTTTATCACAGTCAGTTGTTGAAATGCCGTGAATTTCAGTTTATTCCTTATTCTTTACTACTTTTGCCTCACATAACTAATGATAAAAATAAGTTCCTATTAAATACGATACTTAATCGTGAATAACAGAAGTGCTTTTATATATAAATAACATTCAAGAAAGGCTATTTGAAACTAAATTAAGGATCAATAAATAAATACTGAAACAAAAAATAATAAATGACATTTATTGATTATGACATGCATGATTATGATTTTTATTTGACATGCACAAGACGGGCCTATGGAACAGATGCACACAGTGCCTGGTTCGTGTTAACCGCATATAACGTTAATCTATTCACATGTTTTCTCTCTTAAAATGTAAGCGCGTGTAGTCCCATATGTCAGCATTATCATAAACGTGTAAAGAATTGAAGTCTGTCATGTAAAACAAGAGCGCATTGATGAAGTTCTGCCTGCTATTCTATCTGTTAATGTTACTCTTGATCGGACGCTTCCGTAAATATTTAGTTTATACGTAGATTTAAGCTTCAACTAAGTTTAATGGTACAACGCAAAAATATTTAGGAGTGCATAAGTTGTAACTTAGTGCCCGTTTACGTCCAAACTAGGCTAGTGGTAAGTTGCGCACAGCTGGTGCTACAGGTGTCCTGACAGGAAAGCCTTCCGTTCCTTTATCCGTACACGTGAAAAGCACCCCGGGGGCATTATAGGGATCTGTTATGTTTAATATATTAAGTTTTGCTATGTAAAAGTCCATGTCTTTTGAATTAAAGTGCGCAGTGAACTCCGTTGCCTTGAAACTCTTGCTGGCGCCAGCAGTTCTTGTCGTAAACAGAAGCAGTCACGTGATCTCCGGAGCTCTATACCTTGGCATTTTTCCCTTTTTGGAGTGGCTTGCTGTTGGGAGACCTGACTAGGTATGAATCTCATGAACAAGACTTGGTGACAACAAAGAAACTATCAAAAACAAGAGATACCAACTGCCACATAGAAAAGTGGTTTGGAATGGTCAAACATTCCATAATGCATAACCAATCAAAAGTCAACCCAGGAACCTTCATAAGCAAAATGCATCCTTCATCCTAGCTTTCCTGTAGCTCAAGCAGTAGAGCGTGGCGCTAGCAATGCCAAGGTCATGGACTCGATTCCCAGGGAAAGCAAGAACTGACAGAATGTAAAATGTGTACCTTGAATGCAATGTAAGTTTGCTTTGGATAAAAGCGTCTGCCAAATGCATAAATGTAAATGTCTCTGCAAGCAAGATATACGAAGAATATCATACAGCATAACCTTCCTCAAAAGCTAGTGCTCCAACCTGCGCCACATATGAACCTTGATCAGTTTAAGAAACTTGGATGAAGAAGAAGAAAGAACGTTTCCCATCCACCAAATCCAAATATTTGTTTTGTTTCACAACAAAAGCCAGCTCCCCCAAAAAAGGATCCAGAAGAATGCTAACAGAGTAAGGAAAGTTTGAGTTTTGATGCATGTCAGCTTCCTGGAAAGGTACTCCATGTAGAGGAAGAGGTAATAAAGTCACTAGTACAAAACTGAAAACTATTAATTGCATATTAAGGTATGCTATTATTTACTGTATGAACTTCATATCATTACAGGTCGCCATGCTATGGATGAAGCCCCCTTCAGAGCTGGTTGTAGCATTGTGAACTCTCCTAGCCAGAATCTGGAGTACCTCAAGGAATTCAACATGCTGAGGACACATGAAGGGTTATTTATATCAAAACACAAATCTAAAAGCATAATTGTACAATTATATTTGAATTTAACAGTATGATAAGTAATGAATCTTAATATGAAGGGTGCAAATCTCTACCAGCTAAGCCACAGGTGTCATTTTAAACGGCACAAGAGAGCAGATGGCATGGCCAGGATTGAGAAAAGTGAAAAGTAAATTTTGACATGTACAGTACACACACATGATCGTTTACATTTCTGATAAACAGGTCTTTGAGCAATATGATGGACTCGTCACTTTTGTAAATATCAACACAATACATTGGAGGTTTGTGGTAAGTAAAAATACTGCAAATACAAATGTTAAGTTAGTACATATAAACATGGATGTGCCTATATAGAGATGTTTGATCTTTTCTTTTATTTCTTTTTCTCCGATTTAGTTTCTACATGCTCACACTGACACCATTTTCAAGCTTGACCCTCAAATAAAAAAATTCTGTTTTTTCTGAATTGATAAGAGTAAATCATGTGTAACTCTGATGAGAGCAGTCTCAGTACTATGATACGGTCTAAATCCTGACTGGAAATCCTCACAGATACCATTTCTTTCTAAAAAGGAGCATAATTGTGAAGACACTGCCTTTTCAAGTATTTTTGACAGAAAGGGTAGATTTGAGATTGGTCTATAATTGACTAATTCTGTAGGATCAAGTTGTGGTTTTTTAATAAGTGGTTTAATAATAGCCAACTTAAAAGTTACATATCCTAATGACAAAGATGAATTAATGATATTAAGAAGAGGATCTATGACCTCTGGTAGCATCTCTTTTAATAGCCTAGTCGGTACAGGGTCAAGCATACATGTTGCTGATTTTGATGATTTAACGAGTTTAGCCAATTCTTCTTCTCCTATAGCAGTGAATGATTGTAATTTTTCCTCAGTGACACTACAATGCTCTGTCTGATGTGATACTGTAGTAGACGGCTGCATGGTTATAATTTTCATCCTAATATTATCAATCTTACATGTGAAGAAGTTCATAAAGTCATTACTGCTGTGCTGTTTACAAACATCAGAAGTTGAAGCTTTATTTTTGGTTAATTTAGCCACTGTATCGAATAAATACCTTAGGTTGTGTTTGTTTTCTTCCAAGAGAGTTGAGAAATAAGCGGATCTAGCAGTTCTTACGGCCTTTCTGTATGTGATCATGTGCTCTTTCCACGAATTACGAAAGACCTCTAGTTTGGTTTTCTTCCAGCTGCGCTCCATTTTTCTGGCTGCTGTTTTAAGGGCCCGGGTGTGCTCGTTGTACCACGGCGTTGGACTATTTTCTTTAATCTTCTTTAACCGCAGAGGAGCAACTGTGTCTAAAGTACTGGAAAAGAGAGAGTCAATAGTTTCTGTTGCAACATCGAGTTCTTCTAAGCTATCTGGGTTGCTGAGGAGATGATACTGATGAGGAAGAGTATTTAAAAAGCAATCTTTAGTAGCGGCAGTGATTGTCCTGCCATTTTCGAAGCGAGGGGGCGGCTTTGCAACCTTAGCTAAATTAAGTGTACAAGATACTAAGTAATGATCTGAGATGTCATCGCTCTGCTGCAGAATTTCAACGGTATCAACATTTATTCCATGTGACAATATTAGGTCTAAAGTATGATTATGGCGATGAGTGGGTCCTGACACGTGTTGCCTAACTCCAATAGAGTTTAGTGTATCTTTAAATGCTAATCCCAATGCGTCATTTTCGTTGTCTACATGGATATTAAAATCACCAACAATTAGTACTTTATCTACGGCCAGTACTAATTCTGATAGAAAATCAGCAAATTCTTTGATAAAGTCTGTATTATGCCCTGGTGGCCTGTATACAGTAGCTAACACCAATGTTGAACGGGTTTTGTCATGTACACTACATAACGTTACATAAAGCACCAAAACTTCGAAGGAATTATATTTGAAACTAGACTTCTGAGTAATACTGAAGATATTATTATAAATTACAGCAACCCCTCCCCCTTTACCTTTCAGACGCGGCTCATGTTTATAACAATAATCTTGGGGGGTGGACTCATTTAAAGTAATGTAGTCGTCAGGTTTTAGCCAGGTTTCTGTCAAACACAGCACATCTAGATTATTATCTGTAATGATATCATTAACAATAAGCGCTTTTGGGGAAAGGGATCGAATATTCAGCAACCCAAGCTTTATCAATTGTTCATCTGTATTATATCTTTTGTTTATTTGTTGGACATCAATTACATTTTTACTGTTGAATGGTTTTGATGGTTTTTTGTATTTACTAATTCGGGGAACAGACACAGTCTCTATATGAGAATATCTCGGTGAAAGAGTCTCTATGTGCTGGGATTTATCTGACTCCGGTGACGTGAGACAGCTAGCAGACGGTCGGTTTAGCCAGTTTGTCTGCTTCCTGACCTGGGCCCTAGTGAGTCAAGGTTTAGCTCTAAGAATATGTGTCAAATTACTAGAGAGAAGAGCGGAACCACTCCAGGAGGGATGGATGCCATCTTTTTTAACTGCCCCAAAAACTTTTCCAATTGTCTATGAACCCTATGTTATTTTGCGGACACACTTAGACAACCAGCCATTGAGTGATGATAGTCTGCTAACTATCTCATCACTCCTTCTAACGGGGAGCGGACCAGAACAATAAACAGCCTCTGACATCGTACTAGCGAGTTCACACACCTCTTTAATGTTAATTCTGGTGAACTCCGACTGGCGAAGTCGAACATCATTAGTGCGGACGTGAATAATAATCTTAGAGAATTTACGATTAGCTTTAGCCAGCACTTTTAAATTTGCTTTGATGTCAGGCGCTCTGGCTCCCGGTAAACAAGTGACTATGGAGGCTGGTGTCTGTATTTTCACGTTCCGTGTAATAGAATCGCCAATGACTAGGGCACTCTCAACAGGATACTCAGAGGGTGCTTCACTGAGAGGGGAGAACCTGTTTGATATTCTAACCGGAACGGAAGAGTGGTTCTTAGATCCACGACTATGTCGTCTCACTGTCACCCAGTTTCACTGTTGCGCGGGCCCTGCAGCCGGAACCGAAGAATGTACAGAGTTCACTAAGCTATTCACATCCAAATCAGTGTCTAAAGCTGTTACATCCTCACTACTCTCAGATAAAGTATGGATGCGTGTTTCTAATTCTGAAATCTTCTCCGTCAGCCTAACTATCTCCTTACATTTATCAGCCCTGTTCGCCAGCGGAGAAGCCTATACTGAACATGCAGCAAGCGGTGCAAGAGACAATGACAGGAGAAGACATGACTTACCGTGTTTGTTGATTAGTCCAACTTACCACAGTTGTTTGCTGGACACTATTTACTAATCCAACTAATGAACTCAGAAAAAGGGAGACCCGGGTACTTCGTATTATCTTCTCTGCCGTGTCTGGTGTGTGTTTGTGCTACAGGTGCGGTGCGGAGCTGTGAGGTGATCAGGGGGATTGGGTGCTTCCTGTTTGGCGTCCTCTGGGGCGTTCCTTTTATTCACATCGATCCCTGGCCAGGACCGTGATGTTGCTCGGCCTTGCGGCGTATTGTGAGAGTTTGAGAGACAGTCTTTGTTATGAAGAATGTGAAAATAAAGAGAGTATTGTGAACGCCGAAAACTTTTTCTCCTCCTTCATTGTTGCTCCCTAATAAGGGCGTAACAACCACATAGTGCACATTATCTAGTGTACTTCACTACCTTGTCTATTTGACAATCTAGTGTTCACTATCTATTATCTTTACTATCTAGTGTTCTTCACTAACTAGTGCACATTATCTAGTGTGTTCAGCGTCTCTCTAGATCAGGGATGTGCAGACACTGATGAGTGTGTTCAGTGTGATCTGACCGCAGGGATAAGACCATAGGCTTTATGCATCTTATGGTTATTATTATTGTGTATGTGTTTGTTGTGTGAGTTGTTACTAAATAAAGCATTAAAACGACGTGGACAGTCCAGATACTTTAGAAGGACACAGAATGTGTGTGTGAGAATGAACAATAACCCTTCACTGTAAAAAATACAGCATCTATTAAATACAATAAACGATCAGACATAAAACATTTCATTTTATTTTTAGAACAATCACAAGTTGGTTATTCATAATGTCTGACGCACCTGAACAGCAAATGCATAAGCAATTTCACTCCAGATTATTCAATAGAGCAAACGACTCAGGCACTCGGGAATTAAGGCAAAAGGACATTCTGGTTTATTTTGATGGTCCCCTTTGAACATTATGTTGACTATCAGTAATGTTAGAGAGTATGAGTAACTCTCTGCTTAACATCCACTGCCTCTCCATCTGATGGTCCTCAGGCATTCTACTGACGAGTACATGCCAACTTATTCTAGCACTCTACTAGCACTCTAATGGAGGTCAACAGAATGTGTTAAAGGGATCATCAAAATAAAGTGAATCCTACATGTTGATTGAAGAGAAACTGGACCAGACCTGACCCCTGACCTCATGTGCCAGTATAATGATTGGCTCTACAGGTGGTCAGATCGGGCTCGGGCTCAGGGAGAGCAGACGCGTCCGCAGAACAGAACGCAGCGGGAGGGGTTGTGGCGGATGAAGAACAGGAACGGGTGGTCGGCGCAGAAGCGCTCTGGGCGCATCAGACAGCGCATCATCATGACGGCTCCAGTGGCCGCGGCCGCCTCCGTCCCGTCTTCATTCACTTCAACAAACGCCTTGTGCACCACCTTAGACAGCACCAGATCATCGCTGGGGGACATTCCCGAGAAATCTGCCTTCTGCAAGTCGAACGCATCCACCATTCCCAGGCTGATCAGCAGATCGTTCATGTTATAGGTCTCCTCCATCCGGAATCTGGGCAGAGACACTTCCACTTCCAGAAGATCCATCATGTCGGGTCGGGTCCACTCCACGAAGTTCTCGTAGGTCAGCGTGCGCTCCAGCTGGACAGGAGAGTGTGTTAAACGGTTGGCATTACACGAGTTAGACACCAGACCTGCTGACTCACCTCCTGAAGGGCGGAGCAGCCGTCCTCTGAGGCGCTGGGGAGCATGATCAGCATACTGAGCTCCTTCCCCACATAGGGCAGCTCTAGAACCTGACAGCCATTCTCAGGAATGAAGGCCAGAGGAAACTTGGCCTTCTGGAACATCATCCGCACGGGCTTAGATTCGTCCTGTCAACCAATCAAAACACAGTCACTCTCACGACTTTCATGTTTACACGCAGATGATAACGCTAGCGCTTCTAAACCCGTGATGGGGTGTGTGTGTTCTCTAGCGCTTCTAAACCCGTGATGGTGTGTGTGTGTTCTCTAGCGCTTCTAAACCCGTGATGGGGTGTGTGTGTTCTCTAGCGCTTCTAAACCCGTGATGGTGTGTGTGTGTTCTCTAGCGCTTCTAAACCCGTGATGGGGTGTGTGTGTTCTCTAGCGCTTCTAAACCCGTGATGGTGTGTGTGTTCTCTAGCGCTTCTAAACCCGTGATGGTGTGTGTGTGTGTTCTCTATCGCTTCTAAACCCGTGATGGGGTGTGTGTGTTCTCTATCGCTTCTAAACCCGTGATGGGGTGTGTGTGTTCTCTAGCGCTTCTAAACCCGTGATGGGGTGTGTGTGTTCTCTATCGCTTCTAAACCCGTGATGGGGTGTGTGTGTTCTCTAGCGCTTCTAAACCCGTGATGGGGTGTGTGTGTTCTCTATCGCTTCTAAACCCGTGATGGTGTGTGTGTGTTCTCTAGCGCTTCTAAACCCGTGATGGGGTGTGTGTGTTCTCTAGCGCTTCTAAACCCGTGATGGTGTGTGTGTTCTCTAGCGCTTCTAAACCCGTGATGGTGTGTGTGTGTGTTCTCTATCGCTTCTAAACCCGTGATGGGGTGTGTGTGTTCTCTATCGCTTCTAAACCCGTGATGGGGTGTGTGTGTTCTCTAGCGCTTCTAAACCCGTGATGGGGTGTGTGTGTTCTCTATCGCTTCTAAACCCGTGATGGGGTGTGTGTGTTCTCTAGCGCTTCTAAACCCGTGATGGGGTGTGTGTGTTCTCTATCGCTTCTAAACCCGTGATGGGGTGTGTGTGTTCTCTATCGCTTCTAAACCCGTGATGGTGTGTGTGTGTTCTCTAGCGCTTCTAAACCCGTGATGGGGTGTGTGTGTTCTCTAGCGCTTCTAAACCCGTGATGGGGTGTGTGTGTTCTCTATCGCTTCTAAACCCGTGATGGTGTGTGTGTGTTCTCTAGCGCTTCTAAACCCGTGATGGGGTGTGTGTGTTCTCTAGCGCTTCTAAACCCGTGATGGTGTGTGTGTTCTCTAGCGCTTCTAAACCCGTGATGGTGTGTGTGTTCTCTAGCGCTTCTAAACCCGTGATGGGGTGTGTGTGTTCTCTAGCGCTTCTAAACCCGTGATGGGGTGTGTGTGTTCTCTATCGCTTCTAAACCCGTGATGGGGTGTGTGTGTTCTCTAGCGCTTCTAAACCCGTGATGGGGTGTGTGTGTTCTCTATCGCTTCTAAACCCGTGATGGTGTGTGTGTGTTCTCTAGCGCTTCTAAACCCGTGATGGGGTGTGTGTGTTCTCTAGCGCTTCTAAACCCGTGATGGTGTGTGTGTTCTCTAGCGCTTCTAAACCCGTGATGGTGTGTGTGTTCTCTAGCGCTTCTAAACCCGTGATGGTGTGTGTGTGTGTTCTCTATCGCTTCTAAACCCGTGATGGGGTGTGTGTGTTCTCTATCGCTTCTAAACCCGTGATGGTGTGTGTGTGTTCTCTATCGCTTCTAAACCCGTGATGGTGTGTGTGTGTTCTCTAGCGCTTCTAAACCCGTGATGGTGTGTGTGTGTTCTCTATCGCTTCTAAACCCGTGATGGTGTGTGTGTGTTCTCTAGCGCTTCTAAACCCGTGATGGGGTGTGTGTTCTCTAGCGCTTCTAAACCCGTGATGGGGTGTGTGTGTTCTCTATCGCTTCTAAACCCGTGATGGTGTGTGTGTGTTCTCTAGCGCTTCTAAACCCGTGATGGGGTGTGTGTGTTCTCTAGCGCTTCTAAACCCGTGATGGTGTGTGTGTTCTCTAGCGCTTCTAAACCCGTGATGGTGTGTGTGTGTTCTCTAGCGCTTCTAAACCCGTGATGGGGTGTGTGTGTTCTCTATCGCTTCTAAACCCGTGATGGGGTGTGTGTGTTCTCTATCGCTTCTAAACCCGTGATGGTGTGTGTGTGTTCTCTATCGCTTCTAAACCCGTGATGGTGTGTGTGTGTTCTCTAGCGCTTCTAAACCCGTGATGGGGTGTGTGTGTTCTCTATCGCTTCTAAACCCGTGATGGTGTGTGTGTGTTCTCTAGCGCTTCTAAACCCGTGATGGGGTGTGTGTGTTCTCTAGCGCTTCTAAACCCGTGATGGTGTGTGTGTTCTCTAGCGCTTCTAAACCCGTGATGGTGTGTGTGTGTTCTCTAGCGCTTCTAAACCCGTGATGGGGTGTGTGTGTTCTCTATCGCTTCTAAACCCGTGATGGGGTGTGTGTGTTCTCTATCGCTTCTAAACCCGTGATGGTGTGTGTGTGTTCTCTATCGCTTCTAAACCCGTGATGGTGTGTGTGTGTTCTCTAGCGCTTCTAAACCCGTGATGGGGTGTGTGTGTTCTCTAGCGCTTCTAAACCTGTGATGGTGTGTGTGTTCTCTAGCGCTTCTAAACCTGTGATGGTGTGTGTGTGTTCTCTAGCGCTTCTAAACACGTGATGGGGTGTGTGTGTTCTCTATCGCTTCTAAACCCGTGATGGGGTGTGTGTGTTCTCTATCGCTTCTAAACCCGTGATGGTGTGTGTGTGTTCTCTATCGCTTCTAAACCCGTGATGGTGTGTGTGTGTTCTCTAGCGCTTCTAAACCCGTGATGGGGTGTGTGTGTTCTCTATCGCTTCTAAACCCGTGATGGTGTGTGTGTGTTCTCTAGCGCTTCTAAACCCGTGATGGGGTGTGTGTGTTCTCTAGCGCTTCTAAACCCGTGATGGTGTGTGTGTTCTCTAGCGCTTCTAAACCCGTGATGGTGTGTGTGTGTTCTCTAGCGCTTCTAAACCCGTGATGGGGTGTGTGTGTTCTCTATCGCTTCTAAACCCGTGATGGGGTGTGTGTGTTCTCTATCGCTTCTAAACCCGTGATGGTGTGTGTGTGTTCTCTATCGCTTCTAAACCCGTGATGGTGTGTGTGTGTTCTCTAGCGCTTCTAAACCCGTGATGGGGTGTGTGTTCTCTAGCGCTTCTAAACCCGTGATGGTGTGTGTGTGTTCTCTAGCGCTTCTAAACCCGTGATGGGGTGTGTGTGTTCTCTAGCGCTTCTAAACCCGTGATGGTGTGTGTGTGTTCTCTATCGCTTCTAAACCCGTGATGGTGTGTGTGTGTTCTCTAGCGCTTCTAAACCCGTGATGGGGTGTGTGTGTTCTCTAGCGCTTCTAAACCCGTGATGGGGTGTGTGTTCTCTAGCGCTTCTAAACCCGTGATGGGGTGTGTGTGTTCTCTATCGCTTCTAAACCCGTGATGGGGTGTGTGTGTTCTCTAGCGCTTCTAAACCCGTGATGGGGTGTGTGTGTTCTCTATCGCTTCTAAACCCGTGATGGTGTGTGTGTGTTCTCTAGCGCTTCTAAACCCGTGATGGGGTGTGTGTGTTCTCTAGCGCTTCTAAACCCGTGATGGTGTGTGTGTTCTCTAGCGCTTCTAAACCCGTGATGGTGTGTGTGTGTTCTCTAGCGCTTCTAAACCCGTGATGGGGTGTGTGTGTTCTCTAGCGCTTCTAAACCCGTGATGGGGTGTGTGTTCTCTATCGCTTCTAAACCCGTGATGGTGTGTGTGTGTTCTCTATCGCTTCTAAACCCGTGATGGTGTGTGTGTGTTCTCTAGCGCTTCTAAACCCGTGATGGGGTGTGTGTTCTCTAGCGCTTCTAAACCCGTGATGGTGTGTGTGTGTTCTCTAGCGCTTCTAAACCCGTGATGGGGTGTGTGTGTTCTCTAGCGCTTCTAAACCCGTGATGGGGTGTGTGTGTTCTCTATCGCTTCTAAACCCGTGATGGTGTGTGTGTTCTCTAGCGCTTCTAAACCCGTGATGGTGTGTGTGTGTTCTCTAGCGCTTCTAAACCCGTGATGGTGTGTGTGTGTTCTCTAGCGCTTCTAAACCCGTGATGGTGTGTGTGTGTGTGTTCTCTAGCGCTTCTAAACCCGTGATGGGGTGTGTGTGTTCTCTAGCGCTTCTAAACCCGTGATGGGGTGTGTGTTCTCTATCGCTTCTAAACCCGTGATGGGGTGTGTCTGTTCTCTAGCGCTTCTAAACCCGTGATGGGGTGTGTGTGTTCTCTAGCGCTTCTAAACCCGTGATGGGGTGTGTGTGTTCTCTAGCGCTTCTAAACCCGTGATGGGGTGTGTGTGTTCTCTAGCGCTTCTAAACCAGTGATGGTGTGTGTGTGTTCTCTAGCGCTTCTAAACCCGTGATGGGGTGTGTGTGTTCTCTAGCGCTTCTAAACCCGTGATGGGGTGTGTGTGTTCTCTAGCGCTTCTAAACCAGTGATGGTGTGTGTGTGTTCTCTAGCGCTTCTAAACCCGTGATGGGGTGTGTGTGTTCTCTAGCGCTTCTAAACCCGTGATGGGGTGTGTGTGTTCTCTAGCGCTTCTAAACCAGTGATGGTGTGTGTGTGTTCTCTAGCGCTTCTAAACCCGTGATGGGGTGTGTGTTCTCTATCGCTTCTAAACCCGTGATGGGGTGTGTGTGTTCTCTAGCGCTTCTAAACCCGTGATGGGGTTTGTGTGTTCTCTATCGCTTCTAAACCCATGATGGTGTGTGTGTGTTCTCTATCGCTTCTAAACCCGTGATGGTGTGTGTGTGTTCTCTATCGCTTCTAAACCCGTGATGGGGTGTGTGTTCTCTAGCGCTTCTAAACCCGTGATGGGGTGTGTGTTCTCTAGCGCTTCTAAACCCGTGATGGGGTGTGTGTGTTCTCTATCGCTTCTAAACCCGTGATGGTGTGTGTGTGTTCTCTAGCGCTTCTAAACCCGTGATGGTGTGTGTGTGTTCTCTATCGCTTCTAAACCCGTGATGGGGTGTGTGTGTTCTCTAGCGCATCTAAACCCGTGATGGTGTGTGTGTGTTCTCTAGCGCTTCTAAACCCGTGATGGGGTGTGTGTGTTCTCTAGCGCTTCTAAACCCGTGATGGGGTGTGTGTGTTCTCTAGCGCTTCTAAACCCGTGATGGTGTGTGTGTGTTCTCTAGCGCTTCTAAACCCGTGATGGTGTGTGTGTGTTCTCTATCGCTTCTAAACCCGTGATGGTGTGTGTGTGTTCTCTATCGCTTCTAAACCCGTGATGGGGTGTGTGTGTTCTCTAGCGCTTCTAAACCCGTGATGGGGTGTGTGTGTTCTCTAGCGCTTCTAAACCCGTGATGGGGTGTGTGTGTTCTCTAGCGCTTCTAAACCCGTGATGGGGTGTGTGTTCTCTAGCGCTTCTAAACCCGTGATGGGGTGTGTGTGTTCTCTATCGCTTCTAAACCCGTGATGGTGTGTGTGTGTTCTCTAGCGCTTCTAAACCCGTGATGGTGTGTGTGTGTTCTCTAGCGCTTCTAAACCCGTGATGGTGTGTGTGTGTTCTCTATCGCTTCTAAACCCGTGATGGGGTGTGTGTTCTCTAGCGCTTCTAAACCCGTGATGGGGTGTGTGTGTTCTCTATCGCTTCTAAACCCGTGATGGTGTGTGTGTGTTCTCTATCGCTTCTAAACCCGTGATGGGGTGTGTGTGTTCTCTAGCGCTTCTAAACCCGTGATGGGGTGTGTGTGTTCTCTATCGCTTCTAAACCCGTGATGGGGTGTGTGTGTTCTCTAGCGCTTCTAAACCCGTGATGGGGTGTGTGTGTTCTCTAGCGCTTCTAAACCCGTGATGGTGTGTGTGTGTTCTCTAGCGCTTCTAAACCCGTGATGGGGTGTGTGTGTTCTCTATCGCTTCTAAACCCGTGATGGGGTGTGTGTGTTCTCTAGCGCTTCTAAACCCGTGATGGGGTGTGTGTGTTCTCTATCGCTTCTAAACCCGTGATGGTGTGTGTGTGTTCTCTAGCGCTTCTAAACCCGTGATGGGGTGTGTGTGTTCTCTAGCGCTTCTAAACCCGTGATGGGGTGTGTGTGTTCTCTAGCGCTTCTAAACCCGTGATGGGGTGTGTGTGTTCTCTATCGCTTCTAAACCCGTGATGGGGTGTGTGTGTTCTCTAGCGCTTCTAAACCCGTGATGGTGTGTGTGTGTTCTCTAGCGCTTCTAAACCCGTGATGGTGTGTGTGTGTTCTCTATCGCTTCTAAACCCGTGATGGTGTGTGTGTGTTCTCTATCGCTTCTAAACCCGTGATGGGGTGTGTGTGTTCTCTAGCGCTTCTAAACCCGTGATGGGGTGTGTGTGTTCTCTAGCGCTTCTAAACCCGTGATGGGGTGTGTGTGTTCTCTAGCGCTTCTAAACCCGTGATGGGGTGTGTGTTCTCTAGCGCTTCTAAACCCGTGATGGGGTGTGTGTGTTCTCTATCGCTTCTAAACCCGTGATGGTGTGTGTGTGTTCTCTAGCGCTTCTAAACCCGTGATGGTGTGTGTGTGTTCTCTAGCGCTTCTAAACCCGTGATGGTGTGTGTGTGTTCTCTATCGCTTCTAAACCCGTGATGGGGTGTGTGTTCTCTAGCGCTTCTAAACCCGTGATGGGGTGTGTGTGTTCTCTATCGCTTCTAAACCCGTGATGGTGTGTGTGTGTTCTCTATCGCTTCTAAACCCGTGATGGGGTGTGTGTGTTCTCTAGCGCTTCTAAACCCGTGATGGGGTGTGTGTGTTCTCTATCGCTTCTAAACCCGTGATGGGGTGTGTGTGTTCTCTAGCGCTTCTAAACCCGTGATGGGGTGTGTGTGTTCTCTATCGCTTCTAAACCCGTGATGGTGTGTGTGTGTTCTCTAGCGCTTCTAAACCCGTGATGGTGTGTGTGTGTGTTCTCTATCGCTTCTAAACCCGTGATGGGGTGTGTGTGTTCACAGCAGAACTGACTCAGTGTTATTACTGGAGGAATAAAGGTTCATTTGTACTGCAGTAAATCTCACACACAATGGTCATTAATAACCATATTCAAGAAAAGAACAAACCATGTAGGAAAGTTCACATTTGAGATTGGTCTAAAACAGTAGAGTAATAATGGCGTGCGTAATCTGACCTTGCTCATCTTGAACTGCTGGTCTCGGGTCTGATCCTCTCTGAACTTCCTCTCCCAGTCGCCCTTGAAGTAGACGGCGTTCACCAGCACCAGCCGGGTCAGCGGGTCCACATCTCCTTCGGCCAGCAGGTCCTTGATCTTCTCTATGGTTATAAATCACATCAGAACTGAGTTCAACATCATTAATGACGCAGTGATGTCACATTAATGAGGGAGTGATGTCACATTAATGAGGGAGTGAAGTCACAATAATGAGGGAGTGATGTCACATTAATGAGGGAGTGATGTCACATTAATGAGGGAGTGATGTCACATTAATGAGGGAGTGATGTCACATTAATGACGCAGTGATGTCACATTAATGACGGAGTGATGTCGCATTAACGACGCAGTGATGTCACATTAACGACGCAGTGATGTCACATTAATGACGTAGTGATGTCACATTAATGACGCAGTGATGTCACATTAACGACGGAGTGATGTCGCATTAACTACGCAGTGATGTCACATTAACGACGCAGTGATGTCACATGAACGACGCAGTGATGTCACATGAACGACGCAGTGATGTCACATGAACGACGCAGTGATGTCACATGAACGACGCAGTGATGTCACATTAATGACGGAGTGATGTCGCATTAATGACGCAGTGATGTCACATTAATGAGGGAGTGATGTCTCATTAATGACGGAGTGATGTCGCATTAATGACGCAGTGATGTCACATTAACGACGCAGTGATGTCACATTAACGACGCAGTGATGACACATGAACGACGCAGTGATGTCACATTAATGACGGAGTGATGTCACATTAATGACGCAGTGATGTCACATTAACGACGCAGTGATGTCACATTAATGAGGGAGTGATGTCACATTAATGACGCAGTGATGTCACATTAACGACGGAGTGATGTCGCATTAACGACGCAGTGATGTCACATGAACGACGCAGTGATGTCACATTAATGACGGAGTGATGTCGCATTAATGACGGAGTGATGTCGCATTAATGACGCAGTGATGTCACATTAATGAGGGAGTGATGTCTCATTAATGACGGAGTGATGTCGCATTAATGACGCAGTGATGTCACATTAACGACGCAGTGATGACACATGAACGACGCAGTGATGTCACATTAATGACGGAGTGATGTCACATTAATGACGCAGTGATGTCACATTAACGACGCAGTGATGTCACATTAACGACGCAGTGATGTCACATTAATGAGGGAGTGATGTCACATTAATGACGCAGTGATGTCACATTAACGACGGAGTGATGTCACATTAATGACGGAGTGATGTCGCATTAATGACGCAGTGATGTCGCATTAATGAGGGAGTGATGTCACATTAATGACGCAGTGATGTCGCATTAACGACGGAGTGATGTCGCATTAACGACGCAGTGATGTCACATGAACGACGCAGTGATGTCACATTAACGACGCAGTGATGTCACATTAATGACGCAGTGATGTCACATGAACGACGCAGTGATGTCACATTAATGAGGGAGTGATGTCTCATTAATGACGCAGTGATGTCACATTAATGACGCAGTGATGTCGCATTAATGACGCAGTGATGTCGCATTAATGACGCAGTGATGTCGCATTAATGACGCAGTGATGTCGCATTAATGACGCAGTGATGTCGCATTAATGACGCAGTGATGTCGCATTAATGACGCAGTGATGTCGCATTAATGACGCAGTGATGTCGCATTAATGACGCAGTGATGTCGCATTAATGACGCAGTGATGTCGCATTAATGACGCAGTGATGTCGCAGTGATGTCGCATTAATGACGCAGTGATGTCGCATTAATGACGCAGTGATGTCGCATTAATGACGCAGTGATGTCACCTTGAGTCTGTTTCTCCACCCAGCCGTTGATGTGTCCTCGCGCCGCGTCCGCCTGACCGATGAAGTCCAGCGTCTGCAGCTCTGCCTCATACAGGCTTTTTGTGTCACTGAGAAATTTCTGGAACAACACAAGGACAAATAAAGACATGCGGCACACACCCTTGTGTTAGGATATGTTCATTATTCATCTGACACACATGATCAACGTTTGACAGAGGACATATTAACCCTTGTGTGTCCTTCAGGATGTTTTTGTTCTTTTTCTTTTCTTTTTTATAATTTTGCCCTCAATAATAATAATAATAATAATACTTACTAATATATACATATTAGTATAATATTAATATATAACGTATTAGTATATTAGTATAATACGTATAATAATATGTTACTGTAATGTTATGCGTTACTGTAATGTTATGCGTTACTGTAATGTTACGCTGCTGTAATGTTACGCTACTGTAATGTTACGCTACTGTAATGTTACGCGTTACTGTAATGTTACGCTACTGTAATGTTACGCGCTACTGTAATGTTATGCGTTACTTTAATGTTACGCGCTACTGTAATGTTACGCGCTACTGTAATGTTACGCGTTACTGTAATGTTACGCGCTACTGTAATGTTATGCGCTACTGTAATGTTATGCGTTACTGTAATGTTATGCGTTACTGGAATGTTACGCTACTGGAATGTTACGCGTTACTGGAATGTTACGCGTTCCTTTAATGTTACGCGTTACTTTAATTTTACGCGCTACTGTAATGTTACGGGTTACTGTAATGTTACGCTTTAATGTTATGCGTTACTTTAATGTTATGCGCTACTGTAATGTTACGCGCTACTGTAATGTTACGCGCTACTGTAATGTTATGCGCTACTGTAATGTTATGCGTTACTGTAATGTTATGCGTTACTGTAATGTTACGCGCTACTGTAATGTTACGCGTTACATTAATGTTATGCGCTACTGTAATGTTACGCGCTACTGTAATGTTACGCGTTACTGTAATGTTACGCGCTACTGTAATGTTACGCGCTACTGTAATGTTATGCGTTACTGTAATGTTATGCGTTACTGTAATGTTATGCGTTACTGTAATGTTATGCGTTACTGTAATGTTATGCGTTACTGTAATGTTACGCTACTGTAATGTTACGCTACTGTAATGTTACGCTACTGTAATGTTATGCGCTACTGTAATGTTATGCGTTACTGGAATGTTATGCGTTACTGGAATGTTACGCTACTGTAATGTTTCGCGTTACTGGAATGTTACGCGTTCCTTTAATGTTACGCGTTACTTTAATTTTACGCGCTACTGTAATGTTACGGGTTACTGTAATGTTACGCTTTAATGTTATGCGTTACTTTAATGTATGCGCTACTGTAATGTTATGCGTTACTGTAAAGTTATGCGTTACTGTAATGTTATGCGTTACTGTAATGTTATGCGTTACTGTAATGTTATGCGTTACTGTAAAGTTATGCGTTACTGTAATGTTATGCGTTACTGTAAAGTTATGCGTTACTGTAAAGTTATGCGTTACTGTAAAGTTATGCGTTACTGTAATGTTATGCGTTACTGTAAAGTTATGCGTTACTGTAATGTTACGCGTTACTGTAATGTTATGCGTTACTATAATGCATTCCTTCAGTAACGCGTTACTTCCGACACTGGAGGCCACTGGGCTAATCTGGCCAGGACGCCGGGGTTACACCACTGCTTTTTTACTCTAAGGTCATTCTGGGATGTTTAGTGACCACAGAGAGTCACCCCTGTGTGTGTGTGTGTGTGTGTGTGTGTGTGTGTGTGTGTGTGTGTGTGTGTGTGTGTGTGTGAGAGAGACTCACCTCAGTGAATCTGTAGGTCTGCTCTCCGTACAGGCGGTTGGCGAGACTCAGTGTGTACGGAGCTCCTGCTCGGTTCATCTCGCTCAGGAGTTTGCTGAAGCCGGTGTGGATTTCACCCTCCGCTTCGGGAAAACACAACGCCTGGAGACAAACGGCCAATAGCAGAAGATCAGATCAAACACTAACACTCTTCGTAACGAACGTCTTCAAGGACAGTTACCCAGCTGTGCCTCATGCGGTTCACAGGGGTGGAAATGGGGGGGCGGAGTTCCAGTTTTTAAAAAAGTGGTTAGATTTTCTTTCTTTTTTTGGAAATTAAAAGCATTTCTATATTTTATCCACTCAATAGTCTACAATATAATAGCCACATAACGTAATGTATAATAATAAAAACGTAGCAGGATATTCTGTGATAATGGCTGCGCAATGTCGACTTTTGTGATTGGCCAATACCGGCAGACTGCAGCCAATGGGAATGCTTCTCCATCGGTGCGCGTCTTATTCCTCACAGAACTTCATTGCAGATCATTTACCTCAGGCGTTCTGCTTTGATGAACTGAGATTTTGACCGAAAATCTGAATAGAAACCGTCACTTTAACAGATGCCATAACAGAAACTTTGAAATGGATAAAGCTGTGTTAACGTACCTGAAATTATCCTGTCTATAAATATAATAATAATAATAATAATACATGATCATCTAGAAATGATCCGGCCATCTTGCCCGAAAAGTGCTCAAATTTCCGTTATATATCGAGTGAAAACAGAACCAGATCCAGAAACACACACTGTAATCCAGAAATACATGCGAGATACACACAAAACACACACGTATGGCGACCCCTGCTGGTCAAAACTGGAAATGCAATGAAAACACAGGCCAAGCATGAAGTAGATCCCTGAAAAATAAAATAAGGATTAAAAGGGATTTAAGGGAATAAAGAAAAGAAATACATAAGAACGGTAAAAGAAGTTCTAGTCTAATTGTAGCTTAGCTGTAATCCATTTAGGCTAAACTCTTTGCAAATAGTATTTGATTTTAAATATGCACACATTCACTATTCACTAATATGTCAAAAGTGCAAAACGTGTCTTATAACATATTTTAATAAAAATATGGCGAAATTCCATTAAAAAATATGAACAGTTGACATCTATCAAACAGTTGTCAGATATTAAATGTTTAGCTTCTTATATCTCATGTTTCTATCATATCTTGTAGATGTTTTTATTGTTAGAATATTTTTATTTATTTTAGACATTTCTAAATTCATTATGTCATATAGTGGCTTTAGGTAAACATTTGTATTATTTTAATTTTAAAAGTGTTTGTTTTCCAGTAGATTCTCCAATTCTCCATTATCATCATGAATGACAATGACAAATGTAGATATTTTTTAAAAGTGGATTTTACATAAAATGTTGCCATTTTATATATGTGTGTGTGTGTGTGTGTGTGTGTGTATTTATTTAAATTATAACAAATTGAAGAAAATAAATACAAAAATACCACCAATCCCACTTAAACTGCGCAACTTTACAGTAAAAACATTAATAAAGCTTGTGATATTACGTTTGTTTAATAAAAAAAGTGGCATTGCATATTGGGGCGGTACTGGTGCTCTGTGTGTGTGTGTGTGTGTGTGTGTGTGTGTGTGTGTGTGTCACGGTCCTGCTCGTCGTGTGTTTTAGCAGGCGTAGCTAATCAGGCCAGAGAGAATTACTAATAATTTCTTTATTTTTATTTATAACAAGCGGTTATCAATGATGCGTAGGCTATATTATTAAACTAACCCAAGAATAACTGTAGAATTCAGAAAATAATGTAAAAAATAATAATAATAATAATAATAATAATTCTCAAAATAATATACTGTAATAAAGCCTCGTTTGTGTAACCTTTTCCCACACCAGTTTGGAATGTTCTAAATGATCCGCAGACATTTATTATAATGCTGTGAATATTGTTAAAGTTCACTTGGAATTGATAAAGCTTTATTTATAGTGTAATGTTGAATGTCTAGCATTAACGTTTAAAAAGAAAAATGATTCAGAGACATCAGCAGCAGTTTCAGTATCAGTGAGACTAGCCTTCAGAAAAATATGCCATGACAACAAACATTTCAAATATTCTGTCTTTAAGTTGTTTTGACATTAATTTGGAAAGTAACTGTGAACTTATTACGATATACAAATATTAAAAACGCAGAAGTTGAATGTGCGATTCATTAGTTACTTTTTTAATCGAGAGCTTTTCTTTAACCTGAGGACAATTTATTTAGAAGATTTTTGTGACCTCTAAAACTGAGCAACTCACAAAAACACCTTTCCAATCTAGAGTCCGCCCAGTGTGCGATCAGTGAAGTGTGCGATCAATGCAGTGTGCGATCAATGCAGTGTGCGATCAATGCAGTGTGCGATCAATGAAGTGTGCGATCAATGCAGTGTGCGATCAGTGAAGTGTGCGATCAATGAAGTGTGCGATCAGTGCAGTGTGCGATCAATGCAGTGTGCGATCAATGAAGTGTGCGATCAATGAAGTGTGCGATCAATGCAGTGTGCGATCAATGCACTGTGCGATCAATGCAGTGTGCGATCAATGAAGTGTGCGATCAATGCGGTGTGCGATCAGTGCAGTGTGCTATCAGTGCAGTGTGCGATCAGTGCAGTGTGCGATCAGTGCAGTGTGCGATCAGTGCAGTGTGCGATCAGTGCAGTGTGCGATCAGTGCAGTGTGCGATCAGTGCAGTGTGAGATCAATGAGGTGTGCGATCAATGAGGTGTGCGATCAGTGCAGTGTGCGATCAATGAAGTGTGCGATCAGTGCAGTGTGCTATCAGTGAGGTGTGCGATCAATGCAGTGTGCGATCAGTGCAGTGTGAGATCAATGAGGTGTGCGATCAATGAGGTGTGCGATCAGTGCAGTGTGCGATCAATGAAGTGTGCGATCAGTGCAGTGTGCGATCAGTGCAGTGTGCGATCAGTGCAGTGTGCGATCAGTGCAGTGTGCGATCAGTGCAGTGTGCGATCAATGCAGTGTGCGATCAATGCAGTGTGCGATCAATGAAGTGTGCGATCAATGAAGTGTGCGATCAATGCAGTGTGCGATCAATGCAGTGTGCGATCAATGAAGTGTGCGATCAATGCAGTGTGCGATCAATGAAGTGTGCGATCAATGAAGTGTGCGATCAATGAAGTGTGCGATCGATGCAGTGCGATCAATGCAGTGTGCGATCAATGAGGTGTGCGATCAATGCGGTGTGCGATCAATGAGGTGTGCGATCAATGAAGTGTGCGATCAATGCGGTGTGCGATCAATGAGGTGTGCGATCAATGCGGTGTGCGATCAATGCGGTGTGCGATCAATGAGGTGTGCGATCAATGCGGTGTGCGATCAATGCGGTGTGCGATCAATGAGGTGTGCGATCAATGAGGTGTGCGATCAATGCGGTGTGCGATCAATGAGGTGTGCGATCAATGCGGTGTGCGATCAATGCGGTGTGCGATCAATGAGGTGTGCGATCAATGCGGTGTGCGATCAATGCGGTGTGCGATCAATGAGGTGTGCGATCAATGCAGTGTGCGATCAATGCAGTGTGCGATCAATGCAGTGTGCGATCAATGCAGTGTGCGATCAATGAAGTGTGCGATCAATGCAGTGTGCGATCAATGAAGTGTGCGATCAATGAAGTGTGCGATCAATGCAGTGTGCGATCAGTGCAGTGTGCGATCAATGCAGTGTGCGATCAGTGCAGTGTGCGATCAATGAAGTGTGCGATCAATGCAGTGTGCGATCAATGAAGTGTGCGATCAATGAAGTGTGCGATCAATGCAGTGTGCGATCAATGCAGTGTGCGATCAATGCAGTGTGCGAACAATGAAGTGTGCGATCAATGCAGTGTGCGATCAATGCAGTGTGCGATCAATGCAGTGTGCGATCAGTGAAGTGTGCGATCAATGCAGTGTGCGATCAGTGCAGTGTGCGATCAATGCAGTGTGCGATCAATGCAGTGTGCGATCAGTGCAGTGTGCGATCAGTGCAGTGTGCGATCAGTGCAGTGTGCGATCAATGCAGTGTGCGATCAATGCAGTGTGCGATCAGTGCAGTGTGCGATCAGTGCAGTGTGCGATCAATGCAGTGTGCGATCAATGAAGTGTGCGATCAATGCAGTGTGCGATCAATGAAGTGTGCGATCAATGCAGTGTGCGATCAGTGAAGTGTGCGATCAATGAAGTGTGCGATCAGTGCAGTGTGCGATCAATGCAGTGTGCGATCAATGAAGTGTGCGATCAATGAAGTGTGCGATCAATGCAGTGTGCGATCAATGCACTGTGCGATCAATGCAGTGTGCGATCAATGAAGTGTGCGATCAATGCGGTGTGCGATCAGTGCAGTGTGCTATCAGTGCAGTGTGCGATCAGTGCAGTGTGCGATCAGTGCAGTGTGCGATCAGTGCAGTGTGCGATCAGTGCAGTGTGCGATCAGTGCAGTGTGCGATCAGTGCAGTGTGAGATCAATGAGGTGTGCGATC
>CM042260.1:45132593-45167593 GCA_023566225.1 Romanogobio albipinnatus | reverse complement strand
CGACGATGGGTAAACTAACTCTATGATGTGTGCGAGACTGGTAAACTAACCCGATGATGTGTGCGAGACGGGTAAACTAACCCGACGATGTGTGCGAGACGGGTAAACTAACACGACGATGGGTAAACTAACTCTATGATGTGTGCGAGACTGGTAAACTAACTCTATGATGTGTGCGAGACTGGTAAACTAACCCGGTGATGTGTGCGAGACTGGTAAACTAACCCGATGATGTGTGCGAGACGGGTAAACTAACCCGACGATGTGTGCGAGACGGGTAAACTAACCCGACGATGTGTGCGAGACTGGTAAACTAACCCGATGATGTGTGCGAGACGGGTAAACTAACCCGACGATGTGTGCGAGACTGGTAAACTAACCCGGTGATGTGTGCGAGACTGGTAAACTAACCCGATGATGTGTGCGAGACGGGTAAACTAACCCGACGATGTGTGCGAGACGGGTAAACTAACCCGACGATGTGTGCGAGACGGGTAAACTAACCCGATGATGTGTGCGAGACTGGTAAACTAACCCGGTGATGTGTGCGAGACTGGTAAACTAACCCGGTGATGTGTGTGAGACGGGTAAGCTAACCCGACGATGTGTGCGAGACGGGTAAACTAACCCGATGATGTGTGCGAGACGGGTAAACTAACCCGATGATGTGTGCGAGACTGGTAAACTAACCCGGTGATGTGTGCGAGACTGGTAAACTAACCCGGTGATGTGTGTGAGACGGGTAAGCTAACCCGACGATGTGTGCGAGACGGGTAAACTAACCCGGTGATGTGTGCGAGACTGGTAAACTAACCCGGTGATGTGTGTGAGACGGGTAAGCTAACCCGACGATGTGTGCGAGACGGGTAAACTAACCCGATGATGTGTGCGAGACTGGTAAACTAACCCGGTGATGTGTGCGAGACTGGTAAACTAACCCGGTGATGTGTGTGAGACGGGTAAGCTAACCCGACGATGTGTGCGAGACGGGTAAACTAACCCGGTGATGTGTGCGAGACTGGTAAACTAACCCGGTGATGTGTGTGAGACGGGTAAGCTAACCCGACGATGTGTGCGAGACGGGTAAACTAACCCGACGATGTGTGCGAGACGGGTAAACTAACCCGATGATGTGTGCGAGACGGGTAAACTAACCCGATGATGTGTGCGAGACGGGTAAACTAACCCTGTGATGTGTGCGAGACGGGTAAACTAACCCGACGATGTGTGCGAGACGGGTAAACTAACCCGACGATGTGTGCGAGACGGGTAAACTAACCCGGCGATGTGTGCGAGACGGGTAAACTAACCCGACGATGGGTAAACTAACTCTATGATGTGTGCGAGACTGGTAAACTAACTCTATGATGTGTGCGAGACGGGTAAACTAACCCGACGATGTGTGCGAGACGGGTAAACTAACCCGACGATGGGTAAACTAACTCTATGATGTGTGCGAGACTGGTAAACTAACCCGATGATGTGTGCGAGACGGGTAAACTAACCCGACGATGTGTGCGAGACGGGTAAACTAACCCGACGATGGGTAAACTAACTCTATGATGTGTGCGAGACTGGTAAACTAACTCTATGATGTGTGCGAGACTGGTAAACTAACCCGATGATGTGTGCGAGACTGGTAAACTAACCCGGTGATGTGTGCGAGACTGGTAAACTAACCCGGTGATGTGTGCGAGACTGGTAAACTAACTCTATGATGTGTGCGAGACTGGTAAACTAACTCTATGATGTGTGCGAGACTGGTAAACTAACCCGATGTTGTGTGCGAGACTGGTAAACTAACTCTATGATGTGTGCGAGACGGGTAAACTAACCCCATAATGTGTGCGAGACGGGTAAACTAACCCGACGATGTGTGCGAGACGGGTAAACTAACTCTATGATGTGTGCGAGACGGGTAAACTAACCCGACGATGTGTGCGAGATGGGTAAACTAACTCTATGATGTGTGTGAGACGGGTAAACTAACCCGACGATGTGTGCGAGACGGGTAAACTAACTCTATGATGTGTGTGAGACGGGTAAACTAACCCGACGATGTGTGCGAGACGGGTAAACTAACCCGACGATGTGTGCGAGACGGGTAAACTAACCCGGTGATGTGTGCGAGACGGGTAAACTAACCCGACGATGTGTGCGAGACGGGTAAACTAACCCGACGATGTGTGCGAGACGGGTAAACTAACTCTATGATGTGTGCGAGACGGGTAAACTAACCCGACGATGTGTGCGAGACGGGTAAACTAACCCGGTGATGTGTGCGAGACGGGTAAACTAACCCGGTGATGTGTGCGAGACGGGTAAACTAACCCGACGATGTGTGCGAGACGGGTAAACTAACCCGGTGATGTGTGCGAGACGGGTAAACTAACCCGACGATGTGTGCGAGACGGGTAAACTAACTCTATGATGTGTGCGAGACTGGTAAACTAACCCGGTGATGTGTGCGAGACGGGTAAACTAACTCTATGATGTGTGCGAGACGGGTAAACTAACCCGACGATGTGTGCGAGACGGGTAAACTAACCCCATAATGTGTGCGAGACGGGTAAACTAACCCGACGATGTGTGCGAGACGGGTAAACTAACTCTATGATGTGTGCGAGACGGGTAAACTAACCCGACGATGTGTGCGAGATGGGTAAACTAACTCTATGATGTGTGTGAGACGGGTAAACTAACCCGACGATGTGTGCGAGACGGGTAAACTAACTCTATGATGTGTGTGAGACGGGTAAACTAACCCGACGATGTGTGCGAGACGGGTAAACTAACCCGACGATGTGTGCGAGACGGGTAAACTAACCCGGTGATGTGTGCGAGACGGGTAAACTAACCCGACGATGTGTGCGAGACGGGTAAACTAACCCGACGATGTGTGCGAGACGGGTAAACTAACTCTATGATGTGTGCGAGACGGGTAAACTAACCCGGTGATGTGTGCGAGACGGGTAAACTAACCCGGTGATGTGTGCGAGACGGGTAAACTAACCCGACGATGTGTGCGAGACGGGTAAACTAACCCGGTGATGTGTGCGAGACGGGTAAACTAACCCGACGATGTGTGCGAGACGGGTAAACTAACTCTATGATGTGTGCGAGACTGGTAAACTAACCCGGTGATGTGTGCGAGACGGGTAAACTAACCCGACGATGTGTGCGAGACGGGTAAACTAACTCTATGATGTGTGCGAGACGGGTAAACTAACCCGACGATGTGTGCGAGACGGGTAAACTAACCCGGTGATGTGTGCGAGACGGGTAAACTAACCCGGTGATGTGTGCGAGACGGGTAAACTAACCCGACGATGTGTGCGAGACGGGTAAACTAACCCGGTGATGTGTGCGAGACGGGTAAACTAACCCGACGATGTGTGCGAGACGGGTAAACTAACTCTATGATGTGTGCGAGACTGGTAAACTAACCCGGTGATGTGTGCGAGACGGGTAAACTAACCCGACGATGTGTGCGAGACGGGTAAACTAACTCTATGATGTGTGAGAGACTGGTAAACTAACCCGACGATGTGTGCGAGACGGG
Organism: Romanogobio albipinnatus; assembly: GCA_023566225.1. NCBI lineage: Eukaryota > Metazoa > Chordata > Actinopteri > Cypriniformes > Gobionidae > Romanogobio > Romanogobio albipinnatus. The sequence goes on along the minus strand of CM042260.1, from coordinate 45,164,031 downwards.
TAAACTAACCCGACGATGTGTGCGAGACGGGTAAACTAACCCGACGATGTGTGCGAGACGGGTAAACTAACCCGACGATGTGTGCGAGATGGGTAAACTAACCTGACGATGTGTGCGAGACGGGTAAACTAACTCTATGATGTGTGTGAGACGGGTAAACTAACTCTATGATGTGTGTGAGACGGGTAAACTAACCCGACGATGTGTGCGAGATGGGTAAACTAACCTGACGATGTGTGCGAGACGGGTAAACTAACTCTATGATGTGTGTGAGACGGGTAAACTAACTCTATGATGTGTGCGAGACGGGTAAACTAACCCGACGATGTGTGCGAGATGGGTAAACTAACCTGACGATGTGTGCGAGACGGGTAAACTAACTCTATGATGTGTGTGAGACGGGTAAACTAACCTGACGATGTGTGCGAGACGGGTAAACTAACTCTATGATGTGTGTGAGACGGGTAAACTAACTCTATGATGTGTGTGAGACGGCTAAACTAACCCGACGATGTGTGCGAGACGGGTAAACTAACTCTATGATGTGTGTGAGACGGGTAAACTAACCCGACGATGTGTGCGAGACGGGTAAACTAACCCGACGATGTGTGCGAGATGGGTAAACTAACTCTATGATGTGTGTGAGACGGGTAAACTAACCCGACGATGTGTGCGAGACGGGTAAACTAACTCTATGATGTGTGTGAGACGGGTAAACTAACCCGACGATGTGTGCGAGACGGGTAAACTAACCCGACGATGTGTGCGAGACGGGTAAACTAACCCGGTGATGTGTGCGAGACGGGTAAACTAACCCGACGATGTGTGCGAGACGGGTAAACTAACCCGACGATGTGTGCGAGACGGGTAAACTAACTCTATGATGTGTGCGAGACGGGTAAACTAACCCGACGATGTGTGCGAGACGGGTAAACTAACCCGGTGATGTGTGCGAGACGGGTAAACTAACCCGGTGATGTGTGCGAGACGGGTAAACTAACCCGACGATGTGTGCGAGACGGGTAAACTAACCCGGTGATGTGTGCGAGACGGGTAAACTAACCCGACGATGTGTGCGAGACGGGTAAACTAACTCTATGATGTGTGCGAGACTGGTAAACTAACCCGGTGATGTGTGCGAGACGGGTAAACTAACCCGACGATGTGTGCGAGACGGGTAAACTAACTCTATGATGTGTGCGAGACGGGTAAACTAACCCGACGATGTGTGCGAGACGGGTAAACTAACCCCATAATGTGTGCGAGACGGGTAAACTAACCCGACGATGTGTGCGAGACGGGTAAACTAACTCTATGATGTGTGCGAGACGGGTAAACTAACCCGACGATGTGTGCGAGATGGGTAAACTAACTCTATGATGTGTGTGAGACGGGTAAACTAACCCGACGATGTGTGCGAGACGGGTAAACTAACTCTATGATGTGTGTGAGACGGGTAAACTAACCCGACGATGTGTGCGAGACGGGTAAACTAACCCGACGATGTGTGCGAGACGGGTAAACTAACCCGGTGATGTGTGCGAGACGGGTAAACTAACCCGACGATGTGTGCGAGACGGGTAAACTAACCCGACGATGTGTGCGAGACGGGTAAACTAACTCTATGATGTGTGCCAGACGGGTAAACTAACCCGGTGATGTGTGCGAGACGGGTAAACTAACCCGGTGATGTGTGCGAGACGGGTAAACTAACCCGACGATGTGTGCGAGACGGGTAAACTAACCCGGTGATGTGTGCGAGACGGGTAAACTAACCCGACGATGTGTGCGAGACGGGTAAACTAACTCTATGATGTGTGCGAGACTGGTAAACTAACCCGGTGATGTGTGCGAGACGGGTAAACTAACCCGACGATGTGTGCGAGACGGGTAAACTAACTCTATGATGTGTGCGAGACGGGTAAACTAACCCGACGATGTGTGCGAGACGGGTAAACTAACCCGGTGATGTGTGCGAGACGGGTAAACTAACCCGGTGATGTGTGCGAGACGGGTAAACTAACCCGACGATGTGTGCGAGACGGGTAAACTAACCCGGTGATGTGTGCGAGACGGGTAAACTAACCCGACGATGTGTGCGAGACGGGTAAACTAACTCTATGATGTGTGCGAGACTGGTAAACTAACCCGGTGATGTGTGCGAGACGGGTAAACTAACCCGACGATGTGTGCGAGACGGGTAAACTAACTCTATGATGTGTGAGAGACTGGTAAACTAACCCGACGATGTGTGCGAGACGGGTAAACTAACCCGACGATGTGTGCGAGACGGGTAAACTAACCCGACGATGTGTGCGAGACGGGTAAACTAACCCGACGATGTGTGCGAGATGGGTAAACTAACCTGACGATGTGTGCGAGACGGGTAAACTAACTCTATGATGTGTGTGAGACGGGTAAACTAACTCTATGATGTGTGTGAGACGGGTAAACTAACCCGACGATGTGTGCGAGATGGGTAAACTAACCTGACGATGTGTGCGAGACGGGTAAACTAACTCTATGATGTGTGTGAGACGGGTAAACTAACCTGACGATGTGTGCGAGACGGGTAAACTAACTCTATGATGTGTGTGAGACGGGTAAACTAACTCTATGATGTGTGTGAGACGGGTAAACTAACCCGACGATGTGTGCGAGATGGGTAAACTAACCTGACGATGTGTGCGAGACGGGTAAACTAACCCGACGATGTGTGCGAGATGGGTAAACTAACCTGACGATGTGTGCGAGACGGGTAAACTAACTCTATGATGTGTGTGAGACGGGTAAACTAACTCTATGATGTGTGTGAGACGGGTAAACTAACCCGACGATGTGTGCGAGATGGGTAAACTAACCCGACGATGTGTGCGAGATGGGTAAACTAACCTGACGATGTGTGCGAGACGGGTAAACTAACTCTATGATGTGTGTGAGACGGGTAAACTAACTCTATGATGTGTGCAAGATGGGTAAACTAACCCGGTGATGTGTGTGAGACGGGTAGTAGGGCACTAGTCTCCGCTCAGTGTGTGTATAGATGTGTGTATGTGAGGCTGGTCTGCTGTTGCTCCAGTGAGGAGGCAGAGTTCCTGTGGCGTCTGGCCCGAGTGTCCCGGGATCTGGCTCTCCTGTCCAGCATCAGCGCTGAGGAGAAGAAGCGACTCACATACGAGGCCTTTGACTTTGCCAAGCGAGCTCTGGAGAAGAACGAGTCTTCCTTTGCGGCACACAAAGTACAGCATGTTTATCTGTTCTCTGCTAACCAGTACTGCCGTTTCAGTGAGTGTGTGTTGATCCGCCTGTCGTCTGCAGTGGTTCGCCATCTGCCTCAGTGATGTTGGCGATTATGAAGGAGTCAAAGTGAAGATAGGAAACTCCTACATCATCCGAGAGCATTTGGAGGTGAGATGTTGATTGGGTTAAAGCATCACTGTTCAGCTCTGAGTGAGTGACACTGCTCTAACGCTCATTTCTACAGAGAGCAGTCGACCTCAACCCAAAAGATGCCACGTCCATCCATATTCTGGGATACTGGTGAGTGTGTGTCGTGGTGTGTGTGTGTCGTGGTGTCTGGTGAGTGTGTGTCGTGGTGTGTGTGTGTCGTGGTGTGTGTGTGTCGTGGTGTGTGTGTGTCGTGGAGTCTGGTGTGTGTGTGTGTGTCGTGGTGTCTGGTGAGTGTGTGTCGTGGTGTCTGGTGAGTGTGTGTCGTGGTGTGTGTGTGTCGTGGTGTCTGGTGAGTGTGTGTCGTGGTGTCTGGTGAGTGTGTGTCGTGTCGTGGTGTCTGGTGAGTGTGTGTCGTGGTGTGTGTGTGTCGTGGTGTGTGTGTGTCGTGGTGTGTGTGTGTGTGTCGTGGTGTGTGTGTGTCGTGGTGTGTGTGTGTCGTGGTGTCCGGTGAGTGTGTGTCGTGGTGTCTGGTGAGTGTGTGTCGTGGTGTCTGGTGAGTGGTGTCTGGTGAGTGTGTGTCGTGGTGTCTGGTGAGTGTGTGTCGTGGTGTCTGGTGAGTGTGTGTCGTGGTGTGTGTGTGTCGTGGTGTCCGGTGAGTGTGTGTCGTGGTGTCTGGTGAGTGTGTGTCGTGGTGTCTGGTGAGTGGTGTCTGGTGAGTGTGTGTCGTGGTGTCTGGTGAGTGTGTGTCGTGGTGTCTGGTGAGTGTGTGTCGTGGTGTGTGTCGTGGAGTCTGGTGTGTGTCGTGGTGGTTGTGAGTGTGTGTCGTGGTGTGTGTGTGTCGTGTTGTGTGTGTCGTGGTGTCCGGTGAGTGTGTGTCGTGGTGTCCGGTGAGTGTGTGTCGTGGTGTCCGGTGAGTGTGTGTCGTGGTGTCCGGTGAGTGTGTGTCGTGGTGTCCGGTGAGTGTGTGTCGTGGTGTCCGGTGAGTGTGTGTCGTGGTGTCCGGTGTGTGTGTGTCGTGGTGTCCGGTGAGTGTGTGTCGTGGTGTCCGGTGAGTGTGTGTCGTGGTGTCCGGTGAGTGTGTGTCGTGGTGTCCGGTGTGTGTGTGTGTCGTGGTGTCCGGTGAGTGTGTGTCGTGGTGTCCGGTGTGTGTGTCGTGGTGTCTGGTGAGTGTGTGTGTGTGTCTGGTGAGTGTGTGTGTGTGTCGTGGTGTCTGGTGAGTGTGTGTGTGTGTGTCGTGGTGTCTGGTGAGTGTGTGTCGTGGTGTCTGGTGAGTGTGTGTGTGTGTGTGTGTGTGTGTGTGTGTGTGTCGTGGTGTCTGGTGAGTGTGTGTGTGTGTGTGTCGTGGTGTCTGGTGAGTGTGTGTCGTGGTGTCTGGTGAGTGTGTGTCGTGGTGTCTGGTGAGTGTGTGTCGTGGTGTCTGGTGAGTGTGTGTGTCGTGGTGTCTGGTGAGTGTGTGTGTGTGAGTGTGTGTGTTGTGTGTGAGTGAGTGTGTGTGTGTGAGTGTGTGTTGTGTGAGTGAGTGTGTGTTGTGTGAGTGAGTGTGTGTGTTGTGTGAGTGAGTGTGTGTTGTGTGTGAGTGAGTGTGTGTGTGTTGTGTGAGTGAGTGTGTGTGTGTTGTGTGAGTGAGTGTGTGTTGTGTGTGAGTGAGTGAGTGTGTGTTGTGTGTGTGAATGAGTGTGTGTGTTGTGTGAATGAGTGTGTGTGTGTGTGAGTGTGTGTTGTGTGAGTGAGTGTGTGTTGTGTGAGTGAGTGTGTGTGTTGTGTGAGTGAGTGTGTGTTGTGTGTGAGTGAGTGTGTGTTGTGTGTGTGTGAGTGTGTGTTGTGTGAGTGAGTGTGTGTTGTGTGAGTGAGTGTGTGTGTTGTGTGAGTGAGTGTGTGTTGTGTGTGAGTGAGTGAGTGTTGTGTGTGTGTGTGTGTGTGAGTGAGTGTGAGTGTTGTGTGAATGAGTGTGTGTGTTGTGTGAGTGAGTGTGTGTGTTGTGTGAGTGAGTGTGTGTTGTGTGTGAGTGAGTGAGTGTGTGTTGTGTGTGAGTGAGTGAGTGTGTGTTGTGAGTGTGAGTGAGTGTGTGTTGTGTGTGTGTGCGCTCCTGACCCTCTGCTCCTCTTCAGGTGTTTTGCGTTCGCTGAGTTGCCGTGGTTACAGCGCAGAGTTGCAGCCGTTATATTCGCATCTCCTCCGACGGCCACGTATGCAGAGGTCAGTGAAGGGGATTATTATGGGATGTGGAGATGTTATTGTGGGCTGAAACTGAACATGTTTGTCTCGTCAGGCTTTGGCGTTTTTCCTGAGAGCTGAAGAAGGTATGACATCACCTTCAGGACCTCTTGTGTATTTGCCTGAAACTCTAACGGTTTGATATTTCACTTTAGTTGAGCCGAATTTCTACAGCAAGAACCAGCTGATGCTCGGGAGGACGTACCTGATGCTGGGGGACGTCCAGCAGGCGGCGCTGTGGCTCACGAGAGCGCGAGACTGGCCTGCGGTCACAGAGGAAGACAAACAGGTGCAGTCATCAGCCAGATTCATCTGACCAATCATCTGCAGAGGCTGACCTTCATGTTTGACCCCATGCAGGTCCACAAGGAAGCGCTGGAGCTCCTGAAGAAACTCAACGGATGATCCGCTCCTCTAACCGGACCGGACAAGCCTTGCCCTTCATCAGCGTACGATGGAGATTTGCTATCGGTTAATTTAGACTCTTTAATGTGTGCCATTAACAGACGCTGGACGAGAGTCTGAGCTTGATTGACCAGTGACTGACCAGTGATTGACCTGTGATTGACCAGTGATTGATCTGTGACTGACCAGTGATTGACCTGTGATTGACCAGTGATTGATCTGTGACTGACCAGTGATTGACCTGTGACTGATCTGTGACTGACCAGTGATTGATCTGTGATTGACCAGTGATTGACCTGTGACTGACCAGTGATTGATCTGTGACTGACCAGTGACTGACCTGTGATTGATCTGTGATTGACCAGTGATTGATCTGATTGACCAGTGATTGACCTGTGACTGATCTGACTGACCAGTGATTGATCTGTGATTGACCAGTGATTGACCTGTGACTGATCTGTGACTGACCAGTGATTGATCTGTGACTGACCAGTGATTGACCAGTGACTGATCTGTGATTGACCAGTGATTGACCTGTGACTGATCTGTGACTGACCAGTGATTGATCTGTGACTGACCAGTGATTGATCTGTGACTGACCAGTGATTGATCTGTGATTGACCTGTGATTGACCAGTGACTGACCAGTGATTGACCAGTGACTGACCTGTGATTGATCTGTGACTGACCAGTGAGTGATCTGTGACTGACCAGTGATTGATCTGTGACTGACCAGTGAGTGATCTGTGATTGACCTGTGACTGACCAGTGATTGACCAGTGACTGACCTGTGATTGATCTGTGACTGACCAGTGAGTGATCTGTGACTGACCAGTGATTGATCTGTGATTGATCTGTGACTGACCAGTGATTGATCTGTGATTGACCAGTGATTGATCTGTGACTGACCAGTGAGTGATCTGTGACTGACCAGTGATTGACCAGTGATTGATCTGTGACTGACCAGTGATTGATCTGTGATTGACCAGTGACTGACCAGTGATTGATCTGTGACTGACCTGTGATTGATCTGTGACTGACCAGTGATTGATCTGTGACTGATCTGTGATTGACCAGTGATTGATCTGTGATTGATTTGTGACTGACCAGTGATTGACCTGTGACTGACCAGTGATTGACCTGTGACTGACCAGTGATTGATCTGTGATTGACCAGTGACTGACCAGTGATTGACCTGTGACTGACCAGTGATTGATCTGTGATTGACCAGTGACTGATCTGTGACTGACCAGTGACTGATCTGTGACTGACCAGTGACTGATCTGTGATTGACCAGTGACTGACCTGTGATTGACCTGTGACTGACCAGTGATTGATCTGTGACTGACCAGTGATTGATCTGTGACTGACCAGTGATTGATCTGTGATTGACCAGTGATTGATCTGTGATTGACCTGTGACTGATCTGTGACTGACCAGTGATTGACCTGTGACTGACCAGTGATTGATCTGTGACTGACCAGTGATTGATCTGTGATTGACCAGTGATTGATCTGTGATTGATTTGTGACTGACCAGTGATTGACCTGTGACTGATCTGTGATTGACCAGTGACTGACCAGTGATTGACCAGTGATTGACCTGTGACTGACCAGTGATTGACCTGTGACTGACCAGTGATTGACCTGTGACTGACCAGTGATTGACCTGTGACTGACCAGTGATTGATCTGTGCTTGACCAGTGACTGACCAGTGATTGATCTGTGACTGACCAGTGATTGACCTGTGACTGACCAGTGATTGACCTGTGACTGACCAGTGATTGACCTGTGACTGATCTGTGACTGACCAGTGATTGACCTGTGACTGACCAGTGATTGACCAGTGACTGACCAGTGATTGATCTGTGACTGACCAGTGATTGATCTGTGACTGACCAGTGATTGACCAGTTACTGATCTGTGATTGACCAGTGATTGACCAGTGACTGATCTGTGATTGACCAGTGACTGATCTGTGATTGACCTGTGACTGATCTGTGATTGACCTGTGACTGACCGTGGGATGAAACGCTGTGTATTTGTGTGTTTTGCTTTGACATGGATAAGATTTCAAATGTGTAGTCAGGATTTTGGGATGTTAGCTCTTCCTTGAGAGCTTTAATAATGAAATAAAGCTTCATAAACTGGAATAAATGTGTTATGGTCTGTGAAATGGAAATAAACCCCACTTGAAGAAGACGAGAGGCTCGAGTTTGTTTGAACTCATATTTTAATATGAAATATTCATGGACAGTTTTCCTCCCCTGACGGTCAAAGGCCACAGAAATAATGATCAGCCGCTGCCGCCCCTCTGACCAACACTGACCGACAGCCGAAAGTGCCAACACTGTCCAGATCCTGCTGAGATATGAGCGGCCCGTCCTCTCGTCCGCAGGCGCGGAGTCTCCGGATCCAGCTACAGGCGTTCTGGAAGAGCTCTATAAAACTAGAGCCGCAAGAGTTCGAGTCGACTAGAAAATCCTCTCTAATGGTTTCAGGCTCATTTTAAAAACCGCCAAACGAATAAACCCAAGCGTTGTGTATAGATATCAGCGAAGACCAGAAGCCCAGCCGCTTGCATATTCACGGGATCACGTGATCGCTAGATGAGCTCAAGATAAAGATTTGGTTTAAAATGACAAAATAGCTTATTTACATGGGTCTGTGCAAGATTCAGGGTTTGTTTTACTTGGCGGATGCGTGGCCGCGGGAGGCGTCCTCACTCCTGGCCGAAGCCCTCGGTCTCCTCGATGGCGAAGAGCAGCTTCTCCTTCAGCTGGTCGAAGCTCTTGTAGGGGGGCAGGTCCAGCCGGTTGAAGCTGCAAACAGAAGTGCGGGTGAGCCGAGGACGAGACGCCTGGGGCAAACCTCCTCCTGTACACTCACCAGGTGTGACTCCGCGGAAGCCACGTCTCCTTGCCCACCTTCTCGATGCAGAACTTCTGCGGCCCGTTGCTTCCTGCAGGCCCAGAGTCAGAGAAAGGGTTAGCGGGTCTCTACACGCTTCTGTGCATGTGTTAGTGCGGCTCAGACGCACCCATGAGCTCGGCGAAGCCGCCCAATGGCAGCCGGCAGGTGCCCGTCACAAACTGCATCAGACGCAGACGCACCTCGTTGTCCACCTCCTTCACCAGCTGCACACACACACACACACACACACACACACACACACACACAGGGTTCAGCTTCCTCTACCACCTGACGCTCAGACTGTTCAGTACGACGTGTGGAAACGGGAATCACGGACCGGGCTGGGGCTGTAATTGGTTGACTGAAGTCCTGACATTTTTGACTCAAAATGACGTTAGGAAAAAAAGCGTTAAATGAACGATCGGAGCGCTGTGTGTTGGTGGCCTTGTTGTCTGCATTAATGAATTATAAATAAGCAACGGCTAGTGGGCTCTGCAGAATATGAAATGGGTTTGAGCGGATGATTTTGCACTGAAGTGAGTCTGACTGCGCAATATCACAGCCCATGATCGGCCAAAATATAGTGCTGTGATTTCAACTAATGACATCATCACAAGAACTTTTGAGGAATATGCGACATCGTTTAGACGATTGTTTGTCACATGTATTATAATAACTGACAGACACTGAACACAGGATCAGCTCCGCTTCCCGGCTGAGACACAGACGATTAAAGCTTTCACTCTTAAACACGCCCACTTTAATAAAAGAGGAATATTTATTAAACAAGCCAGATCAAGAGCAGAACCCAAATAAAGAGAGAAATAAAGCAACGGCTCAAAACTCAGACAGTGGGCGCAGCGCATTATCAATAACAAATCCAATAAATAATACTAGAAATAAATCTTTGCACAATAATGAAAGGGCATACTGCAGGTTAGAGACTCCAGTCGATGTATAGAAAAATAATGTAGGAACTAGATTTTCTATAAAATATAATTATGAATACGCTATTAAGGCTTTCAGTCGTTTTTGTGAGAGAATTTTACTTCCGCATCTAAAAATGCCAAATCCGGACGTGATGTAACGAGAGTTCAGGGGGGCGGGGCGCGCGTGTTCAGGGGGGGGTGGGGCGCGCGTGTTCAGGGGGGTGGGGCTCCGCTCGCGTGTTCAGGGGGGTGGGGCTCCGCTCGCGTGTTCAGGGGGGTGGGGCGCGCGTGTTCAGGGGGTGGGGCTCGCGTGTTCAGGGGGGTGGGGCTCGCGTGTTCAGGGGGGTGGGGCTCGCGTGTTCAGGGGGGTGGGGCTCGCGTGTTCAGGGGGGTGGGGCGCGCGTGTTCAGGGGGGTGGGGCTCGCGTGTTCAGGGGGGTGGGGCGCGCGTTCAGGGGGATGGGGCTCGCGTGTTCAGGGGGGCGGGGCTCGCGTGTTCAGGGGGGCGGGGCGCGCGCGTTCAGGGGGGCGGGGCGCGCGCGTTCAGGGGGGCGGGGCGCGCGCGTTCAGGGGGATGGGGCTCGCGTGTTCAGAGGGATAGGGCGGAATATGAATCTGAAACATATAAACATGTCTTCCCGCCGGTGAGAGAGTGTGGAAGGAAAGCTCTGACCTGCCAGAACCAGATGATCTGTTTGCTGTTGCGCGTGTAGTGGCGATACACAGTGTTCCTCTGCCAGTCCTGCAGATCCACCTCCTGCATGCCACACAGCATCACCTGCACACAGACACAGCGGTCAGCAGCGAGAGACAGCGGTCAGCAATGAGACAGGTCAGCAACGAGATAGCGATCAGCAGCGAGACAGAGGTCAGCAAAGAGACAGCGGTCAGTGAGAGTCAGCGGTCAGCAACGAGAGACAGCGGTCAGTGAGAGTCAGCGGTCAGCAAGTAGAGAGCGGTCAGCAACGAGACAGCGGTCAGCGAGAGACAGCGATCAGCAACGAGAGACAGCGGTCAGCGAGAGACAGAGGTCAGCAGCGAGAGACAGAGGTCAACAACGAGAGAGCGGTCAGCAACGAGAGACAGCGGTCAGCGAGAGAGACAGCGGTCAGCGAGAGACAGAGGTCAGCAGCGAGAGACAGAGGTCAACAACGAGAGAGCGGTCAGTGAGAGTCAGCGGTCAGCAACGAGAGACAGAGGTCAGCGAGAGACAGCGGTCAGTGAGAGACAGAGGTCAGCGAGAGACAGCGGTCAGCGAGAGACAGAGGTCAGCGAGAGAGACAGAGGTCAGCGAGAGAGACAGCGGTCAGTGAGAGACAGAGGTCAGCGAGAGACAGCGGTCAGCGAGAGAGACAGAGGTCAGTGAGAGACAGAGGTCAGCGAGAGACAGCGGTCAGCGAGAGAGACAGAGGTCAGCGAGAGAGACAGCGGTCAGTGAGAGACAGAGGTCAGCGAGAGACAGCGGTCAGCGAGAGACAGAGGTCAGCGAGAGAGACAGAGGTCAGCGAGAGAGACAGAGGTCAGCGAGAGAGACAGCGGTCAGTGAGAGACAGAGGTCAGCGAGAGACAGCGGTCAGCGAGAGAGACAGAGGTCAGTGAGAGACAGAGGTCAGCGAGAGACAGCGGTCAGTGAGAGACAGCGGTCAGTGAGAGACAGCGGTCAGCGAGAGAGACAGAGGTCAGCGAGAGAGACAGCGGTCAGTGAGAGACAGAGGTCAGCGAGAGACAGCGGTCAGCGAGAGAGACAGAGGTCAGCGAGAGAGACAGCGGTCAGTGAGAGACAGAGGTCAGCGAGAGACAGCGGTCAGCGAGAGACAGAGGTCAGCGAGAGCCGCCGGCGGGGTCAGGACAGGTGACCATGGCCACACACACACCTCCAGCTCCTTCTCGTCGAAGTACTGCAGCCACTGCAGTGGCACCACCTCGTTAAACCCGTCCAGAAAGGCTTTGGTCTGACTCTCCACGCCACGAGAGAACCTCCACTCAGCCATCAGCCTGCGGGACAGAAGACCGTCCACACCAGCGGTCACTCATTATGAAGGGAAGCGGAGACAGTTAATAAAACATCACTGCGTTTGGACGTGCGTGGTGTGAACGAGTACCCGATATACTCCTCTTTATTCTCCTCGGTCACCAGGACATTGGCACCGTCTGCCTTCAGGTCATGTGACGTGATTTTGCCCAGGATCTCCATGTCCACTGAGAAGTACATCTCCAGGCCGCACTCCTCGATGTTGTTGTCTCTGTCAAGTCAACTTTATTTATATAGCGCTTTTAACAATGCAGTTGTTTCAAAGCAGCTTCACAGTGCTAAACAGGAAAATAATGCAGCCTAATTTTATTCAGCCGTTCTGGAGAAAACGGTGATGTCATCAGCTCATTTCAGTTATCATACAGTGGCAGTGTGGGCTTTAGATCAGTCATTAGATCAGTAATTTAGTTTATATGGTTAATTTAGTTTAATAATTAGATTTATTTGGATATTTAGTTGAACATTTAGAACAATGTAGTGTTGCTCATGTGATCCGTTCTGTGAACGCCGGTCAGAAGCGTTGGCTCGTTGGCCATTTCTCACACACAAAAGGTCCAGATGGTTCAGAACGAGACGCACCTGATCCAGATGAGAGAGTTGTAGAACTCCGGATCTATGGACTCCAGATCCTTCAGGATCAGTTTCTTATTCAGCATGCGCTTGTAGAAGGGCAACGAGAAGCCGGTGTCGATGAACTTCCCGTGGAAGAGAGCCTGCAAACACAGGAAAGATGAGCGGCTGGCCTCCGGACGCCAGCTCTACTGAAGTGTGTGTGTGTGTGTGTGTGTGGCTTGCCATGGCGATGAAGCGTCCGATGAAGCAGAAGTAGGACAGGTGGTCGGGGTTGATGGTGGACGCGGGGTTGATCTGCAGACAGTAGTTGCTCTTGCCGGCGTATTCAAACAGACAGTACATCGGGTTCAGCACCTCGTGAGACAGGAGGAAGAACCATTCCCTGCACACACACACACACACACACACACACACATCAGGGCGACGTACAAAATGGTACAAAACCAACTCATCTGTCCTGTAGCAAGTGCTGAATGTGTCAAAACGTTTTTTGATCAAACGGTCAACGTTGACCTTCGTGTGTTTGGACAGAAGCACTACTAGCGTCTCATCATCTCTTCCTCTTTACTACAAAATTACAGCAAATAAAGCACAGGTCACATGTCACCTGACTTCAGGAACACTAAAAAACAGAACTTCAGAGAAGAACACATCACTAAAATCATAAATACATTTGTGAAATATAGGGTCTAATACACTTTATTAGAAATGCCATACTTCATGGTTTGAATAAATCTGTCAAAAACGTGTGTGTGTGTGTGTGTGTGTATTATATAAGATGCCGTATGGTCGATCACCGTGTAGCCCTGATGTCGTGTCCTGCCCTGAACTGAACTTCACATACGGAGTTCAAACCAACCGTGTTCTGTGTGCAAGAGTAAGAATGGCTGGTGTGTGTGTGTGTGTGTTGTACCGTGCAAGCCCTCCGTAGTCCAGTCCCTCCTCGCCTCTGAAGATCACGTACAGACGCCGCCTCAGGTCATACGGCTTGAAGTTCATGATCTACAGTCAGAAAGGAAGCGTGACTAAAACATCCAGAAACTGGGCGGAGTCACATGACTGAAGCTGTGTGTGTTTGTCGACCTGCTGGAACGAGTCCTCGAACAGCGTCTGCCGGGACACGGTGATCTTCACGTGGCTGGCGAGAGCGTTGGACTGCGGACACAGAGACGTGCGTTAGGAAGACACACACACACACACACACACACTGGGGCGAAGTGTTGAAGAGCTGGGCGAGTGTTACCTGACACAAATAACGGAAATGAGCCAGTTTCCACCGGAAGCTTCGCTCGTATGCAATCTGTGGACCTTTAGTGCTGCTCATCACACACACACACACACACACACACACACACACACACACACACACACACACACACACACACACACTCATTAGAGGAAAACAGCACCGTTACATGACTTTATTACTGATACTTTGCACCAGATTTAGTTCTCTTGAACACGTGATGGAAACGGTGCTCTATTCTCAGATGTGTGACGTGTAATCACAGCTCATGTCAGACTCACACGGATGATTTGCCCGTCCGCGGGTCGCTGAAGGTGGTGGTGCGCGTGTTGTGATCCACGAAGTAGCGCACACCCTCCCTGGTGTAGCGAATCTCCCAGCCCTCGGGAAGTGGATCTTCGTTCTGCAGCCTGGTTCACACACACACACACACACACACACACCTGTGATGAGAGCACACACAGCGAGATCTGATTCGTCGAAGCGGTCCTAACTCACCCTTGTGTCCGCGGATCTTCCCACTGCGTTGTCTTGGTGTTGTGATTGACGAAGTAGACGCGATCGTTGGTGTCCACACGGCGCTCTGTGAACACGGGCAGAACACACTCATGTCACAGACTGAACACGCGTGTGCTAATGACAGCGAATGCTAACTTACCCCAACCCGGCGGCAGCGGCCCCAGAGGATCGTTCTCAGCGGACATCATGGAAGCCTAGAGTGACACAGCAGAGAGAGTGAGCAGAGCGAAGGGTGAACTCTGACCTGCAGCAGCCGTGTGTGTGTGTGTGTGTGTGAGGGAATCGTGTACCGAGTAGAGGTATCTCTGGTTGAACTGATGCATGGCTCCCTGGAGCTGACTGCGCTGCGACTGCCACTGCTCGAAGTTCCTCACCGACTCCATCGTCGGCCGCTGCCACGTGGTGGTGCGCGTGTTGTGATCCACGTAATAAATCCGGCCGCGGTTATCCACCCTCCGCTCCCAGCTACACGCCGTTACAGAGTCACGGGTTAATAGAGCCGCAGGAAAACATTACTAGATACACACGTTTAGATCTGGTCATGTGTAGATCCGGTCATGTGTAGATCAGATCATGTGTAGATCCGGTCATGTGTAGATCAGGTCATGTGTAGATCCGGTCATGTGTAGATCCGGTCATGTGTAGATCAGGTCATGTGTAGATCCGGTCATGTGTAGATCAGATCATGTGTAGATCCGGTCATGTGTAGATCAGGTCATGTGTAGATCAGATCATGTGTAGATCAGGTCATGTGTAGATCAGGTCATGTGTAGATCAGGTCATGTGTAGATCAGGTCATGTGTAGATCAGGTCATGTGTAGATCAGGTCATGTGTAGATCAGGTCATGTGTAGATCAGATCATGTGTAGATCAGATCATGTGTAGATCCGGTCATGTGTAGATCAGGTCATGTGTAGATCCGGTCATGTGTAGATCCGGTCATGTGTAGATCAGGTCATGTGTAGATCCGGTCATGTGTAGATCAGGTCATGTGTAGATCAGGTCATGTGTAAATCAGATCATGTGTAGATCCGGTCATGTGTAGATCCGGTCATGTGTAGATCCGGTCATGTGTAGATCAGATCATGTGTAGATCAGATCATGTGTAGATCAGGTCATGTGTAGATCAGATCATGTGTAGATCAGATCATGTGTAGATCCGGTCATGTGTAGATCAGGTCATGTGTAGATCAAGTCATGTGTAGATCAGGTCATGTGTAAATCAGATCATGTGTAGATCAGGTCATGTGTAGATCAGGTCATGTGTAGATCAGGTCATGTGTAGATCAGGTCATGTGTAGATCAGGTCATGTGTAGATCCGGTCATGTGTAGATCCGGTCATGTGTAGATCAGATCATGTGTAGATCAGATCATGTGTAGATCCGGTCATGTGTAGATCAGGTCATGTGTAGATCCGGTCATGTGTAGATCAGGTCATGTGTAGATCAGATCATGTGTAGATCAGGTCATGTGTAGATCAGGTCATGTGTAGATCAGGTCATGTGTGTGAGGTCATGTGTAGATCAGGTCATGTGTAGATCAGGTCATGTGTAGATCAGGTCATGTATAGATCAGGTCATGTGTAGATCAGGTCATGTATAGATCAGGTCATGTGTAGATCAGGTCATGTATAGATCAGGTCATGTGTGTGAGGTCATGTGTAAATCAGGTCATGTGTAGATCAGGTCATGTGTAGATCAGGTCATGTATAGATCAGATCATGTATAGATCAGGTCATGTATAGATCAGGTCATGTATAGATCAGGTCATGTATAGATCAGGTCATGTATAGATCAGGTCATGTATAGATCAGGTCGTGTATAGATCAGGTCATGTGTGTGAGGTCATGTGTAAATCAGGTCATGTGTAGATCAGATCATGTATAGATCAGGTCATGTATAGATCAGGTCATGTATAGATCAGGTCATGTGTAGATCAGGTCATGTATAGATCAGGTCATGTGTGTGAGGTCATGTGTAGATCAGGTCATGTGTAGATCAGGTCGTGTATAGATCAGGTCATGTGTGTGAGGTCATGTGTAAATCAGGTCATGTGTAGATCAGGTCATGTATAGATCAGGTCATGTATAGATCAGGTCATGTGTAGATCAGGTCATGTGTAGATCAGGTCATGTGTGTGAGGTCATGTGTAGATCAGATCATGTGTAGATCAGATCATGTGTAGATCAGGTCATGTGTGTGAGGTCATGTGTAGATCAGATCATGTGTAGATCAGGTCATGTGTAGATCAGGTCATGTGTAGATCCGGTGTATAGATCAGGTCGTGTGTAGATCAGGTCATGTGTAGATCTGGTCATGTGTAGATCAGATCATGTGTAGATCAGGTCATGTGTAGATCAGGTCATGTGTAGATCTGGTCATGTATAGACCTGGTCATGTGTAGATCAGGTCATGTGTAGATCAGGTCATGTGTAGATCAGGTCATGTGTGTGAGGTCATGTATAGATCAGGTCATGTGTAGATCAGGTCATGTATAGATCAGGTCATGTATAGATCAGGTCATGTGTAGATCAGGTCATGTGTAGATCAGGTCATGTGTAGATCTGGTCATGTATAGATCAGGTCATGTGTAGATCTGGTCATGTGTAGATCAGATCATGTGTAGATCAGGTCATGTGTGTGAGGTCATGTGTAGATCAGGTCATGTGTAGATCTGGTCATGTGTAGATCAGGTCATGTGTAGATCAGGTCATGTGTAGATCTGGTCATGTATAGATCAGGTCATGTGTAGATCAGGTCATGTGTTGATCAGGTCATGTGTGTGAGGTCATGTGTAGATCAGGTCATGTATAGATCAGGTCATGTGTAGATCAGGTCATGTGTAGATCTGGTCATGTGTAGATCAGGTCATGTGTAGATCAGATCATGTGTAGATCCGGTCATGTGTAGATCAGGTCATGTGTAGATCAGATCATGTGTAGATCAGGTCATGTGTAGATCAGGTCATGTGTAGATCAGGTCATGTGTAGATCAGGTCATGTGTAGATCAGGTCATGTGTAGATCAGGTCATGTGTAGATCAGGTCATGTGTAAATCAGATCATGTGTAGATCCGGTCATGTGTAGATCCGGTCATGTGTAGATCAGGTCATGTGTAGATCCGGTCATGTGTAGATCAGGTCATGTGTAGATCAGGTCATGTGTAAATCAGATCATGTGTAGATCCGGTCATGTGTAGATCCGGTCATGTGTAGATCCGGTCATGTGTAGATCAGATCATGTG
Organism: Romanogobio albipinnatus; assembly: GCA_023566225.1. NCBI lineage: Eukaryota > Metazoa > Chordata > Actinopteri > Cypriniformes > Gobionidae > Romanogobio > Romanogobio albipinnatus. Next base: position 45,146,569 of record CM042260.1, on the reverse strand, counting down.
TAGATCAGATCATGTGTAGATCAGGTCATGTGTAGATCAGATCATGTGTAGATCAGATCATGTGTAGATCCGGTCATGTGTAGATCAGGTCATGTGTAGATCAAGTCATGTGTAGATCAGGTCATGTGTAAATCAGATCATGTGTAGATCAGGTCATGTGTAGATCAGGTCATGTGTAGATCAGGTCATGTGTAGATCAGGTCATGTGTAGATCAGGTCATGTGTAGATCCGGTCATGTGTAGATCCGGTCATGTGTAGATCAGATCATGTGTAGATCAGATCATGTGTAGATCCGGTCATGTGTAGATCAGGTCATGTGTAGATCCGGTCATGTGTAGATCAGGTCATGTGTAGATCAGATCATGTGTAGATCAGGTCATGTGTAGATCAGGTCATGTGTAGATCAGGTCATGTGTGTGAGGTCATGTGTAGATCAGGTCATGTGTAGATCAGGTCATGTGTAGATCAGGTCATGTATAGATCAGGTCATGTGTAGATCAGGTCATGTGTAGATCAGGTCATGTATAGATCAGGTCATGTGTAGATCAGGTCATGTATAGATCAGGTCATGTGTGTGAGGTCATGTGTAAATCAGGTCATGTGTAGATCAGGTCATGTGTAGATCAGGTCATGTATAGATCAGATCATGTATAGATCAGGTCATGTATAGATCAGGTCATGTATAGATCAGGTCATGTATAGATCAGGTCATGTATAGATCAGGTCATGTATAGATCAGGTCGTGTATAGATCAGGTCATGTGTGTGAGGTCATGTGTAAATCAGGTCATGTGTAGATCAGATCATGTATAGATCAGGTCATGTATAGATCAGGTCATGTATAGATCAGGTCATGTGTAGATCAGGTCATGTATAGATCAGGTCATGTGTGTGAGGTCATGTGTAGATCAGGTCATGTGTAGATCAGGTCGTGTATAGATCAGGTCATGTGTGTGAGGTCATGTGTAAATCAGGTCATGTGTAGATCAGGTCATGTATAGATCAGGTCATGTATAGATCAGGTCATGTGTAGATCAGGTCATGTGTAGATCAGGTCATGTGTGTGAGGTCATGTGTAGATCAGATCATGTGTAGATCAGATCATGTGTAGATCAGGTCATGTGTGTGAGGTCATGTGTAGATCAGATCATGTGTAGATCAGGTCATGTGTAGATCAGGTCATGTGTAGATCCGGTGTATAGATCAGGTCGTGTGTAGATCAGGTCATGTGTAGATCTGGTCATGTGTAGATCAGATCATGTGTAGATCAGGTCATGTGTAGATCAGGTCATGTGTAGATCTGGTCATGTATAGACCTGGTCATGTGTAGATCAGGTCATGTGTAGATCAGGTCATGTGTAGATCAGGTCATGTGTGTGAGGTCATGTATAGATCAGGTCATGTGTAGATCAGGTCATGTGTAGATCAGGTCATGTATAGATCAGGTCATGTGTAGATCAGGTCATGTGTAGATCAGGTCATGTGTAGATCAGGTCATGTATAGATCAGGTCATGTATAGATCAGGTCATGTGTAGATCAGGTCATGTATAGATCAGGTCATGTGTGTGAGGTCATGTGTAGATCAGGTCATGTGTAGATCAGGTCGTGTATAGATCAGGTCATGTGTGTGAGGTCATGTGTAAATCAGGTCATGTGTAGATCAGGTCATGTATAGATCAGGTCATGTATAGATCAGGTCATGTGTAGATCAGGTCATGTGTAGATCAGGTCATGTGTGTGAGGTCATGTGTAGATCAGATCATGTGTAGATCAGATCATGTGTAGATCAGGTCATGTGTGTGAGGTCATGTGTAGATCAGATCATGTGTAGATCAGGTCATGTGTAGATCAGGTCATGTGTAGATCCGGTGTATAGATCAGGTCGTGTGTAGATCAGGTCATGTGTAGATCTGGTCATGTGTAGATCAGATCATGTGTAGATCAGGTCATGTGTAGATCAGGTCATGTGTAGATCTGGTCATGTATAGACCTGGTCATGTGTAGATCAGGTCATGTGTAGATCAGGTCATGTGTAGATCAGGTCATGTGTGTGAGGTCATGTATAGATCAGGTCATGTGTAGATCAGGTCATGTGTAGATCAGGTCATGTATAGATCAGGTCATGTGTAGATCAGGTCATGTGTAGATCAGGTCATGTGTAGATCAGGTCATGTGTAGATCTGGTCATGTATAGATCAGGTCATGTGTAGATCTGGTCATGTGTAGATCAGATCATGTGTAGATCAGGTCATGTGTGTGAGGTCATGTGTAGATCAGGTCATGTGTAGATCTGGTCATGTGTAGATCAGGTCATGTGTAGATCAGGTCATGTGTAGATCTGGTCATGTATAGATCAGGTCATGTGTAGATCAGGTCATGTGTTGATCAGGTCATGTGTGTGAGGTCATGTGTAGATCAGGTCATGTATAGATCAGGTCATGTGTAGATCAGGTCATGTGTAGATCTGGTCATGTGTAGATCAGGTCATGTGTAGATCAGGTCATGTGTAGATCTGGTCATGTGTAGATCAGGTCATGTGTAGATCAGGTCATGTATAGATCAGGTCATGTGTAGATCAGGTCATGTATAGATCAGGTCATGTGTGTGAGGTCATGTGTAGATCTGGTCATGTGTAGATCAGGTCATGTGTAGATCAGGTCATGTATAGATCAGGTCATGTGTAGATCAGGTCATGTATAGATCAGGTCATGTGTAGATCAGGTCATGTATAGATCAGGTCATGTGTAGATCAGGTCATGTGTAGATCTGGTCATGTATAGATCTGGTCATGTGTAGATCAGGTCATGTGTAGATCAGGTCATGTGTAGATCAGGTCATGTGTGTGAGGTCATGTGTAGATCAGGTCATGTATAGATCAGGTCATGTGTAGATCAGGTCATGTATAGATCAGGTCATGTGTAGATCAGGTCATGTGTAGATCTGGTCATGTATAGATCAGGTCATGTGTAGATCTGGTCATGTGTAGATCAGATCATGTGTAGATCAGATCATGTGTAGATCAGGTCATGTGTGTGAGGTCATGTGTAGATCAGGTCATGTGTAGATCTGGTCATGTGTAGATCAGGTCATGTGTAGATCAGGTCATGTGTGTGAGGTCATGTGTAGATCAGGTCATGTGTAGATCAGGTCATGTGTGTGAGGTCATGTGTAGATCAGGTCATGTGTAGATCAGGTCATGTGTGTGAGGTCATGTGTAGATCAGGTCATGTGTAGATCTGGTCATGTGTAGATCAGGTCATGTGTAGATCTGGTCATGTGTAGATCAGGTCATGTGTAGATCAGGTCATGTGTAGATCAGGTCATGTGTAGATCTGGTCATGTATAGATCAGGTCATGTGTAGATCAGGTCATGTGTAGATCTGGTCATGTATAGATCAGGTCATGTGTAGATCAGGTCATGTGTTGATCAGGTCATGTGTGTGAGGTCATGTGTAGATCAGGTCATGTGTAGATCAGGTCATGTGTAGATCAGGTCATGTGTAGATCAGGTCATGTGTAGATCTGGTCATGTGTAGATCTGGTCATGTGTAGATCAGGTCATGTGTAGATCAGGTCATGTATAGATCAGGTCATGTGTAGATCAGGTCATGTGTGTGAGGTCATGTGTGTGAGGTTATGTGTGTGAGGTCATGTGTGTGAGGTCATGTGTGTGAGGTCATGTGTAGATCAGGTCATGTGTAGATCTGGTCATGTATAGATCAGGTCATGTGTAGATCAGGTCATGTGTGTGAGGTCATGTGTGTGAGGTTATGTGTGTGAGGTCATGTGTGTGAGGTCATGTGTAGATCAGGTCATGTGTAGATCTGGTCATGTGTAGATCAGGTCATGTGTAGATCAGGTCATGTATAGATCAGGTCATGTGTAGATCTGGTCATGTATAGATCAGGTCATGTGTAGATCAGGTCATGTGTGTGAGGTCATGTGTGTGAGGTCATGTGTGTGAGGTCACAGGCTCACCCCAGCGGTAACGGCTGCGGTCGCTCCCAGGTCGTTGTTCTCGTGTTGTGATCCACGTAGTACGTTCTGCCGTGAGGATCCTTCCTCTGTTCCCATCTGAGAACACACACACTCAATCAGATTACAGCGTGACAGTCAAGTGTGTGTGTGTGTGTGTGTGTGTGTGTGTGTGTGTGAGAGAGTCTGACCCGGGTGGCAGAGTGTGTGTGTGTGTGAGTCTGACCCGGGTGGCAGAGTGTGTGTGTGTGTGAGTCTGACCCGGGTGGCAGAGTGTGTGTGTGTGTGTGTGTGTGAGTCTGACCCGGGTGGCAGTGAGTGTGTGTGTGTGTGTGTGTGTGTGTGAGTGTGAGTGTGTGTGTGTGTGTGTGTGTGTGTGTGTGAGAGAGGGTCTGACCCGGGAGGCAGTGGTTCTGGTCCGGCTGCTGGCGGCTGCTGGTGTGGTTTGCCTCCCTCAGAGGGCGAGCTGGAGCTGGAGGCGGCTGGAGTCTGTGAGGCGGGCGCTACAGAGGAAGGGGAGGCTGGTGATGATGAAGCCGCATCGCCACCTGCAGGAGAAGAGGAAGCACTGCAGGAACCGCCAGCAGCAGGAGCGGCGTCCTCATCATCACCCGCAGACGACCCCTCACAGCCCTCGCCGTTCACTGACAGACAGACGGACCGTTACATGTACACTCATCATCATCATCATCATCATCATCATCACCATCATCATCATCGTGCGCCTCTCACCGGCCGTGCTGCTCACGTCACTGTTGCCAGGCTGTGGAGTGGGCGTGGCCTTTGGACTGGGAGTTTGGTGTGAAGGGGAGGAGTCTCTGTCTCCATTGAGGAGGGGGGAGGGGCTAAACTCGCAGTTGGCAGATGAGGTAGGCGGGGCTTCGTTCTCCGGAGCGTCTGAGCCGTTCACAGACCTGCAGAATCACATCAGTTTAACATCAGATCAGCGTCTCCTGAAGACCCTGAGCGGATCTGCTGCTCCTCACCTGATCTGAGCGCGTGCACAGCTCTCGTCTGCGCCCTCATGAAGAGCGTCTCCATTCTGATGGACCTCTGGGACACAGACAGGATGACACGCCCCGCCGGAGCACTGGAGGTCAGAGGTGAGGTCAGGGGTCTTGCTGCTGGCAGGGGTGGAGGTTCCATTGTGCATGTGCTGCGGGTCAAACGAGGGCCCGTCCAGGAAGACCGTGAGTTCCCCGATGGACACGACGCCATTCTTACCGTCCGCGGTCAATGCCAACACCTGCCGCACATTCTCCACTGAAACGACACGGTCATGTGATCAGAGCACGACCCATGACCTCATGAGCGCACGACTCGCCCGGATGTCATCATTAAAGCCAGAGGAAATATAGAGATTATGTTTGTGCAGTGGTTATGTACAGCTCACTGAAGCTCCGCCTCCCTCCCAGCGCTGCACACTGTGTTTAGTCATGGATCATTAATGAAGTGCTCAGACGTACGTTTGCCGTCATGAGTCCGGAGCGTCCCGATCAGGTCCAGGGAGGCTTTCCCCAGCACAGCGTCGGCCTTCAGCGCGTGATGACTCCAGACTCTGAAGTCCAGCAGCGAGTGTGGCGTTATGTTCCTGCGGCGACACACAATCAGCACACTGAACTAAACACACGCATCACTTCCTGCCACACAGACTCTTCCACTCAAAGCTGCTGCAGAGATGTGCTAATCTCACTGGAGCTGGATGGCAGATCTATCACTTTCATCTCCTTTTCTATTCAAAATATTCACAAACTTCACAGATGTCATCAATTAGCGGATATTCCTCTGACTCAGGGCTGTCCAAAGTCCCAAATGCGGCCCGGGGATGAATTTCAAACGGCCCGCAGCGTGTCTATTAAAATATATTATATGTGGCCGCCACGCATAATTTACAGATTGTGCAGTTTCACGATGTCAACGCAAGATGGCAGTTCCAGATTTTAGCCCAGGGTAACAGCGCTACTCGCGAGCCCTGACTCTGAACATGTGTTTATCTGCTGAGTGTCTCGATCACATGACCACTAAACAGCCAATGAGAAGCGTTCGAGTTCGGCGCAGAGGTCTCCGGTACGAGCTGCGAATCTCTCTGATTTGATTGAATTTAAATGCAGTTAAACAGCCCTGACTTAATCAACAACACTAACGTGCCAATCAGCCGATTCAGAATACTTTTCAGACAACACTTCACAACATTTATCATGGGTTTACTGTGGTAACACTACCTGTAACCGTGGTAACCGTAACCGTGGTAACACTACCTGTAACCGTGGTAACACTACCTGTAACTGTGGTAACACTAACCATAACTGTGGTAACACTAACCGTAACCGTGGTAACACTAACCATAACTGTGGTAACACTAACCGTAACCGTGGTAACACTACCTGTAACCGTGGTAACACTAACCGTAACCGTGGTAACACTAACCGTAACCGTGGTAACACTAACCGTAACCGTGGTAACACAAACCGTAACTGTGGTAACACTAACTGTAACCGTGGTAACACTAACCGTAACCGTGGTAACACTAACTGTAACCGTGGTAACACTAACCGTAACTGTGGTAACACTACCTGTAACCGTGGTAACACTAACCGTAACCGTGGTAACACTAACCGTAACCGTGGTAACACTAAACGTAACCGTGGTAACACTAACTGTAACCGTGGTAACACTAAACGTAACCGTGGTAACACTAACTGTAACCGTGGTAACACTAACCGTAACATTGGTAATACTACCTGTAACCGTGGTAACACTAACCGTAACCGTGGTAACACTAACCGTAACCGTGGTTATTTGTCAGAAATGTAGTTAATATCTCATTTTATTTCATTTGAAAACTTGCAGTTTTGTGCATTTGTATTTATGTTTACCTTAAAGCCACTCTAGATATAGAAATAATAATATTCACTCTTCACCATGCAGTGAGGGGGCATGTGTGCACTGCAGAAAATGCTCTTATTTAGTATTTTTGTCGTTTCTAGTCTAAATATATCTAAACATATGAAGATGCATTTACTGTTAGCCTCTTAACTGACGCCTGCCGCTCTTTTGTTGATCGCCTTTTTTCATATCATATATTTTAGTAATTATCATAAATTATGTATCATTCGAAAGCTTACGAACTCAAAATTCATCCTGTTTTGAAATTGGACGTTGCGTTACCATGGAAATGGTACTTCAAATTCTTTCAGCAGGCTCCTCCCCTAGTGGGCGTCGTCATGTTTCATATTACAACATTTATTTGAACTACTTTATAATCTAAATCTTTTCCAATCTTGACAAAACACATCTCGTCGGAAAGCTCTGAGTCTCAAGGGTCCATATGTGGTGACTGTTTTGTGATGGAAGTGACATTTGGACAGAAAATTACAGGAAAATGCATAAAAAAAACAATGAATGGAGTGTGTGACACCCGGTGGCTGTGTTTGGTACAGCGCCTAAACAACATCTCATGGGGACTTCAATTTATGGGATATCAACTTCAAATTTGGAACACAACTTGGTTAGACATACGGCTTTGATTTTATAGTCATTTTAGATTAAAACTTTTTTGTAAAATATATATTTTATATAAAATAAAAAATATTTAGAACAGTATTTTTTATTTACAGTAAATTTAAACTTCCATAACTTTTTCATAATTTCAAAATATCTGTGGTTTTGGTTTTTGGTAGTGTGGTTTTACCTGTGGTGATCTAAATAGAGTACTCGCTAATTTAAATAAGAATAGAGTTCTAACTCACTAATAATATTTACATTTCAGCCATTAAAACTTTCTGGTTGAGGAAAGTTTTACAGATATTGTTAAATGTACATCTGTGTCCTCTCTCAAGCTTTTGTCAGATCTGTCATGTTTCCAAGAAACAAAACATGTTATATATAGAAATAATAAAAAAGGAACCGGTCCCCGGGTGTGTCCACAACATCAAATCTGGCCCCCTTTTAAAAAGGTTTGGACCCCTGCCCTGATAATGATTAGATGCATATGCTGATCAATAAAGCGTGATGGGGTCCGAGCTCAGAGAATCAGATCTGTCAGATTAATTCAATTCGCTTCTGTCAGGGTGTATTTTACAAACTATAAATGTATTGTTTCGCCAGAACTTGTGTTTCAATGTCTCTGTCTCATCATGTGATGCACTGAACGCTCTAATCACAGGGTTCAGAGGTCATGTGCCAGCCAGGACTACCTGAACATGACACACCTGCACCCGCGCTCCACTTTAACTCCCACATTACCACACACACTAATCTCAGTCTAGAGCCCTGAGGGGTCTCTTCAGATTTAGATCAGACCAATCTACTTCTAGAGTTATGACCAGTCTAAAGCTGGTGAGAGCAGTGTGAGCGCTCAGGAACCGCTCCAGGGACGACTCACAGGGTCAGACGCTCGTCCCATTTGGGGTTGGAGGAACTGTGGGATTTGGAGGTTTTCTTGCTCTCGCCCTCTGACGTCACTTCCACATAGACGGCCGTTCCAAACCAGTTCTTCTTCCTCTTGAGTTTGGCACAGGAAACTGCAGACACAACACACACTCAGCATCTGAAGGAAACATGTCACTTCCTGTTCCTGTTGGTGTAGTCTTACCGACGGCGTGCAGCTCTCTGACGTTATTGCTACAGTCGCTTCTGGACGAGCCCGTGGCCATGACCTCAAACACACCACACACTCCATCAACTACAGGACCTGAGTGAACACACACACGCGAATATCACTTGACACATGATTGACAAAAATTCTACTAACATTAAAAGAACACATCAAATAAAACTTCACCTCACAGCTGATGTGCACGAGACTCTCGCCTGTGGGTCTTCAGCCTTCACTGCGAGCCATGGTTCACTGCAACACAAGACATCACACACAGCTTTAATCCGCTTCAGAACCGGATCATACGAGGACATCACACACAGCTTTAATCCGCTTCAGAACCGGATCATACGAGCCGTGGTTCACTGCAACACAAGACATCACACACAGCTTTAATCCGCTTCAGAACCGGATCATACGAGGACATCACACACAGCTTTAATCCGCTTCAGAACCGGATCATACGAGCCGTGGTTCACTGCAACACAAGACATCACACACAGCTTTAATCCGCTTCAGAACCGGATCATACGAGCCATGGTTCACTGCAACACAAGACATCACACACACAGCTTTAATCCGCTTCAGAACCGGATCATACGAGCCGTGGTTCACTGCAACACAAGACATCACACACAGCTTTAATCCGCTTCAGAACCGGATCATACGAGCCGTGGTTCACTGCAACACAAGACATCACACACAGCTTTAATCCGCTTCAGAACCGGATCATACGAGCCATGGTTCACTGCAACACAAGACATCACACACAGCTTTAATCCGCTTCAGAACCGGATCATACGAGCCATGGTTCACTGCAACACAAGACATCACACACAGCTTTAATCCGCTTCAGAACCGGATCATACGAGCCATGGTTCACTGCAACACAAGACATCACACACACAGCTTTAATCCGCTTCAGAACCGGATCATACGAGCCGTGGTTCACTGCAACACAAGACATCACACACAGCTTTAATCCGCTTCAGAACCGGATCATACGAGCCATGGTTCACTGCAACACAAGACATCACACACACAGCTTTAATCCGCTTCAGAACCGGATCATACGAGCCGTGGTTCACTGCAACACAAGACATCACACACAGCTTTAATCCGCTTCAGAACCGGATCATACGAGCCATGGTTCACTGCAACACAAGACATTCACACACAGCTTTAATCCGCTTCAGAACCGGATCATACGAGCCATGGTTCACTGCAACACAAGACATCACACACAGCTTTAATCCGCTTCAGAACCGGATCATACGAGCCATGGTTCACTGCAACACAAGACATCACACACACAGCTTTAATCCGCTTCAGAACCGGATCATACGAGCCGTGGTTCACTGCAACACAAGACATCACACACACAGCTTTAATCCACTTCAGAACCGGATCATACGAGCCGTGGTTCACTGCAACACAAGACATCACACACACAGCTTTAATCCGCTTCAGAACCGGATCATACGAGCCGTGGTTCACTGCAACACAAGACATCACACACAGCTTTAATCCACTTCAGAACCGGATCATACGAGCCATGGTTCACTGCAACACAAGACATCACACACACAGCTTTAATCCGCTTCAGAACCGGATCATACGAGCCATGGTTCACTGCAACACAAGACATCACACACAGCTTTAATCCGCTTCAGAACCGGATCATACGAGCCGTGGTTCACTGCAACACAAGACATCACACACACAGCTTTAATCCACTTCAGAACCGGATCATACGAGCCGTGGTTCACTGCAACACAAGACATTCCCACACAGCTTTAATCCACTTCAGAACCGGATCATACGAGCCGTGGTTCACTGCAACACAAGACATCACACACAGCTTTAATCCACTTCAGAACCGGATCATACGAGCCATGGTTCACTGCAACACAAGACATTCACACACAGCTTTAATCCGCTTCAGAACCGGATCATACGAGCCATGGTTCACTGCAACACAAGACATCACACACACAGCTTTAATCCGCTTCAGAACCGGATCATACGAGCCGTGGTTCACTGCAACACAAGACATTCACACACAGCTTTAATCCGCTTCAGAACCGGATCATACGAGCCATGGTTCACTGCAACACAAGACATCACACACACAGCTTTAATCCGCTTCAGAACCGGATCATACGAGCCGTGGTTCACTGCAACACAAGACATTCACACACAGCTTTAATCCGCTTCAGAACCGGATCATACGAGCCATGGTTCACTGCAACACAAGACATCACACACACAGCTTTAATCCGCTTCAGAACCGGATCATACGAGCCGTGGTTCACTGCAACACAAGACATTCACACACAGCTTTAATCCGCTTCAGAACCGGATCATACGAGCCATGGTTCACTGCAACACAAGACATCACACACAGCTTTAATCCGCTTCAGAACCGGATCATACGAGCCATGGTTCACTGCAACACAAGACATCACACACACAGCTTTAATCCGCTTCAGAACCGGATCATACGAGCCGTGGTTCACTGCAACACAAGACATCACACACAGCTTTAATCCGCTTCAGAACCGGATCATACGAGCCGTGGTTCACTGCAACACAAGACATTCACACACAGCTTTAATACGCTTCAGAACCGGATCATACGAGCCATGGTTCACTGCAACACAAGACATCACACACACAGCTTTAATACGCTTCAGAACCGGATCATACGAGCCATGGTTCACTGCAACACAAGACATCACACACACAGCTTTAATCCGCGTCAGAACCGGATCATACGAGCCCTGGTTCACTGCAACACAAGACATCACACACAGCTTTAATCCGCTTCAGAACCGGATCATACGAGCCGTGGTTCACTGCAACACAAGACATCACACACACAGCTTTAATCCGCTTCAGAACCGGATCATACGAGCCATGGTTCACTGCAACACAAGACATCACACACAGCTTTAATCCGCTTCAGAACCGGATCATACGAGCCATGGTTCACTGCAACACAAGACATCACACACAGCTTTAATCCGCTTCAGAACCGGATCATACGAGCCGTGGTTCACTGCAACACAAGACATTCACACACAGCTTTAATCCACTTCAGAACCGGATCATACGAGCCGTGGTTCACTGCAACACAAGACATTCACACACAGCTTTAATCCACTTCAGAACCGGATCATACGAGCCGTGGTTCACTGCAACACAAGACATTCACACACAGCTTTAATCCACTTCAGAACCGGATCATACGAGCCGTGGTTCACTGCAACACAAGACATTCACACACAGCTTTAATCCGCATCAGAACCGGATCATACGAGCCGTGGTTCACTGCAACACAAGACATCACACACACAGCTTTAATCCGCATCAGAACCGGATCATACCAGCCATGGTTCACTGCAACACAAGACATCACACACACAGCTTTAATCCGCTTCAGAACCGGATCATACGAGCCGTGGTTCACTGCAACACAAGACATCACACACAGCTTTAATCCGCTTCAGAACCGGATCATACGAGCCGTGGTTCACTGCAACACAAGACATTCACACACAGCTTTAATCCGCTTCAGAACCGGATCATACGAGCCGTGGTTCACTGCAACACAAGACATTCACACACAGCTTTAATCCGCTTCAGAACCGGATCATACGAGCCGTGGTTCACTGCAACACAAGACATTCACACACAGCTTTAATCCGCTTCAGAACCCGATCATACGAGCCGTGGTTCACTGCAACACAAGACATCACACACACAGCTTTAATCCGCTTCAGAACCGGATCATACGAGCCATGGTTCACTGCAACACAAGACATCACACACAGCTTTAATCCGCTTCAGAACCGGATCATACGAGCCGTGGTTCACTGCAACACAAGACATCACACACAGCTTTAATCCGCTTCAGAACCGGATCATACGAGCCGTGGTTCACTGCAACACAAGACATCACACACACAGCTTTAATCCGCTTCAGAACCGGATCATAATCTCGCCTCATGGATTTTTAGTGTCAGGCTGAGGTTTGGGCAACTGTGACGTGTGAATTTGCGGCACTGACCAATGGAAGGTTGACCTTTATGTGGCCAATGATTCATAATGTACGGTTTCCCTAAACCACAGGGGCTGATGGGAAAAGTCAGGACACATGCGTGTTTGTGTGACTCTGGATTCACTGGTTAGAGTCAGTGTTTATCTGCAGGGTGAAGCTGATCTGATATAAAGTCAGTGTTTATAACTTCCCTCACCGTGAAACAAGTGTTTAAGATCTGTCTATTGATCTAATTTAATCAAATCATATCTATATGAATGTTTATGATGAGCTGTGCTCGTGTATGAGTGTTTATGATGAGCTGTGCTCGTGTATGAGTGTTTATGATGAGCTGTGTTCGTGTATGAGTGTTTATGATGAGCTGTGTTCGTGTATGAGTGTTTATGATGAGCTGTGTTCGTGTATGAGTGTTTATGATGAGCTGTGTTCGTGTATGAGTGTTTATGATGAGCTGTGCTCATGTATGAGTGTTTATGATGAGCTGTGCTCGTGTATGAGTGTTTATGATGAGCTGTGCTCGTGTATGAGTGTTTATGATGAGCTGTGTTCGTGTATGAGTGTTTATGATGAGCTGTGTTCGTGTATGAGTGTTTATGATGAGCTGTGCTCGTGTATGAGTGTTTATGATGAGCTGTGTTCGTGTATGAGTGTTTATGATGAGCTGTGCTCGTGTATGAGTGTTTATGATGAGCTGTGTTCGTGTATGAGTGTTTATGATGAGCTGTGCTCATGTATGAGTGTTTATGATGAGCTGTGTTCGTGTATGAGTGTTTATGATGAGCTGTGTTCGTGTATGAGTGTTTATGATGAGCTGTGCTCGTGTATGAGTGTTTATGATGAGCTGTGTTCGTGTATGAGTGTTTATGATGAGCTGTGCTCGTGTATGAGTGTTTATGATGAGCTGTGTTCGTGTATGAGTGTTTATGATGAGCTGTGCTCGTGTATGAGTGTTTATGATGAGCTGTGCTCGTGTATGAGTGTTTATGATGAGCTGTGCTCGTGTATGAGTGTTTATGATGAGCTGTGTTCGTGTATGAGTGTTTATGATGAGCTGTGTTCGTGTATGAGTGTTTATGATGAGCTGTGCTCGTGTATGAGTGTTTATGATGAGCTGTGTTCGTGTATGAGTGTTTATGATGAGCTGTGCTCGTGTATGAGTGTTTATGATGAGCTGTGCTCGTGTATGAGTGTTTATGATGAGCTGTGCTCGTGTATGAGTGTTTATGATGAGCTGTGTTCGTGTATGAGTGTTTATGATGAGCTGTGCTCGTGTATGAGTGTTTATGATGAACTGTGTTCGTGTATGAGTGTTTATGATGAGCTGTGCTCATGTATGAGTG
>CM042260.1:45105270-45115270 GCA_023566225.1 Romanogobio albipinnatus | reverse complement strand
TCCAGACACTGACCCCATCCTGACACTGACCCGTCCTGACACTAACCCGTCCAGACACTGACCCTAACCCTGACACTGACCCCGTCCTGACACTAACCCGTCCAGACACTGACCCCATCCTGACACTGACCTGTCCAGACACTGACCCCGTCCTGACACTGACCTGTCCAGACACTGACCCCGTCCAGACACTGACCCCATCCTGACACTGACCCGTCCTGACACTAACCCCATCCTGACACTGACCCCGTACTGACACTGACCCGTCCTGACACTAACCCGTCCAGACACTGACCCCGTCCAGACACTGACCCCGTCCTGACACTGACCCGTCCAGACACTGACCTGTCCAGACACTGACCCCGTTCTGACACTGACCTGTCCTGACACTGACCTGTCCAGACACTGACCCCGTCCTGACCCATCCAGACACTGACCTGTCCAGACACTGACCCCGTCCTGACACTAACCCGTCCAGACACTGACCCCGTCCTGACACTGACCTGTCCAGACACTGACCCCGTCCTGACACTGACCCCGTTCTTGACCCATCCAGACACTGACCTGTCCAGACACTGACCCGTCCTGACACTGACCTGTCCAGACACTGACCCCGTCCTGACACTGACCCCGTCCTGACACTGACCCCGTCCTGACCCATCCTGACACTGACCTGTCCAGACACTGACCCGTCCTGACACTGACCTGTCCAGACACTGACCCCATCCTGACACTGACCTGTCCAGACACTGACCCGTCCTGACACTGACCCGTCCAGACACTGACCCCATCCTGACACTGACCCGTCCAGACCCTGACCTGTCCAGACACTGACCCCGTCCTGACACTGACCCCGTCCTGACCCATCCAGACACTGACCTGTCCAGACACTGACCCGTCCTGACACTAACCCGTCCAGACACTGACCCCATCCTGACACTGACCTGTCCAGACACTGACCCCGTCCTGACACTGACCTGTCCAGACACTGACCCCGTCCAGACACTGACCCCATCCTGACACTGACCCGTCCTGACACTAACCCCATCCTGACACTGACCCCGTACTGACACTGACCCGTCCTGACACTGACCTGTCCAGACACTGACCCCGTCCTGACACTGACCTGTCCAGACACTGACCCCGTCCTGACACTGACCCGTCCAGACACTGACCTGTCCAGACACTGACCCCGTCCTGACACTGACCTGTCCAGACACTGACCCCGTCCTGACCCATCCAGACACTGACCCGTCCAGACACTGACCCCGTCCTGACACTGACCTGTCCAGACACTGACCCCGTCCTGACACTGACCCTAACCCTGACACTGACCCGTCCTGACACTGACCCGTCCTGACACTGACCCCATCCTGACACTGACCCTAACCCTGACACTGACCCGTCCTGACACTGACCCCATCCTGACACTGACCCTAACCCTGACCCGTCCAGACACTGACCCCGTCCTGACACTAACCCTGACACTGACCCGTCCTGACACTGACCCCGTCCTGACACTGACCCGTCCAGACACTGACCCCGTCCAGACACTGACCCCGTTCAGACACTGACCCGTCCAGACACTGACCCTGTCCTGACACTGACCTGTCCAGACACTGACCCCGTCCTGACACTGACCCGTCCTGACACAGACCCCGTCCTGACCCGTCCAGACACTGACCCCGTCCTGACACTGACCTGGTCCTGATACTGACCCGTCCAGACACTGACCCCATCCTGACACTGACCCGTCCTGACACCGACCCCGTCCTGACCCGTCCAGACACTGACCCCGTCCTGACACTGACCCTTCCTGACACTGACCTGGTCCTGATACTGACCCGTCCAGACACTGACCCCGTCCTGACACTGACCCTTCCTGACACTGACCTGGTCCTGATACTGACCCGTCCTGACACCGACCCCGTCCTGACCCGTCCAGACACTGACCCCGTCCTGACACTGACCCTTCCTGACACTGACCCTGTCCTGATACTGACCCGTCCAGACACTGACCCCATCCTGACACTGACCCGTCCTGACACTGACCCCGTCCAGACACTGACCCCATCCTGACACTGACCCGTCCTGACGCTGACCCCTTCCTGACACTGACTCGTCCAGACACTGACCCGTCCTGACCCCGATTCCACAGACGGGGCTTAGACTAACCCAGGATTGGGCCTCAGACTAACCCAGGATTGGGCCTAAAACTAACCCAGGATTGGGCCTTAGACTAACCCAGGATTGGGCCTTAGACTAACCCAGGGTTGGGCCTTAGACTAACCCAGGATTGGGCCTTAGACTAACCCAGGATTGGGCCTTAGACTAACCCAGGATTGGGCCTTAGAGCTTGTGCATCTTGAGACAAAACAAGGACTGGCATATTTTAAGATATCAAGCTACTTTCAGTTAAAACAGCTCAAACATGCTTTAGTCTGGGACTATCTTAAGCCTTGTTTGTGAACCCGGGGTCAGTCATTCTGCTTGTCCAGTGAATGTGTCTTGATTTGTCTTGATATTTGTGCTGGAAAACGAGACGGAAGCACTGAGGAAGAGCGAGAGTGGGGAGGATCAGCTCCTGAAGGACTGATGACGGGATGGCCGGAGCGCTGGTGCTACTGCATGAAGGCGTACGGGTTGATCTTGTTTGCGCCGCTGCCCGTCTCACAGGTCATCATGTTCCTCTGGCTGTCGCTCCAGTGCGGAGGATCCGCCGGCTCTTGTTTGATGCAGTGAAGGAGCCCGTGACCTTTGAACTCGTAGGCCGCTTTGTAGTCGTGCTGCATGTACCCTTTGTAGTCGTCAGCGTAGGCGTCTGCGCAGTGAGAGTTCAGGACACACTTCAGAGGCGCTCCGCAAGCGGTGGGATAGTGGCCGGCGTACGCCGCTCCCTTCAGCCGCTGACAGGAGGAGAACTGCTCGCCGTACACCGCCTCCGCTTTCATCTGCACGCCGGCGCAGCCGCTCGGGTACTGTCCGAAGACCTCGCAGCCGTTCTCCGAGTCCGAGTCCTGCTCCACCTTTATGGGCGGCTCGGGCATCACGTGTGCGTCGTATCCCTCGCCATGGCCTTCGAAGCAGAAGCTCTCGCTCTTGATGGCATCTGCGCTGTAGTCGCTCCCGTACGTCCTCGGCATGAACGCGTCGGCCCTGTTGCTGTAATATCCAGGGCCCGGGCGATACGGTTTTCCGTAGCCTGTGTATTTCCGGGCGGCGGGCGGCAGGTCGACCCCATGACCTGTCCGGACGGAGGAGCTTCTCGCGGGCCACACGCCGCAGTCCAGGCTCATGAACTTCTGGCTGCTCGATGCAGACTTGCAGAAGTTCAAGGGCTCGTCCGGACCGTAGTGAGCGGCGCTCCTGTACTTGACGTCTTTGGAGAGGATGATGTGGGACTGCCTGAGAGCGTCATCCCTGTCACTGCAGGAGACAAACACAGAATCAGCACCAGAACCTGTTGATTATCAGTCAGATCTGACAAATAAAGATGTAACTCCATCTAAATGACTGAACAGAAACAAACGTGAAGCTCTGAAGTCCTGACCCCTAACTGTGCGTTCACACCGCCGCCAAAGTAACCAGCCTCCCCATATAGAGCGGCACGTCTGGGACATCGAGGAGAGTTGAAGTCAGGTGACATTTATGGTAATGAGCTATGACGCGGTTTGGCGGCAACCAATCAGAATGTAGAAGTCCTGCTAGAGAGGATCCCAGAGAACGCAGTCCTGAAAACGTTGGTTCCCATCACATCCGTTCCCAAGCAAAAAGGAGGAGCGGCCGATCTGTGGCGGGTTTGATTTATAGGCACCATTAGCGCTCTAGAACGCTTGTTATTCAGCGGGAATGCAATTAATTGGCTCAAAACAACACCGATTTGACCAATTACATTAATGCTGCACTTCAGCCAGGACCGTTCCTGTAATGTAGGCACACAAACTAATGTTAATGTTAGCGCAAATAAGAAGACAAGACATGCCAAAATGGCTGGGAGTGTCAGGTAAACGGCAGCAATGAGCAATTAAACACATTTTAAGATGATTTTAGGCAAAAAGGCTGAAAAATGCATTGTACTCTATGGGAATTTCATATTTTGTTCTATTATAGCGCCACCAAGAGGCATAATCCACATAATTTATGTGTCCTCTGAGTGAGTCAATTTTGGTGAAAATATCTAATTTAGTTTTGGAGTTACAGACATTTACATGAAAAAACATGTAAAAAATGACTGACACCTGACTTTGATTGGATTTTACTACCCCTTACTATCAATATTTTGACATTTGGGTATTAGTATTCAGCTATCGACCGATGTTTCGGAACTTCTGACGCTTGTTTCGTCTCGATCAGACTAGTGGTTTCGAAGATATCAGCTAATGTTTTTTTAAGCGCTGCACAAACCATACGCCGAAACCTGGCAAGTCTGGTATCGTTGGACTCGGCAAGGATTCAGGAGACAAAAAAAGTTACTCCCATGAAAATAAGTCAACCCCACCCAAAGTTATAAGCGTTTGGGAAAAAAATCTCCACTAGGTGGCGCTGTTTTGAAACTTTTCAGGCTCCTTCAGGGCATCGTGCTGATGACCCATACCGAGTTTCATAACAATCCGTTCATGTGTTCGTAAAATACAGCATTTTAGCACATAATTCAAATTGGCCGACAGCCAAAATGGCCGATATGGTAAAATTAGACATCAGACGACTCGTCATGACGTCCTGAAACTTTTATGATTTTTGGAAGCAAAAAGAGTAATTTTTTCGTATCTCCAGACCAGTAGGTGGCGCTGCGCCGAAACGCTGCATGCTGCCTCAGGTCATGCTTGGGATGACATGTACCAAGTTTGGTATAAATACGATAAAGTGTTGCGGAGATATAGCCTTAAGTGTATTTTCGCAACCGCTATGTAAAATTTGTTAGCATGTTATCGAAAACGATTTGACGAATCAACTTGAATTCCGTAACTTTTTGTCAGCACTGGCTGAAGGTGATCTGGTTACATTTTTGTGAAAATCAAAGCAACGGCCTAGGAGGAGTTCGTAAACGTAGGTTTTTCGGAAAATTCAAAATAACAACATTGGAATCGAATCGATTTGAGCCAAACAATCAGAGGAAAAAAAGAATTGTGTCTCTATCCCTTAGGGTTCAAAAGTTATTAGCATAAGCATGAGTCAAACTTTGGACAGCTGGTGGAGCTAGAGGGATTGAGTTAGAGACTCCAAAATTGGTGTGGTTAATGTTGGGCCAGTCCTCTATCTGTGTGCCAATAACCTTCCCGCAAACGGTTCTATGGGCTGCCATAGACTCCATTGGCTGAATAATAATAATAATAATTAAAGCTGCAAGCAGCATTTATCGGGGTTCAAGCAGTTAAGGCCTTTAAGGCCTTTAAGCACACAAGCATCAAAAGACATTAAGTTTTATTTAGCAAGCATTTAGCAACTGCCATCATAGATGAAAAAGTCAATTTACAGCCTATACAGGCAGTTTACCATAGGAAATATATGGTTTTAAAGCGTTTTTACAGTTATAGCACCTTTTGCCTGAGTCTCCTTATAGTCTTGCCTGATCTCCACCACTTTTATTAGTAGTACTCAAAGTGTGCCCATACTGTATATATGTGTCAGATTTGTTGTAAATATGTAATTTTAATAAGGAGTTTAGACAATTATATTCAGTGGCGTAACGAACGAGCCAACACCGGGCCCTTAAGTAGGATTATCAAGGCGGGCCCCAGTCCCAATTCAAAACAAATTTCATCACAATCCATCATTGTTCGTTTCAAACATGGGAGAGCATCAAAATGATCCATGGGTGAAATTGATTGGATTAATTTTTTTTTTTGTCAGTTTCTATCATAATTTTAAAATTTTGGCGTTATTGTTTAGCTATTTACCTATGTTTTCAAATTTCCTTAGTTTTTTTGTTGTTGTCTCGATCAGACTAACAGCTTTGAAGATAACCAAAAAATTTTAAAGCTCTAAATGACACTTACAAAAACCATAAGGCGAAACCTGGCATGTTTGGTATTGTTAGACTCGGCAAGGATTCTTAGGAGGTCACTCCTGTGAAAAAAACACGGGCTTGAAACTTCCAAGGCTCCTTCAAGGCATTGTGCCAATGACGTATACTGAGTTTTTTGAGATACACCAATGTTCTCATAGACTATCATGGCACCTTGGACAAAGACACTGCATGCCAATTTTCAGTAGACTAACGGTTGGGTGCGCTTATAGCTATTTTCATGATTTCTTTCACTGTTATAGCGCCACCAAGTGGCCAATTGTCACGATTCTTTTCATGTCAACTCAGATTGAGCTTATGAACATGTGTCCCAAGTTTAGCGAAAATATCTCTTTCCATTCACAAGTTATAACCATTTTATAGCGCCACCAAGTGGGCAATTGTCATGATTTTTTTTCACGTGACCTCAAAATGAGCTCATGAACACGTGTCTCAAGTTTTGCGAAAATATCTCTTTCCGTTCACAAGTTATAACCGTTTTATAGTGCCATCTAGTGGCCAATTGTTGCGATTTTTTTCAAGTGATCTCAGATTGAGCTCACAAAGATGTAACCCAAGGTTAGCAAAAAAATCTCTTTCCGTTCACAATTTATAATCATTTTAGTAAAAATGGCCCTGGTGCCATCAAAGATTTTGGTTCCCCTTATCGACCGTTAACTGAAATTTTGAATTTTTGGGATGATTATTGATTGTCGGACTCCAGAGAATAGTCTTGCGGTGGTTTGGTTCCAATCGGGCCAAAAACCTAGGAGAAGTCAGCAAAAATAGGTTTTTCAAAAAACTGCAATTTACTCGAAATTGGCGCCTGAAGGGCGAGCAAATCTGAGATAGCCATTTTGTCCGGCTTGAGCCAAGGATTCCAACGATATAAGACACTTGATCCTGGGACAAACAGTCTAAGAGTTATGAGCAATTTTGAACTTTTGGTTGCTGTAGCGCCACCTATGGGCCATTCGGGGTCATACTCTGATAGGTTGTCCCCAAACTGAGGCCTACCATCTGGCCAGGTTTCATGTCTCTAGGCCTTACGGTTTGGCCTGCACGATGCGTTTTACGAAACCTTACAATTACAATAGGGTTTCAGCATTTCATGAAAGAAGAAGAAATCTAACATAATAGAAATCTATTTCAATAATAGTGGAGCGGCTAAGTGCTTATGTTTGGCAGAATCGTTCAGTTTATGATACAAGCGTGGAAATTGGCATGAGCAGTCTCCATGGGTCACTTGACAAGAAAATTGTCCGAGCCACTTGAAATTTCAATATGGCGGCCATTTTTCAAGCTGGCCGACACCTTAGTGGAGCAGTTAAGTGATATAGCGGTTTATTTGGTGATACCAGCATGAAAACCTTGAGCTGTCTCAAAGGGTTGCTTGACAAGAAAACACTCTCAGCCACTTGAAATTTCTATTTTCAAGATGGCCGACCCCTGGATCCTCAAAAGATCAATTTTCCGATAGAAATGTATTGGGGTTTTTTTCATTAAGGACAATTTGGTGTCATTTTATTTTATATGTTTTAGATTATTCTAAAGAACAACTTTTAACGCATCAAAATACAGTTGTGTTGATTTGTTGATTATTGATAGATTAGACAAGAGTGAATATCTGCCAGGGCACACTGGTGATATATCACTGCTGTTAAACTCAGAGTGGGGTTCAATGGCAGCTAATTGTAAAGTTAGTATCCCAAATGCTGTCTAATCTACCCCAAAACCGTTAGATAGCCGCACCTGAATTGCCAGCGCGGGAGAGCCGAGCCAAGGTTAATGGGGTTTTAGTTAACCGGATGGTGTACAGATCGCACGGGATATAAAATGGTAAATGGACTGCATTTATATAGCGCTTTTAACAGACCAATGGCCATCCAAAGCGCTTTACACATTGCCTCACATTCACCCATTCACACACCGACGGCGGTGTCAGCCATGCAAGGCGCCATCCAGCTCGTCGGGAGCAGCTGGGGTTAGGTGTCTTGCTCATGGACACCTCGACACTTGGTCAGGTGGAACCGGGGATCGAACCACCAACCTTCCGGTTTGTAGACAACCTACATGAACCACTGAGCCACTGCCGCCCAGTAAAGCGCTGGAGATAGTCTTGCCTGACTATGCCTGAACGATCGGAATAAATGGCATTGGATGAACGATCGGACTAAGTGTAGGGTTAAGGCATGAACTTACCTCAATGAACCCTGATGACCCATTTAAAGATCCACATGGCAGGCGGCAGTAATCCAGAAAAATTGCCGCCATCTTGAAATTTTATGTTGCTGTGGGCAGTTTCTTGTCAAATGACCCTTTGAGACAGCTCAAGGTTTTCATGCTTGTATCACCAAATAAACCGCTATATCACTTCACTGCTCCACTAAGGTGTCGGCCAGCTTGAAATTTCAAGTGGCTCGGACAATTTTCTTGTCAAGTGACCCATGGAGACTGCTCATGCCAATTTCCACGCTTGCATCATAAACTGAACGATTCTATCACTTAGCCGCTCCACTATAAGAGCCTTTCTGACAGCAAATTATGATTTAGTTTTAGTCCTAGTCTTTTGAGTAAACTGCGATTTAGTTTTAGTCATATTTTATTCACCTGAATTGTTTTTCGTTTTAGTCTAGCTTTAGTCTCCTTAAATCTAATGAGTTTAGTTCAATTGTAAAACATTAAGCATTTAAGCGTCACATGACCGACTGACACTTGAACAGACATTTGGACATCATTTTGTTTTTTACATTAAAAAATACACAAAAGAGCTCAATTCACTTTTTGTTTGTTTTTAAAAACATCTCTATAGTTACTGTGTGTTTCTGTTTTAGGAGGTGAACGCACAGGAGGAAGTCGATGTGGGAGGACGAGTGTCCGCGGCCAATCACATTCAGAGCCGAGTCAGAACTCCACCACTCCCGTCTTTGTGCAACACTTGGTCCCTGAATATAATAACCCTGTTCTCCAGCGCTTTACTCAGAGCAGACGGTTCTCCAGAGATAACAGGAACCGCTGGATCTACCGCTGGAGATTAACGGGGGGCATTCCTCCATCAGAGCTGGAGCAGAGACTCACCTGAGATCTGCTGAGGCGAGAGCGGCCGGGATCTTGTGTTTGCCCTTCATCACGCCGCTCTTCATCTTCATCTCAGCGATGGAGGGCAGCAGCAGCGGCGCGGCCACACAGAAGAGCGCCAGCTGAGCAGGAACAGCCGCCCCGGACGCCGTCTTCTTCCTCTGGCCGTGGAGGAACTTCAGTCGGCCCCGGAACTGCATGGTCTGGAAGCACAGCCGGTCAGATCTGAGCACTGAGGACGGCTACAGCATTTCACACACACACACACACACACACACACACACACACACACACACACACACACACACACACTCATTCTCACTGTGAGAGCTGATGCTCACTCACACACACACACACACACACACACACTCATTCTCACTGTGAGAGCTGATGCTCACTCACACACACACACACACACACACACACTCTCACTGTGAGAGCTGATGCTCACTCACACACACACACACACACACACACACACACACACACACACACACACTCATTCTCACTGTGAGAGCTGATGCTCACTCACACACACACACACACACACACACACACACACACACACACACACACTCATTCTCACTGTGAGAGCTGATGCTCACTCACACACACACACACACACACACACACACACACTCATTCTCACTGTGAGAGCTGATGCTCACTCACACACACACACACACACACACACACTCTCACTGTGAGAGCTGATGCTCACTCACACACACACACACACACACACACACACACACACACACACACACACACACACACTCATTCTCACTGTGAGAGCTGATGCTCACTCACACACACACACACACACACACACACACACACACACACACACACACACACACACACACTCATTCTCACTGTGAGAGCTGATGCTCACTCACACACACACACACACACACA
>CM042260.1:45095270-45100270 GCA_023566225.1 Romanogobio albipinnatus | reverse complement strand
CGTGGTCCCATCGCTGAAATGAATCCTTAAGAACTTTTAGTCAAGAGTAGTGAGCGATTTATCTTTTTGTTTGTTGGTCTTTTGTTGTTTGATAAACATTAAAACACAGATGCAGGAATATTACATCATAACCGTGGGTTATGCTGCAGACATTACACAGCCTTCACACAGATCATTAATAACCCATCAGTGTTGGATCAGCCTCTCTCACGCTATAGCCGATACGCCGATGGGTGTAAATTGATCAAAAATCAGCCGATAAATATCAGCGACCGATACATCGCTGCATCCTGAGTTCCTTCCTTGAGCACTTTTGATAGAGACTGACCACTGCAGACCGGGAACACCCCACAAGAGCTGCCGTTCTGGAGATGCTCTGACCCAGTCGTCTAGCCGTCACAATCTGGCCACTCGCTCAAATCCTCACGCTTGCCCATTTCTCCTGCTTCTAACACATCAACTCTGAGGACAACATGTTCACTTGCTGCCTAATATACCAGATCATCAGTGTTATTCACTGGTCATAATGTTATGCCTGATCGGTGTATATATAATATATATATATTTTTTTTTATTTTTTGATATTCATATTAAATATATTACATTATATATAATGTGTGTGTGTAAACATTGGCCTTTTACAGTGGACTCTGTAGCTTTACTGTGGTCAGGATCTGACCGCGGGTCATGAAGGGTTAAACGTGGCGTGACACCGAACGCCCCAGAGCCCAGCCATCCCAAAATAAGCCTGCATGCTTAATTCTTCCTCTTCTTTTGTTTTGTCAGAAATGACAGATTCTTTCTATAATAGAGAAACTTGCCTCATACTTTCCATACCCGAGTCACGCACAGCTCTCTGAACATTTGCCTTGTAAAGCAGCCGTTCGGTCCGGCTGACCGCTGAGAGCCCAAAGAGGAACAGCCCAGCGCTTCTGTGCCTGCACGCACTGTCCTCAGAGCACGGCTGAGAGCTTTACCGTGGACACACACACACACACACACACACACACACACACACACACACAGATTTACCACAACAGCCTGGAGTTCTGACCACTTTACACACACACACACACACACACACACTTACAAGGACATATCCTTATATCAGACATTGATCACGATCACGTCTGTCATGTCATGTGTGTGTGATGTTCTGATCACGTCTGTCATGTCATGTGTGTGTGATGTTCTGATCACGTCTGTCATGTGATGTGTGTGTGATGTTCTGATCACATCTGTCATGTGATGTTCTGATCACGTCTGTCATGTGATGTGTGTGTGATGTTCTGATCACATCTGTCATGTGATGTTCTGATCACGTCTGTCATGTGATGTGTGTGTGATGTTCTGATCATGTCTGTCATGTGATGTGTGTGTGATGTTCTGATCACGTCTGTCATGTGATGTGTGTGTGATGTTCTGATCATGTCTGTCATGTGATGTGTGTGTGATGTTCTGATCACATCTGTCATGTGATGTGTGTGTGATGTTCTGATCACATCTGTCATGTGATGTGTGTGATGTTCTGATCACATCTGTCATGTGATGTGTGTGTGATGTTCTGATCACGTCTGTCATGTGATGTGTGTGTGATGTTCTGATCACATCTGTCATGTGATGTGTGTGTGATGTTCTGATCACGTCTGTCATGTGATGTGTGTGTGATGTTCTGATCACATCTGTCATGTGATGTGTGTGTGATGTTCTGATCACGTCTGTCATGTGATGTGTGTGATGTTCTGATCACGTCTGTCATGTGATGTGTGTGTGATGTTCTGATCATGTCTGTCATGTGATGTGTGTGTGATGTTCTGATCATGTCTGTCATGTCATGTGTGTGTGATGTTCTGATCACGTCTGTCATGTGATGTGTGTGTGATGTTCTGATCACGTCTGTCATGTGATGTGTGTGTGATGTTCTGATCACGTCTGTCATGTGATGTGTGTGTGATGTTCTGATCATGTCTGTCATGTGATGTGTGTGTGATGTTCTGATCACGTCTGTCATGTGATGTGTGTGTGATGTTCTGATCATGTCTGTCATGTGATGTGTGTGTGATGTTCTGATCACGTCTGTCATGTGATGTGTGTGATGTTCTGATCACGTCTGTCATGTGATGTGTGTGATGTTCTGATCATGTCTGTCATGTGATGTGTGTGTGATGTTCTGATCACGTCTGTCATGTGATGTGTGTGTGATGTTCTGATCACGTCTGTCATGTGATGTGTGTGATGTTCTGATCATGTCTGTCATGTGATGTGTGTGTGATGTTCTGATCACGTCTGTCATGTGATGTGTGTGTGATGTTCTGATCACGTCTGTCATGTGATGTGTGTGTGATGTTCTGATCATGTCTGTCATGTGATGTGTGTGTGATGTTCTGATCACGTCTGTCATGTGATGTGTGTGATGTTCTGATCACGTCTGTCATGTGATGTGTGTGATGTTCTGATCACGTCTGTCATGTGATGTGTGTGATGTTCTGATCATGTCTGTCATGTGATGTGTGTGATGTTCTGATCACGTCTGTCATGTGATGTGTGTGATGTTCTGATCATGTCTGTCATGTGATGTGTGTGATGTTCTGATCATGTCTGTCATGTGATGTGTGTGTGATGTTCTGATCACGTCTGTCATGTGATGTGTGTGTGATGTTCTGATCATGTCTGTCATGTGATGTGTGTGTGATGTTCTGATCACGTCTGTCATGTGATGTGTGTGATGTTCTGATCACGTCTGTCATGTGATGTGTGTGATGTTCTGATCATGTCTGTCATGTGATGTGTGTGTGATGTTCTGATCATGTCTGTCATGTGATGTGTGTGTGATGTTCTGATCATGTCTGTCATGTGATGTGTGTGTGATGTTCTGATCACGTCTGTCATGTGATGTGTGTGTGATGTTCTGATCACGTCTGTCATGTGATGTGTGTGATGTTCTGATCACGTCTGTCATGTGATGTGTGTGATGTTCTGATCATGTCTGTCATGTGATGTGTGTGTGATGTTCTGATCACGTCTGTCATGTGATGTGTGTGTGATGTTCTGATCATGTCTGTCATGTGATGTGTGTGTGATGTTCTGATCACGTCTGTCATGTGATGTGTGTGATGTTCTGATCACGTCTGTCATGTGATGTGTGTGATGTTCTGATCATGTCTGTCATGTGATGTGTGTGTGATGTTCTGATCACGTCTGTCATGTGATGTGTGTGTGATGTTCTGATCACGTCTGTCATGTGATGTGTGTGTGATGTTCTGATCACGTCTGTCATGTCATGTGTGTGTGATGTTCTGATCACGTCTGTCATGTGATGTGTGTGATGTTCTGATCATGTCTGTCATGTGATGTGTGTGTGATGTTCTGATCATGTCTGTCATGTGATGTGTGTGTGATGTTCTGATCACGTCTGTCATGTGATGTGTGTGTGATGTTCTGATCATGTCTGTCATGTGATGTGTGTGTGATGTTCTGATCACGTCTGTCATTTCACGAGTTCACACTTACAAATAAGTCAGATAGAAAGAATGGTATGCGTATTTGGCGTGCTGTCCGAGGAGAGGGCTCCGAGCTCGGTATTTGGCCCGAACCCAGAGTACTCCCCCCGTATGTCTGGTTTAGGAAGTAACCAGGTGAGTGTGAGGAAGATGGGGTGGTGGAGGGATGCTGCAAAACTTGTCGAGAAACATTGGTGAGTTGACTGGGTATTTATATTATCCTCCACTTGTGCTGATTGGGTAGACATGTTGATTACTTATTGCTGACAGCTGGTTGGAATGACATGATGATTAGATAGATCATTTGAACGTGCTCCTCCCGAACTTTGTTACTGAAACATCATGTGATGTGTGTGTGATGTTCTGATCACGTCTGTCATGTGATGTGTGTGTGATGTTCTGATCACGTCTGTCATGTGATGTGTGTGATGTTCTGATCACGTCTGTCATGTGATGTGTGTGATGTTCTGATCACGTCTGTCATGTGATGTGTGTGTGATGTTCTGATCACGTCTGTCATGTGATGTGTGTGATGTTCTGATCATGTCTGTCATGTGATGTGTGTGTGATGTTCTGATCACGTCTGTCATGTGATGTGTGTGTGATGTTCTGATCATGTCTGTCATGTGATGTGTGTGTGATGTTCTGATCACGTCTGTCATGTGATGTGTGTGATGTTCTGATCACGTCTGTCATGTGATGTGTGTGATGTTCTGATCATGTCTGTCATGTGATGTGTGTGTGATGTTCTGATCACGTCTGTCATGTGATGTGTGTGTGATGTTCTGATCACGTCTGTCATGTGATGTGTGTGTGATGTTCTGATCACGTCTGTCATGTCATGTGTGTGTGATGTTCTGATCACGTCTGTCATGTGATGTGTGTGATGTTCTGATCATGTCTGTCATGTGATGTGTGTGTGATGTTCTGATCACGTCTGTCATGTGATGTGTGTGTGATGTTCTGATCATGTCTGTCATGTGATGTGTGTGTGATGTTCTGATCACGTCTGTCATGTGATGTGTGTGTGATGTTCTGATCATGTCTGTCATGTGATGTGTGTGTGATGTTCTGATCACGTCTGTCATGTGATGTGTGTGATGTTCTGATCATGTCTGTCATGTGATGTGTGTGTGATGTTCTGATCATGTCTGTCATGTGATGTGTGTGTGATGTTCTGATCACGTCTGTCATGTGATGTGTGTGATGTTCTGATCACGTCTGTCATGTGATGTGTGTGTGATGTTCTGATCACGTCTGTCATGTGATGTGTGTGATGTTCTGATCATGTCTGTCATGTGATGTGTGTGTGATGTTCTGATCATGTCTGTCATGTGATGTGTGTGTGATGTTCTGATCACGTCTGTCATGTGATGTGTGTGTGATGTTCTGATCACGTCTGTCATGTGATGTGTGTGTGATGTTCTGATCACGTCTGTCATGTGATGTGTGTGTGATGTTCTGATCATGTCTGTCATGTGATGTGTGTGATGTTCTGAT
>CM042260.1:45087770-45090270 GCA_023566225.1 Romanogobio albipinnatus | reverse complement strand
TGGACCGCTCTCAGGAGCTCAGAGAACTCAAGCTCTAGACCTGCAGACGCTTCTACACACATCAGTGAGAGAATGGGCCGCTCTCAGGAGCTCAGAGAACTCAAGCTCTAGTCCTGCAGACGCTTCTACACACATCAGTGAGAGAATGGACCGCTCTCAGGAGCTCAGAGAACTCAAGCTCTAGTCCTGCAGACGCTTCTACACACATCAGTGAGAGAATGGGCCGCTCTCAGGAGCTCAGAGAACTCAAGCTCTAGTCCTGCAGACGCTTCTACACACATCAGTGAGAGAATGGGCCGCTCTCAGGAGCTCAGAGAACTCAAGCTCTAGTCCTGCAGACGCTTCTACACACATCAGAGAGAGAATGGACCGCTCTCAGGAGCTCAGAGAACTCAAGCTCTAGTCCTGCAGACGCTTCTACACACATCAGTGAGAGAATGGGCCGCTCTCAGGAGCTCAGAGAACTCAAGCTCTAGTCCTGCAGACGCTTCTACACACATCAGTGAGAGAATGGGCCGCTCTCAGGAGCTCAGAGAACTCAAGCTCTAGACCTGCAGACGCTTCTACACACATCAGTGAGAGAATGGGCCGCTCTCAGGAGCTCAGAGAACTCAAGCTCTAGTCCTGCAGACGCTTCTACACACATCAGAGAGAGAATGGACCGCTCTCAGGAGCTCAGAGAACTCAAGCTCTAGTCCTGCAGACGCTTCTACACACATCAGTGAGAGAATGGGCCGCTCTCAGGAGCTCAGAGAACTCAAGCTCTAGTCCTGCAGACGCTTCTACACACATCAGTGAGAGAATGGGCCGCTCTCAGGAGCTCAGAGAACTCAAGCTCTAGACCTGCAGACGCTTCTACACACATCAGAGAGAGAATGGACCGCTCTCAGGAGCTCAGAGAACTCAAGCTCTAGACCTGCAGACGCTTCTACACACATCAGTGAGAGAATGGGCCGCTCTCAGGAGCTCAGAGAACTCAAGCTCTAGTCCTGCAGACGCTTCTACACACATCAGTGAGAGAATGGACCGCTCTCAGGAGCTCAGAGAACTCAAGCTCTAGTCCTGCAGACGCTTCTACACACATCAGTGAGAGAATGGACCGCTCTCAGGAGCTCAGAGAACTCAAGCTCTAGTCCTGCAGACGCTTCTACACACATCAGTGAGAGAATGGGCCGCTCTCAGGAGCTCAGAGAACTCTAGCTCTAGTCCTGCAGACGCTTCTACACACATCAGTGAGAGAATGGACCGCTCTCAGGAGCTCAGAGAACTCAAGCTCTAGACCTGCAGACGCTTCTACACACATCAGAGAGAGAATGGACCGCTCTCAGGAGCTCAGAGAACTCAAGCCCTAGACCTGCAGACGCTTCTACACACATCAGTGAGAGAATGGGCCGCTCTCAGGAGCTCAGAGAACTCAAGCGTGGGGCCGTGATCGCTGGACACCTGAGCAATAAGTCCATTCAGAGCGGGGTCAGCGCATGCTGAGGGTGACAGAGCGGGGTCAGCGCATGCTGAGGGTCACAGAGCGGGGTCAGCGCATGCTGAGGGTCACAAAAGTGGACAACTTTCTGCAGAGTCAAGAGCTCCAGACCTCCAAACTTCTGTGGCCTTCAGATGAGCTCAAGAACAGTGTGTAGAGCTTCATGGAATGGGTTTCCATGGCCGAGCAGCTCATCCAAGCCTTACAGCACCAAGTGCAATGCAGAGCGTGGGATGCAGTGGGGTAAAGCGGGCCGCCACTGGACTCTAGAGCAGTGGAGACGTGTTCTCTGAGTGGCCAATCACGCTTCTCTGTCTGACAATCCCACGGACGAGTCTGGGTTTGGCGGTTGCCAGGGGAACGGGACTGGCCTGACTGCATTGTGCCAAGTGTAAAGTTTGGTGGAGGGGGGGGGGGGGTTATGGGGTGGGGTTGTTTTTCAGGGGTTAGTTCCAGTGACTGTGCGTTCACACCGCCGCCGGCGAGAGCGTCAAACTTCGCTCTGGCCGCCCTGCACTCGACGCTGTAGAAAGATTCACGGACGCGCTGCCGCTCTGACGTAGATCGAATGCTTGGTCTTTTTTAAAACTGCATTTAAAGGAGCCGCAAAGCAAACAATCATGTTCGCATTTTTAAAATCGGCATTTGTGCTGACTGACCACAGTAGGGTATACCCGTATAAGATAACATCATGAAATAATTTAAATGTGAAAGTTAACTTAATTATAGTTGCATGTTTGCTAATGAAATAAACCATTTAAAAGCCATTTGTGTGGTGTGGCTTTTGTGTTCTTGGAAGTGCTAGTCTAATTTCAACAAGTTTATAGGTGCTAGCCTTGGTCTTTAACATTAACATTAATTTGTGTGGAACCTACTTTACAATAACTGTCCTGGTTTAAGTGCAGCATTCAAATCGGTGTTTTTTTGAGCAAATGAATTGCATTCCCGCTGAAAAAAAGGCTTTCTAGCGCGAAAATGTTGCATATAAAAGGTGTTGCGCGGAATATATATATATTATAG
>CM042260.1:45065270-45067770 GCA_023566225.1 Romanogobio albipinnatus | reverse complement strand
CCCTCATGACACACACACACACACACACACACTCAAAGCCAGCGGTTCCCTCGTGACACACACACACACACTCAAAGCCAGCGGTTCCCTCGTGACACACACACACACACACACACACTCAAAGCCAGCGGTACCCTCGTGACACACACACACACACACACACACTCAAAGCCAGCAGTTCCCTCGTGACACACACACACACACTCAAAGCCAGCGGTTCCCTCGTGACACACACACACACACACTCAAAGCCAGCGGTTCCCTCATGACACACACACGCACACACACACTCAAAGCCAGCGGTTCCCTCGTGACACACACACACACACACTCAAAGCCAGCGGTTCCCTCATGACACACACACACAAAGCCAGCGGTTCCCTCGTGACACACACACACACACACACACAAACACACTCAAAGCCAGCGGTTCCCTCATGACACACACACACACAAACACACTCAAAGCCAGCGGTTCCCTCGTGACACACACACACACACACACACTCAAAGCCAGCTGTTCCCTCATGACACACACACACACACACTCAAAGCCAGCGGTTCTCTCGTGACACACACACACACACACACACTCAAAGCCAGCGGTTCCCTCGTGACACACACACACACCACACACACACACACTCAAAGCCAGCGGTTCCCTCATGACACACACACACACACACACTCAAAGCCAGCGGTTCCCTCGTGACACACACACACACACACTCAAAGCCAGCGGTTCCCTCGTGAAACACACACACACACACTCAAAGCCAGCGGTTCCCTCGTGAAACACACACACACACACTCAAAGCCAGCGGTTCCCTCGTGAAACACACACACACACACACTCAAAGCCAGCGGTTCCCTCGTGACACACACACACACACTCAAAGCCAGCGGTTCCCTCATGACACACACACACACTCAAAGCCAGCAGTTCCCTCGTGACACACACACACACACACACTCAAAGCCAGCGGTTCCCTCGTGACACACACACACTCAAAGCCAGCGGTTCCCTCATGACACACACACACACTCAAAGCCAGCGGTTCCCTCGTGACACACACACACACACTCAAAGCCAGCGGTTCCCTCGTGACACACACACTCAAAGCCAGCGGTTCCCTCATGACACACACACACACACACTCAAAGCCAGCGGTTCCCTCATGACACACACACACACACACACACACACACACACACTCAAAGCCAGCGGTTCCCTCATGACACACACACACACACACACACTCAAAGCTAGCCGTTCCTTCATGACACACACACACACACACACTCAAAGCCAGCGGTTCCCTCGTGACACACACACACACACACACACACACTCAAAGCCAGCGGTTCCCTCGTGACACACACACACACACACACACTCAAAGCCAGCGGTTCCCTCATGACACACACACACACACACTCAAAGCCAGCGGTTCCCTTGTGACACACACACACACACACTCAAAGACAGCGGTTCCCTCGTGACACACACACTCAAAGCCAGCGGTTCCCTCATGACACACACACACACACACACTCAAAGCCAGCGGTTCCCTCATGACACACACACACACACGCACTCAAAGCCAGCGGTTCCCTCATGACACACACACACACACACACACTCAAAGCCAGCGGTTCCCTCATGACACACACACACACACACACTCAAAGCCAGCGGTTCCATCATGACACACACACACACACACTCACTCAAAGCCAGCGGTTCCCTCATGACACACACACACACACACACACACACTCAAAGCCAGTGGTTCCGTCGTGACACACACACACACACACTCAAAGCTAGCGGTTCCCTCATGACACACACACACACACACACACACTCAAAGCCAGCGGTTCCCTCGTGACACACACACACACACTCAAAGCCAGCGGTTCCCTCGTGACACACACACACACACACACACACTCAAAGCCAGCGGTACCCTCGTGACACACACACACACACACACACACTCAAAGCCAGCAGTTCCCTCGTGACACACACACACACACTCAAAGCCAGCGGTTCCCTCGTGACACACACACACACACACTCAAAGCCAGCGGTTCCCTCATGACACACACACGCACACACACACTCAAAGCCAGCGGTTCCCTCGTGACACACACACACACACACACACACTCAAAGCCAGCGGTTCCCTCATGACACACACACACAAAGCCAGCGGTTCCCTCGTGACACACACACACACACACACAAACACACTCAAAGCCAGCGGTTCCCTCATGACACACACACACACAAACACACTCAAAGCCAGCGGTTCCCTCGTGACACACACACACACACACACACTCAAAGCCAGCTGTTCCCTCATGACACACACACACACACACTCAAAGCCAGCGGTTCTCTCGTGACACACACACACACACACACACACTCAAAGCCAGCGGTTCCCTCGTGACACACACACACACCACACACACACACACACTCAAAGCCAGC
>CM042260.1:45052770-45060270 GCA_023566225.1 Romanogobio albipinnatus | reverse complement strand
AACACACACTGCTTCTCTAACACACACTGCATCTCTAACACACACTGGTTCTCTAACACACACTGCATCTCTAACACACACTGGTTCTCTAACACACACTGGTTCTCTAACACACACTGCTTCTCTAACACACACTGCTTCTCTAACACACACTGCTTCTATGACACACACTGCTTCTATGACACACACTGCTTCTATGACACACACTGCTTCTCTGACACACACTGCATCTCTAACACACTGCATCTCTAACACACACTGCTTCTCTGACACACACTGCATCTCTAACACACACTGGTTCTCTGACACACACTGCATCTCTAACACACACTGGTTCTCTGACACACACTGCATCTCTAACACACACTGCTTCTCTGACACACACTGCTTCTCTAACACACACTGCTTCTCTGACACACACTGCTTCTCTGACACACACTGCATCTCTAACACACTGCATCTCTAACACACTGCATCTCTAACACACTGCATCTCTAACACACACTGCTTCTCTGACACACACTGCATTTCTAACACACACTGGTTCTCTGACACACACTGCATCTCTAACACACACTGGTTCTCTGACACACACTGCATCTCTAACACACACTGCTTCTCTGACACACACTGCATCTCTAACACACTGCTTCTCTGACACACTGCATCTCTAACACACACTGCTTCTCTAACACACACTGCATCTCTAACACACACTGGTTCTCTAACACACACTGCTTCTCTAACACACTGCTTCTATGACACACACTGCATCTCTAACACACACTGGTTCTCTGACACACACTGCTTCTCTAACACACACTGCTTCTATGACACACACTGCTTCTCTGACACACACTGCATCTCTAACACACACTGGTTCTCTGACACACACTGCTTCTCTAACACACACTGCTTCTCTGACACACACTGCTTCTCTGACATACACTGCTTCTCTGACACACACTGCTTCTCTGACACACACTGCTTCTCTGACACACACTGCTTCTCTGACACACACTGCTTCTCTAACACACACTGCATCTCTGACACACACTGCATCTCTAACACACACTGCTTCTCTGACACACACTGCATCTCTAACACACACTGCTTCTCTAACACACACTGCATCTCTAACACACACTGCTTCTCTGACACACTGCTTCTCTGACACACACTGCATCTCTAACACACACTGCTTCTCTAACACACACTGCTTCTCTGACACACACTGCTTCTCTGACACACACTGCTTCTCTGACACACACTGCTTCTCTGACACACACTGCTTCTCTGACACACACTGCTTCTCTGACACACACTGCTTCTCTGACACACACTGCTTCTCTGACACACACTGCTTCTCTGACACACTGCTTCTCTAACACACACTGCTTCTCTGACACACACTGCATCTCTAACACACACTGGTTCTCTGACACACACTGCATCTCTAACACACACTGGTTCTCTGACACACACTGCATCTCTAACACACACTGCTTCTCTGACACACACTGCATCTCTAACACACACTGCTTCTCTGACACACACTGCATCTCTAACACACACTGCTTCTCTAACACACACTGCATCTCTAACACACACTGGTTCTCTAACACACACTGCTTCTCTAACACACACTGCTTCTATGACACACACTGCATCTCTAACACACACTGCTTCTCTGACACACACTGCATCTCTAACACACACTGGTTCTCTGACACACACTGCTTCTCTGACACACACTGCATCTCTGACACACACTGCTTCTCTGACACACACTGCTTCTCTGACACACACTGCTTCTCTGACACACACTGCTTCTCTGACACACACTGCTTCTCTGACACACACTGCTTCTCTGACACACACTGCTTCTCTGACACACACTGCTTCTCTGACACACACTGCTTCTCTGACACACACTGCTTCTCTGACACACACTGCTTCTCTGACACACACTGCTTCTCTGACACACACTGCATCTCTGACACACACTGCATCTCTGACACACACTGCATCTCTAACACACACTGCTTCTCTAACACACACTGCATCTCTGACACACACTGCATCTCTAACACACACTGCTTCTCTGACACACACTGCTTCTCTGACACACACTGCATCTCTAACACACACTGCTTCTCTAACACACACTGCTTCTCTGACACACACTGCTTCTCTGACACACTGCTTCTCTGACACACACTGCTTCTCTGACACACACTGCATCTCTGACACACACTGCTTCTCTAACACACACTGCATCTCTGACACACACTGCATCTCTGACACACTGCTTCTCTGACACACTGCTTCTCTGACACACACTGCATCTCTAACACACACTGCTTCTCTGACACACACTGCTTCTCTGACACACACTGCTTCTCTGACACACACTGCATCTCTGACACGCACTGCTTCTCTGACACACACTGCTTCTCTGACACACACTGCTTCTCTGACACACACTGCTTCTCTAACACACATTGCATCTCTAACACACACTGCTTCTCTGACACACACTGCATCTCTAACACACACTGCATCTCTAACACACACTGCATCTCTAACACACACTGCTTCTCTAACACACATTGCATCTCTAACACACACTGCATCTCTAACACACACTGCTTCTCTTACACACACTGCTTCTCTAACACACACTGCATCTCTAACACACACTGCTCCTCTAACACACACTGCTTCTCTAACACACACTGCATCTCTGACACACACTGCTCCTCTAACACACACTGCTTCTCTAACACACTGCTTCTCTAACACACACTGCTCCTCTAACACACACTGCTTCTCTAACACACACTGCTCC
Source organism: Romanogobio albipinnatus (assembly GCA_023566225.1). Taxonomy (NCBI): domain Eukaryota; kingdom Metazoa; phylum Chordata; class Actinopteri; order Cypriniformes; family Gobionidae; genus Romanogobio; species Romanogobio albipinnatus. The sequence continues at coordinate 45,057,419 of CM042260.1, read as the reverse complement.
TCTAACACACACTGCATCTCTAACACACACTGCTCCTCTAACACACACTGCATCTCTAACACACACTGCTTCTCTAACACACACTGCTCCTCTAACACACACTGCATCTCTAACACACACTGCATCTCTGACACACACTGCTCCTCTAACACACACTGCTCCTCTAACACACACTGCATCTCTAACACACACTGCTCCTCTAACACACACTGCTCCTCTAACACACACTGCATCTCTAACACACACTGCTCCTCTAACACACACTGCTTCTCTAACACACACTGCTTCTCTAACACACACTGCTCCTCTAACACACACTGCTTCTCTAACACACACTGCTTCTCTAACACACACTGCTCCTCTAACACACACTGCATCTCTGACACACACTGCTCCTCTAACACACACTGCTCCTCTAACACACACTGCATCTCTAACACACACTGCTCCTCTAACACACACTGCTCCTCTAACACACACTGCATCTCTAACACACACTGCTCCTCTAACACACACTGCTTCTCTAACACACACTGCATCTCTAACACACACTGCTCCTCTAACACACACTGCTTCTCTAACACACACTGCTTCTCTAACACACACTGCTCCTCTAACACACACTGCATCTCTAACACACACTGCTCCTCTAACACACACTGCTCCTCTAACACACACTGCATCTCTGACACACACTGCTCCTCTAACACACACTGCTTCTCTAACACACACTGCTTCTCTAACACACTGCTTCTCTAACACACACTGCTTCTCTAACACACACACTGCTTCTCTAACACACACTGCTTCTCTAACACACACTGCTTCTCTAACACACACTGCTTCTCTGACACACACTGCTTCTCTAACACACACTGCTTCTCTGACACACACTGCTTCTCTGACACACACTGCTCCTCTAACACACACTGCTTCTCTGACACACACTGCTTCTCTAACACACACTACAGAAGCAGTGTGTGTTAGAGGAGCAGTGTGTGTTACCCCAAGTGCACTACCCCAAGATTATTGTTATAAACATGAGCCGCGTCTGAAAGGTAAAGGGGGAGGGGTTGCTGTAATTTATAATAATATCTTCAGTATTACTCAGAAGTCTAGTTTCAAATATAATTCCTTCGAAGTTTTGGTGCTTTATGTAACGCTATGTAGTGTACATGACAAAACCCGTTCAACATTGGTGTTAGCTACTGTATACAGGCCACCAGGGCATCATACAGACTTTATCAAAGAATTTGCTGACTTTCTATCAGAATTAGTACTGGCCGTAGATAAAGTACTAATTGTTGGTGATTTTAATATCCATGTAGACAACGAAAAAGACGTATTAGGATTAGCATTTAAAGATACACTAAACTCTATTGGAGTTAGGCAACACGTGTCAGGACCCACTCATCGCCATAATCATACTTTAGACCTAATATTGTCACATGGAATTAATGTTGATATCGTTGAAATTCTGCAGCAGAGCGATGACATCTCAGATCATTACTTAGTATCTTGTACACTTAATTTAGCTAAAGTTGCAAAGCCGCCCCCTCGTTTCAAAAATGGCAGGACAATCACTGCCGCTACTAAAGATTGCTTTTTAAATACTCTTCCTCATCAGTATCATCTCCTCAGCAACCCAGATAGCATAGAAGAACTCGATGTTGCAACAGAAACTATTGACTCTCTCTTTTCCAGTACTTTAGACACAGTTGCTCCTCTGCGCTTAAAGAAGATTAAAGAAAATAGTCCAACGCCGTGGTACAACGAGCACACCCGGGCCCTTAAAACAGCAGCCAGAAAAATGGAGCGCAGCTGGAAGAAAACAAAACTAGAGGTCTTTCGAAATTCGTGGAAAGAGCACATGATCGCATACAGAAAGGCCGTAAAAACTGCTAGATCCGCTTATTTCTCAACTCTCTTGGAAGAAAACAAACACAACCCAAGGTATTTATTCGATACAGTGGCTAAATTAACCAAAAATAAAGCTTCAACTTCTGATGATTGTAAACAGCACAGCAGTAATGACTTTATGAACTTCTTCACATGTAAGATTGATAATATTAGGAAGAAAATTTTAACCATTCAGCTGTCTACTACAGTATCACATCAGACAGAGCATTGTAGTGTCACTGTGGAAAAATTACAATCATTCACTGCTATAGGAGAAGAAGAATTGGCTAAACTCATTAAATCATCAAAATCAACAACATGTATGCTTGACCCTGTACCGACTAGGCTATTAAAAGAGATGCTACCAGAGGTCATAGATCCTCTTCTTAATATCATTAATTCATCTTTGTCATTAGGATATGTACCGAAAACTTTTAAGTTGGCTATTATTAAACCACTTATTAAAAAACCGCAACTTGATCCTACAGAATTAGTCAATTATAGACCAATCTCAAATCTACCCTTTCTGTCAAAAATACTTGAAAAGGCAGTGTCTTCACAATTATGTTCCTTTTTAGAAAGAAATGGTATCTGTGAGGATTTCCAGTCAGGATTTAGACCGTATCATAGCACTGAGACTGCACTCATCAGAGTTACAAATGATTTACTCTTATCATCCGATCGTGGCTGTATCTCTCTATTAGTGTTACTCGATCTTAGCGCTGCATTTGATACCATCGACCACAACATTCTTTTGAATAGACTCGAAAATGATGTAGGTATTAGTGGAATTGCTTTATCATGGTTTAAATCATACCTATGCGACCGTTATCAGTTTGTAGCAGTAAATGAAGAGATGTCACACCGATCGCAAGTTCAGTATGGAGTACCACAAGGCTCAGTGCTAGGACCGCTACTCTTCACCCTGTACATGCTACCACTGGGAGATATTATTAGGAAGCATGGCATTAGTTTTCATTGTTATGCTGACGATACTCAGCTCTATATTTCTTCACGCCCTGAAGAAACTTACCAATTCACAAGATTAACGGAATGCATAGCCGCCATAAAACATTGGATGACTGGTAATTTCCTGCAACTCAATTCAGAAAAAACTGAATTTTTAATTATTGGACAAAAAAGCTCCACAAGTAGTGCCCTAGAATACTGTCTAACACTTGATGGCTGCTCTGTCAAGTCTTCGTCGTCAGTGAGGAACCTGGGTGTGCTCTTTGATACCAATCTTTCGTTTGAAAGCCACGTTTCTAGCATCTGTAAAACTGCTTTCTACCATCTTAAAAATATATCAAAATTACGGCACATGCTCTCAATGCAAAATGCTGAACAGTTAGTTCATGCGTTCATGACCTCAAGGCTAGATTATTGTAATGCTCTACTGGGTGGTTGCCCTGCTCGCTTAATAAATAAACTCCAGCTGGTCCAAAACGCAGCAGCTCGAGTACTTACTAGAACCAGGAAGTGTGACCATATTAGCCCAGTTCTGTCAACACTGCACTGGCTACCTATTAAACATCGCATACATTTTAAAATCTTGCTTATTACTTACAAAGCACTAAATGGTTTAGCTCCCCAATACTTGAGCGAGCTCTTAACACATTATACTCCATCACGTCTACTGCGATCTCTAAATTCTGGCCAGTTGTTAATACCGAGAATATCCAGATCAACTGCAGGCGGTCGATCCTTTTCCTATTTAGCTCCAAAACTCTGGAACAGTCTTCCTAGCACTGTTCGGGAAGCAGACACACTCTGTCAGTTTAAATCTAGACTAAAAACACATCTCTTTACTGTGGCATACACATAAAACACTTTCTCAATGAAATGATTGTTAGGCTGCATTAACTAGGTCAGCCGGAACCGGGAACACTTCCCATAACACCTGATGTACTCGTGACATCATCAGAAGAATGGCATCTACGCTAATGATATTCTCTCTGTTTTATCCCGAGGTTTACTGCAGTCAGCCGGATCCGGGCCGGATCCAGATCAGATGGTGGACCAGAGAAGACCAACACAGGACCCCGAAGTGTCTGCAGAGACCGTGTCAATTATCCTCCCCCTGCAACTGCCTCATCGACACGGCATCTAAATAAACCCGTCACCAGTGTGATGACTCCGATTGTTCGAATATTACCATTAAATAATACTTAAATCGATATGTCATCCGCAATAAACCCGTCTCCAGCGTGTTGCCTCCGATCATTCGAATATTGCACTTTAATAATTATTTAATCAACATCATCCTCAATAAACCCGTCTCCAGCGTGTTGCCTCCGGTCCTTTGAATATTCCGATCTATTATGACCTCTGACCTGTAAAGCAGCCAGAATAATAATAATAATACGTTGTTTGTAAATTGGCCAGAGGAGAACTGGCACCCCGACTGAGCCTGGTTTCTCCAAGGTTTATTTTTCTCCATTAGGTCACCTGATGGGGTTTTGGTTTCCTTGCCACTGTTGCCTCTGGCTTGGCGTGCTCAGTTGGGGACACTATATTTTTCAACTAAACATCGAAACAAATCTAATTAATAAACTAATTTAACCATGTAAACTAAATTACTGATCTAATTATTGATCTAAAGCCCACACTGTCACCGAATGGAAATTGAAATGAACTGATGACATCAAATGGCTATACAGCTGAATAAAATTAGGCTGCATTATTTTGCTGTTTAACACTGTAAAGCTGCTTTGAAACAATCTACATTGTTAAAAGCGCTATATAAATAA
>CM042260.1:45032770-45040270 GCA_023566225.1 Romanogobio albipinnatus | reverse complement strand
ACCTGTAGCACACACACCTGTAGCACACACATACGATGTGTGTGTGTGTGTGTGTGTGTGTGTTATCCATGCATTGATGGGGCGGCACATATGATGTGTGTGTGTGTGTGTGTTATGCATTGATGGGGCGGTACATATGATGTGTGTGTGTGTGTGTGTTATGCATTGATGGGGCGGCACATATGATGTGTGTGTGTGTGTGTGTTATCCATGCATTGATGGGGCGGCACATATGATGTGTGTGTGTGTGTGTGTTATGCATTGATGGGGCGGTACATATGATGTGTGTGTGTGTGTTATGCATTGATGGGGCGGTACATATGATGTGTGTGTGTGTGTGTGTGTGTGTGTGTGTGTTATGCATTGATGGGGCGGTACATATGATGTGTGTGTGTGTGTGTGTGTGTGTTATCCATGCATTGATGGGACGGCACATATGATGTGTGTGTGTGTGTGTGTGTGTGTGTGTTATCCATGCATTGATGGGGCGGCACATATGATGTGTGTGTGTGTGTGTGTTATGCATTGATGGGGCGGTACATATGATGTGTGTGTGTGTGTGTGTGTGTTATGCATTGATGGGGCGGTACATATGATGTGTGTGTGTGTGTGTGTGTTATCCATGCATTGATGGGACGGCACATATGATGTGTGTGTGTGTGTGTGTGTTATCCATGCATTGATGGGGCGGCACATATGATGTGTGTGTGTGTGTGTGTGTTATCCATGCATTGATGGGGCGGCACATATGATGTGTGTGTGTGTGTGTGTTATGCATTGATGGGGCGGTACATATGATGTGTGTGTGTGTGTGTGTGTGTTCCTCCCTCAGATCTGCTTCAAGCTCTTGATAAATTGTGGCATTTCTATTCTATTGTCTTTAATGAGTTTAATAAAGAACTCTGTCTCGTCTTCCGTCCAAACACACATCATCTGTAAAGAATGATCCACTCTTACACACGCAGGTGTGACGCACACAGAAGGCATTGGCGCTTCTGATGGATTTTGTCCTTTATGACAGCGGAAACAACTCACAATACTAGCCGTAAGATCAGATCAAGACATCATCATCATAAACTATAAACTGTTATTAGCGTACACTCACAATAACAGCAAAGCCGTGACTCAGGGAACAGATTATTCTGCACTCCAAACGCCGTCTTCATTTCAGAAATATATTTGGTTTATTAAACGCAAAGTTTTTCATTTCAAAAGCATTTCTAAATTCAGTTTATATTTACAACAAAACAAATTCCAGCCAAAATAACGAAGTGGGAAACCTTTGAGTTACACCATCATATTCAAACATGTCGCTCGTCTCTGTGTGTGCCAATCATAGCCCGTAAACAAATATGGACGCCGCGACTTCATTGACTTCCGCTGACCAGAGTGGAAGCTTTCGGAGGCCGGGCCGAGTCTCGGGCCGAGTCTGTGCAGTCGAGAGCAGGAAGTAGAGGCGCGATTATCAGAAGCCGCCCACTCTCACAGATGCAGAACAACTCATGATGTTAGTGTGAAATACAGTTATAGAAATGTAGAAATTAAAGCTAAAGCTCCAATCTCCTCCCAAAATCCCCCAAAAAGTCTGTTTGTGTCTCAGTGACAACTTCACTCAGAGTTCCATGGAATTAATAGGCTGGTGGAGGACAGAGTCAGAGGGATGGATTGGGTGAGTGGTTGGGGACCAGGGTTCGAGACCAGCTTTTGGATAATAAGTTATGAGAATAGAGTTCCATTGAAGGAATAGGTTGGTTGATGACTGAGGGTCAGAGGGATGGTTTGGGTGAGTGGTTAGAGAGTGAATGGTTGGGGAACTGGGGAACAGGGGGACTAGAGGTTGAAACTGGGATAGAGAAGTGGGGGGGGGATCAAGTTAGGCTGAATGTTTGGCCCTGGGGTTGGGTTGGTAACAGGAAGACGGTGGGTAGAAAAATAAAAAAAAAGTAAAAAGGAACGCAACTACAGATAGGTAGAGAGAACGATGAAAGTGGAGGGGGACCACTTGGCATTGTGGGAAAATTTTACATTTTTGACTTACCAGGATAGGGAAGGGTGGTGTAGAAGGATAAGAGGGGAGAGGAGATGGGGAGAAATTAGGGTATGCGTTCCCTTACGGTTGCATTTTACTGCGGTAAGTGTGATGTCTGTATAGGGTCTCACATACCTTAGGGGTGATCATTGGTAGAAGCTTGGTGCTAAGGTACCCGCCAATGGGAGCCCCGGGTCACAGGCCCTTCTCGGGTAGCCCAGGATACCTTGCGGTGTTAACGAAGGGGTTACTTGGGAGGGGGGGTAGGTATCCAATCTCTCTGGGTCCACTTGGACAGCACGCAGAGAAGGTGGCCTTGGGTCAAAGGGTCTTAAATGGTACCCAATCTTCTATCGATGACTAGCATTAGTGGGTATATAATAGATGGTTTGAGGTTGTTGGAGGGTGAGCGGGGGAATGTACCTTGTAGTTTTGGTAGGAGCATGGTAATAGCACTCTTTGTAAAAATGGACGGGGTTGGGTTGGCCGGGAGGTGGTAAAATTCGGAAATACGGGAAGAACACACGCCAAGGATTTACCTACCTTGGACGGGCCGCCTCAGAAGAGGGTGTATGGTGTTTAAAGGGCCGAAACACCCAATGATCCTGAGGTCCATCACTGATGATGTGTTCTTTTGATAGAGGTACATGGATTGTTAGGGAACTCAGGCTGGGTTGGGGGGTGCTTTTAAAAATAATCACTAGAAACACACTGGAGGAAGTAATTTTGGAAAAATGGGCTTGGTTACCCTCAATAGGAGATAGGACCAAACTCTGAGGCATAGGATCAGGACATAGATAAATTTACTTATCAGGGAAGGGAGATATAATCCCAAAAGATTGGAGCTATCCTAGTATTAGCAAATAGTGGAGTAGGATAAAAATACTCAAATATACGCAAACCTAAAAAACGACCTTCATAAAGAGGAGGAATGGGATTACCGTGGACTTGAAACAAGTAAAAAGGCATGGTTGAGGACAACAAAGTAGGGTTAACCCTAACTCTAACTCTAACCCTAACCCTAACTCTAACTCTAACTCTAACTCTAACCTCACTCTAACTCTAACTCTAACCCTAACTCTAACCCTAACCCTAACTCTAACCCTAACTCTAACCCTAACTCTAACTCTAACTCTAACCCTAACTCTAACCCTAACCCTAACTCTAACCCTAACTCTAACCCTAACTCTAACTCTAACCCTAACTCTAACTCTAACCCTAACTCTAACTCTAACCTCACTCTAACTCTAACTCTAACTCTAACCCTAACTCTAACTCTAACCTCACTCTAACTCTAACTCTAACTCTAACTCTAACTCTAACTCTAACCCTAACTCTAACCCTAACTCTAACCGCAGGAGCTCACCTTCCCAGCGTTCAGCTCTGAAATGGCCGCCAGGATCTGCTGTCGCGGCCCATCGGTTTGAATGCCCAGCTCCTTCAGATCTCCGTCCGTCAGGGTCAGAAACGCCTCCATGTCCACCTGCACCATCACAGCCCATAATAATCACACAACGGCCACACAATACATGCTTATGAAGGCACATTCAAGAATTAAAAACATGTCTAGAATAAATGAGTTTTATCTTCATCACTTTTACATTCATTTTACAAAGAATATCTAGGGCTGGAGCAGAATATCCAAACACTCGTGCGATGGGTTGGTATTCGATTTTCAAATTTGTGATTCGAATATTCATTTTTCCGCGAACACCTGGCATCCGCTCAAAACGGCTCTCATTCACACTTGCATATGTTTACATTATAAAATACAAAACTTTATTTCAATTATCTCATAACCAAGCCATCTTTAATAGCCTCGTTATACTTCATAAATATCTTTGCCTCTTAGTGTTCCCTGCAGTACCTGCACGAGCTGATATGGCAGAGCTTCCTTATGGCTTAAACTCGTTCATTTGACATTGTGGAAAATAGAATAATAGAATCTAAATGTGTTCTCCTTTTTAGCCGTTAGAGATGTGGCGGTGAGAACATGTTCCCTCATTGCTGTGCTTGTGCACTGAGCCTATAGTGAACACGCTGTCCTTAAAGGGACAGCAGCGCAGCCTATAGTGAACACGCTGTCCTTAAAGGGACAGTAGCACAGCCTATAGTGAACACGCTGTCCTTAAAGGGACAGAAGCGCAGCCTATAGTGAACACGCCGTCCTTAAAGGGACAGAAGCGCAGCCTATAGTGAACACGCCGTCCTTAAAGGGACAGAAGCGCAGCCTATAGTGAACACGCCGTCCTTAAAGGGACAGTAGCGCAGCCTATAGTGAACACACCGTCCTTAAAGGGACAGCAGCGCAGCCTATAGTGAACACGCCGTCCTTAAAGGGACAGAAGCGCAGCCTATAGTGAACACACCGTCCTTAAAGGGACAGCAGCGCAGCCTATAGTGAACACACCGTCCTTAAAGGGACAGTAGCGCAGCCTATAGTGAACACACTGTCCTTAAAGGGACAGTAGCGCAGCCTATAGTGAACACACCGTCCTTAAAGGGACAGCAGCGCAGCCTATAGTGAACACGCCGTCCTTAAAGGGACAGAAGCGCAGCCTATAGTGAACACGCCGTCCTTAAAGGGACAGAAGCGCAGCCTATAGTGAACACGCCGTCCTTAAAGGGACAGAAGCGCAGCCTATAGTGAACACGCCGTCCTTAAAGGGACAGAAGCGCAGCCTATAGTGAACACGCTGTCCTTAAAGGGACAGCAGCGCAGCCTATAGTGAACACGCCGTCCTTAAAGGGACAGTAGCGCAGCCTATAGTGAACACACTGTCCTTAAAGGGACAGTAGCGCAGCCTATAGTGAACACACCGTCCTTAAAGGGACAGCAGCGCAGCCTATAGTGAACACGCCGTCCTTAAAGGGACAGAAGCGCAGCCTATAGTGAACACGCTGTCCTTAAAGGGACAGCAGCGCAGCCTATAGTGAACACGCCGTCCTTAAAGGGACAGTAGCGCAGCCTATAGTGAACACGCTGTCCTTAAAGGGACAGCAGCGCAGCCTATAATGAACACGCCGTCCTTAAAGGGACAGTAGCGCAGCCTATAGTGAACACACTGTCCTTAAAGGGACAGAAGCGCAGCCTATAGTGAACACACTGTCCTTAAAGGGACAGCAGCGCAGCCTATAGTGAACACGCCGTCCTTAAAGGGACAGTAGCGCAGCCTATAGTGAACACGCCGTCCTTAAAGGGACAGTAGCGCAGCCTATAGTGAACACACTGTCCTTAAAGGGACAGAAGCGCAGCCTATAGTGAACACGCTGTCCTTAAAGGGACAGCAGCGCAGCCTATAATGAACACGCCGTCCTTAAAGGGACAGTAGCGCAGCCTATAGTGAACACACTGTCCTTAAAGGGACAGAAGCGCAGCCTATAGTGAACACACTGTCCTTAAAGGGACAGCAGCGCAGCCTATAGTGAACACGCCGTCCTTAAAGGGACAGTAGCGCAGCCTATAGTGAACACACCGTCCTTAAAGGGACAGTAGCGCAGCCTATAGTGAACACACCGTCCTTAAAGGGACAGTAGCGCAGCCTATAGTGAACACACTGTCCTTAAAGGGACAGCAGCGCAGCCTATAGTGAACACGCCGTCCTTAAAGGGACAGTAGCGCAGCCTATAGTGAACACACTGTCCTTAAAGGGACAGTAGCGCAGCCTATAGTGAACACGCTGTCCTTAAAGGGACAGCAGCGCAGCCTATAATGAACACGCCGTCCTTAAAGGGACAGTAGCGCAGCCTATAGTGAACACACTGTCCTTAAAGGGACAGCAGCGCAGCCTATAGTGAACACGCCGTCCTTAAAGGGACAGTAGCGCAGCCTATAGTGAACACACTGTCCTTAAAGGGACAGTAGCGCAGCCTATAGTGAACACGCTGTCCTTAAAGGGACAGCAGCGCAGCCTATAATGAACACGCCGTCCTTAAAGGGACAGTAGCGCAGCCTATAGTGAACACACTGTCCTTAAAGGGACAGAAGCGCAGCCTATAGTGAACACACTGTCCTTAAAGGGACAGCAGCGCAGCCTATAGTGAACACGCCGTCCTTAAAGGGACAGTAGCGCAGCCTATAGTGAACACACCGTCCTTAAAGGGACAGAAGCGCAGCCTATAGTGAACACGCTGTCCTTAAAGGGACAGAAGCGCAGCCTATAGTGAACACGCTGTCCTTAAAGGGACAGAAGCGCAGCCTATAGTGAACACGCTGTCCTTAAAGGGACAGAAGCGCAGCCTATAGTGAACACACCGTCCTTAAAGGGACAGTAGCGCAGCCTATAGTGAACACTCTCTGCTCTTGACTGAAAGACTAATACAGCAGCTTTAATAAGAATAATGTATATTTTATAGTGAAGTCTGTGTAGAGTTTTATTTTTACATTTATTCATTCAATCTCATAATTAAATGCTGCTGTACAGCTCTGAGCTGCCAGTGTAAATCTTTATATATATATATATTTATTTATTTTATATTATACAATACACAATGTGTAAAAGGTTTTTTTTTTAAGTAAAGTTTTAAGTTTAAGTAAGGGTTTTCAATTATTTTAAGTAAAATAAAGAAAGAGTATTGCAATAAAAGAGGTCTTTTTTCTCCTTAACCTCTCGCTGTTCCTGTCGCTTAAGAATAGAAGAGCAAAAAACTGATGTGCAAGCCATCAGAGCCGAACCGCAAACCGTGGTTAAAAACCCGGGTGTGTATTGAACCGTGGACTAACTGTAGTGTTGCATCCCTAATTACTACCAAAGCTTCGAAGCTCAGAAAATGGGATTCGGACCAGCCCTAATAATATCTTAAAGTTAGAGATGAGAGATCTTGAGAAAGTGATTTTATGATTAAAACGAGATCAAATCTCTGAGTCACGTTCACACCCGATGATGATATTTGCTCTGGTTTTAATCATAAACTCTTCATTAGTGTGTGTTCATCAAGAGAAACTGATCCATACGGATCATTGAGTGGATTATTCCAGATGTTCTGAAGAGAGGAAGGAACGTCTGACGGGTTTGAGGACATTAGGAGAGGAAATGACCACAGGATTCTCATTAATGGGTGAACTGGCCCTTTAAGAGACGGACCTACTGTTGATTTATTCACACACAATATGATCCGCAGTATTTATGTTTTTGTATTTCATAATAAATGGAGGTAATTTGAAATCTGAGACTTTGTTTCATATAGTAAAGCACGGATTATAATGAATTATGGGATGTGAGGAGCTATAATGCTCTGTTCACTCATCCGAACACAGGACAACGGTTCGATCCCTGGGATTTAAGGCCTTAAAGGTCCCGTTCTTCGTGATCCCACTGTTCAAACTTTAGTTAGTGTGTAATGTTGCTGTTAGAGCATAAATAATACCTGTACAATTATAAAGCTCAAAGTTCAATGCCAAGCGAGATATTTTATTTAACAGAAGTTCCCTTTCAAAGCCTACAGCGAACGGCCGGCTTGGACTACATCCT
>CM042260.1:45005270-45022770 GCA_023566225.1 Romanogobio albipinnatus | reverse complement strand
TCATCATAACAACTCATCATAATAATAACTCATCATAATAACTCATCATAATAACTCATCATTATAACTCATAACTCATCATAATAACTCATCATAACTCATCATAATAACTCATAATAACTCATCATAATAACTCATCATAATAATAACTCATCATAATAACTCATCATAACTCATCATAATAACTCATCATAATAACTCATAACTCATCATAATAACTCATCATAATAACTCATAACTCATCATAATAACTCATCATAACTCATCATAATAACTCATAATAACTCATCATAATAACTCATCATAATAATAACTCATCATAATAACTCATCATAACAACTCATCATAATAACTCATAATAACTCATCATAATAACTCATAACTCATCATAATAACTCATCATAACTCATCATAATAACTCATCATAACAACTCATCATAATAATAACTCATCATAATAACTCATCATAATAACTCATCATAATAACTCATCATAACTCATTATAATAACTCATCATAATAACTCATCATAATAACTCATCATTATAATAACTCATCATAATAATTCATCATAATAACTCATCATAATAACTCATCATAATAACTCATCATAATAACTCATCATAATAACTCATCATAATAACTCATCATAATAACTCATCATAATAACTCATAATAACTCATAATAACTCATAATAACTCATAATAACTCATCATAATAACTCATCATAATAACTCATCATAATAACTCATCATTATAATAACTCATCATAATAACTCATCATAATAACTCATCATAATAACTCATCATAATAACTCATCATAATAACTCATATCTCATCATAATAACTCATAATAACTCATCATAACTCATTATAATAACTCATCATAATAACTCATCATAATAACTCATTATAATAACTCATCATAACTCATTATAATAACTGAACATAATAACTCATCATAATAACTCATAATAATAACTCATTATAATAACGCATCATAATAACTCATCATAACAATAACTCATAATAATAACTCATCATAATAACTCATCATAATAACTCATCATAATATCTCATCATAATAACTCATCATAATAACTCATCATCATAATAACTCATCATAATAACTCATCATAATAACTCATCATAACTCATCATAATAACTCATCATCATAATAACTCATCATAATAACTCATCATAATAACTCATCATAACTCATCATAATAATTCATCATAATAACTCATCATAACTCATCATAATAATAACTCATCATAATAATAACTCATCATCATAATAACTCATCATTATAATAACTCATTATAATATCTCATCATAATAACTCATCATTATAATAACTCATCATAATATCTCATCATAATATCTCATCATAATAATAACTCATCATCATAATAACTCATCATCATAATAACTCATCATCATAACTCATCATCATAATAACTCATCATAATAACTCATCATTATAATAACTCATTATAATATCTCATCATAATAACTCATCATTATAATAACTCATCATAATATCTCATCATAATATCTCATCATAATAACTCATCATCATAATAACTCATCATCATAATAACTCATCATTATAATAACTCATTATAATATCTCATCATAATAACTCATCATTATAATAACTCATTATAATATCTCATCATAATAACTCATCATTATAATAACTCATTATAATATCTCATCATAATAACTCATCATCATAACTCATCATCATAATAACTCATCATCATAATAACTCATCATTATAATAACTCATTATAATATCTCATCATAATAACTCATCATTATAATAACTCATTATAATATCTCATCATAATAACTCATCATTATAATAACTCATTATAATATCTCATCATAATAACTCATCATCATAACTCATCATCATAATAACTCATCATAATAACTCATCATTATAATAACTCATTATAATATCTCATCATAATAACTCATCATTATAATAACTCATCATAATATCTCATCATAATATCTCATCATAATATCTCATCATAATAATAACTCATCATCATAATAACTCATCATTATAATAACTCATTATAATATCTCATCATAATAACTCATCATAATATCTCATCATAATAATAACTCATCATCATAATAACTCATCATCATAATAACTCATCATTATAATAACTCATTATAATATCTCATCATAATATCTCATCATAATATCTCATCATAATAATAACTCATCATCATAATAACTCATCATTATAATAACTCATTATAATATCTCATCATAATAACTCATCATTATAATAACTCATTATAATATCTCATCATAATAACTCATCATTATAATAACTCATTATAATATCTCATCATAATAACTCATCATCATAACTCATCATCATAATAACTCATCATAATAACTCATCATTATAATAACTCATTATAATATCTCATCATAATAACTCATCATTATAATAACTCATCATAATATCTCATCATAATATCTCATCATAATATCTCATCATAATAATAACTCATCATCATAATAACTCATCATCATAATAACTCATTATAATATCTCATCATAATAACTCATTATAATATCTCATCATAATAACTCATCATAATAACTCATAATAACTCATAATAACTCATAATAACTCATAATAACTCATAATAACTCATAATAACTCATAATAACTCCTGTTCAAACTGCAGATTTCAGGTGCAATATAAACATAATTCATCATCAGGAGATCAGAAGCTGATCGTGAACGGCTCTGTAGTGTTTACCTGCGGTCACCTTGTGGTCACCCTGCGGTCACCCTGAGGTCATGGTCACCCTGATGTCACCCTGACGTCACCCTGCGGTCACCCTGAGGTCATGGTCACCCTGAGGTCACCCTGACTCTGCGGTCACCCTGAGGTCATGGTCACCCTGAGGTCACCCTGACTCTGAGGTCACTCTGTGTTCACCCTGAGGTCACCCTTACTCTGCCGTCACCTCACCCTGACTCTGCGGTCACCCAGAGGTCATGGTCACCCTGACTCTGAAGTCACTCTGAGGTCACCCTGACTCTGAGGTCACTCTGTGGTCACCCTGACTCTGAGGTCACTCTGTGGTCACCCTGTTGTCACCCTGACTCTGCGGTCACTCTGTGGTCACCCTGACTCTGCGGTCACCCTGAGGTCATGGTCACCCTGAGGTCACCCTGACTCTGAGGTCACTCTGTGGTCACCCTGACTCTGAGGTCACTCTGTGGTCACCCTGTTGTCACCCTGACTCTGCGGTCACTCTGTGGTCACCCTGAGGTCATGGTCACCCTGAGGTCACCCTGACTCTGAGGTCACTGTGGTCACCCTGACTCTGAGGTCACTCTGTGGTCACCCTGATTCTGAGGTCACCCTGTTGTCACCCTGACTCTGCGGTCACTCTGTGGTCACCCTGACTCTGCGGTCACTCTGTGGTCACCCTGACTCTGCGGTCACCCTGAGGTCATGGTCAACCTGAGGTCACCCTGACTCTGAGGTCACTCTGTGATCACCCTGATTCTGAGGTCACTCTGTGGTCACCCTGACTCTGCGGTCACCCTGAGGTCATGGTCAACCTGAGGTCACCCTGACTCTGAGGTCACTCTGTGGTCACCCTGACTCTGAGGTCACTCTGGGGTCACCATGACGCTAAGGTCACTGTGGTCACCCTGTGGTCATGGTCACCCTGACTCTGAGGTCACTCTGTGGTCACCCTGAGGTCACCCTGAGGTCACCCTGACTCTGTGGTCACCCTGACTCTGAGGTCACTCTGTGGTCACCCTGACTCTGAGGTCACTCTGTGGTCACCCTGACTCTGAGGTCACCCTGAGGTCACCCTGACTCTGTGGTCACCCTGACTCTGAGGTCACTCTGTGGTCACCCTGACTCTGCGGTCACCCTGTGGTCACCCTGACTCTGCGGTCACCCTGACTCTGCGGTCACCCTGTGGTCACCCTGACTCTGCGGTCACCCTGATTCTGAGGTCACTCTGTGGTCACCCTGATTCTGAGGTCACTGTGGTCACCCTGATTCTGAGGTCACTGTGGTCACCCTGTGGTCACCCTGACTCTGAGGTCACTCTGTGGTCACCCTGACTCTGTGGTCACCCTGTGGTCACCCTGACTCTGTGGTCACCCTGTGGTCACCCTGATTCTGAGGTCACTCTGTGGTCACCCTGATTCTGAGGTCACTGTGGTCACCCTGTGGTCACCCTGACTCTGCGGTCACTCTGTGGTCACCCTGAGGTCATGGTCACCCTGAGGTCACCCTGACTCTGAGGTCACTCTGTGGTCACCCTGACTCTGAGGTCACTCTGTGGTCACCCTGATTCTGAGGTCACCCTGTTGTCACCCTGACTCTGCGGTCACTCTGTGGTCACCCTGACTCTGCGGTCACTCTGTGGTCACCCTGACTCTGCGGTCACCCTGAGGTCATGGTCAACCTGAGGTCACCCTGACTCTGAGGTCACTCTGTGATCACCCTGATTCTGAGGTCACTCTGTGGTCACCCTGACTCTGAGGTCACTCTGTGGTCACCCTGACTCTGCGGTCACCCTGAGGTCATGGTCAACCTGAGGTCACCCTGACTCTGAGGTCACTCTGTGGTCACCCTGACTCTGAGGTCCCTCTGGGGTCACCATGACGCTAAGGTCACTGTGGTCACCCTGTGGTCATGGTCACCCTGAGGTCACCCTGACTCTGAGGTCACTCTGTGGTCACCCTGAGGTCACCCTGACTCTGTGGTCACCCTGACTCTGAGGTCACTCTGTGGTCACCCTGACTCTGAGGTCACCCTGAGGTCACCCTGACTCTGTGGTCACCCTGACTCTGAGGTCACTCTGTGGTCACCCTGACTCTGCGGTCACCCTGTGGTCACCCTGACTCTGCGGTCACCCTGACTCTGCGGTCACCCTGTGGTCACCCTGACTCTGCGGTCACCCTGATTCTGAGGTCACCCTGTGGTCACCCTGATTCTGAGGTCACTGTGGTCACCCTGTGGTCACCCTGATTCTGAGGTCACTGTGGTCACCCTGTGGTCACCCTGACTCTGAGGTCACCCTGTGGTCACCCTGATTCTGAGGTCACTCTGTGGTCACCCTGATTCTGAGGTCACTGTGGTCACCCTGTGGTCACCCTGACTCTGTGGTCACCCTGTGGTCACCCTGACTCTGTGGTCACCCTGACTCTGTGGTCACCCTGAGGTCACCCTGACTCTGTGGTCACCCTGAGGTCACCCTGACTCTGTGGTCAGCCTGACTCTGTGGTCACCCTGACTCTGTGGTCAGCCTGACTCTGTGGTCACCCTGTGGTCACCCTGACTCTGTGGTCACCCTGACTCTGTGGTCACCCTGACTCTGTGGTCACCCTGAGGTGCTAATTAAGACTTTTCTTACACCACTGAACCCTTTAATGAGCTGATGTGACTGGAAGCTCTGAGGCTGTGTGTACTGACCCGTGGTACGTGGCCTGCATGAGCGCCGTCCAGCCGTGCACCGAGTCCCGTCTGTCCACGTCTGCATGCTTGTCCACCAGCAGCTGCACGACCTCCAGCTGCCCACTGACCGCGGCCATCATCAGCGGAGACGCGCCGTCCGCATTCGATGCGTTCACCTGCGCTGCGTCCTCCTCCACGATCTCCTTCACCAGCTGAGCGTTTCCTGCGGTCACACACACACACACACTCCACTGAGACCATTAGAGCCTCCAGAACCATCACTCAAAGCACATACAACGAGGAACAATTATACAACGATCAGGCATAACATTATGACCAGTGAATAACACTGATGATCTGGTATATTAGGCAGCAAGTGAACATGTTGTCCTCAGAGCTGATGTGTCAGAAGCAGGAGAAATGGGCAAGCGTGAGGATTTGAGCGAGTGGCCAGATTGTGACGGCTAGACGACTGGGTCAGAGCATCTCCAGAACTGCAGCTCTTGTGGGGTGTTCCCGGTCTGCAGTGGTCATATCACACACACACACACACACACACACACACACACACACACACACACACACACACACACACCTGCTTCTAAAGGTATACGCCTATTGTTTTTTTAAATGGATAATCTATTTATATAATATTCCATACATTATCAGAGCTTGACAGACAGAATTATTATATATTTTTAGACAGGTTAATTAATAGATTATAGCCTAATTAATGTTATTATTAATGGATCGTTTTAATCATACATAATAAATAATCCTGCCATATAAAGTCTGAGATATAATTACATAATAATATAGTCATCATTTAAGTAAATTAATAAAAAAGTAACATTTTTGAATTTCAGAATTGTCACAAAAGTGATTAGTGGTTCAGAATGACTGCTTAAAGGGACAGTTCACCCAAACATCAACATTCGGTCATCATTACTCACCCTCAAGCTGTCCCAAACATGTACACACTTCTTTATGTTGAACATCCCATTCCTACTGTGGAAGTCAACGGTGCCCCAGAGCAGCCTGGGTACAAACATTCTGCAAAACATCTTCTTTTGTGTTCAGCAGAAGAAACTCACACAGGTTTGGACATCATGAGGGCGAGTAAATGATGACAGAATGTTTTAGTTTTGGGTGAACTATCCCTTTAAAGTGCACCAAATAGGTTACTAAATAGTTCCTTAGAAATAAATGAAATAATCAAATGTAAAATAATATAACATTTTATATAGTCGTGAATGGGTGTCTCTTATTTTGCCACACTGAAGTGGCAACCCTAGTGTGTCGTCAACACGCTTCAGAAGATGCAACACTGATAGTTTCATTGTTGGGACTGAAAACCGAAAACTGGAAGCCATAAAAGAGCACGAATCACCCAAACGCCACATCCATTAATCTGCCCTGCTCGGTCAATGGTCAGCATCAGCTCATGGTCTGTGTGTGTATAAGAGAGAGAGTTCATTTATTCATCAGATTCCCCAGATCTCAATCCAATCGAGCATCTGTGGGAGGAGCTGAACTAACAAGCCCGATCCACCTCACAACTCACAGGACTTAAAGGATCTGCTGCTAACATCTTGGTGCCAGACACCACAGCACACCTTCAGGGGTCTAGAGGAGGCCCTCAGAGACGGGTCAGGGACCAACACTATATTAGTCATAATGTTATGCCTGATCAGTGTTGATATTCATAGTTTGAAGATATATCTCTAACCTGTGGAGAATAAGTCCATGTTCCAGATTCAGGAGAATGAAGGAGTTACTCACCTAACTTCAGCGCGTGGAAGACGTCGGGCCGCCTCTTCTCATCGTCTGTTGAGCATTAAAGACACAAAATCAGCTGATCTGCAGGAGAGGAGGGGCGGAGAAAAGCTCCATGCGTCGCGATTCGTCATCCAACGATTCAGAATCCATTCTGTGTTCAATTCAAACGGCTGCTTCACCGCAGTGTGTGTGTGTGTGTGTGTGTGTGTGTGTGTGTGTGTGTGGTCACCGGCCAAACCCCGATGATAGGCGAACGCTTGTTTGCTGGTGAATTGGCTTCGTTTAGGATCAAATGGACGCACTAGGCCCTGCTCAGGGGCGGAGCACTAGGCCCTGCTCAGGGGCGGAGCACTAGGCCCTGCTCAGGGGCGGAGCACTAGGCCCTGCTCAGGGGCGGAGCACTAGGCCCTGCTCAGGGGCGGAGCACTAGGCCCTGCTCAGGGGCGGAGCACTAGGCCCTGCTCAGGGGCGGAGCACTAGGCCCTGCTCAGGGGCGGAGCACTAGGCCCTGCTCAGGGGCGGAGCACTAGGCCCTGCTCAGGGGCGGAGCACTAGGCCCTGCTCAGGGGCGGAGCACTAGGCCCTGCTCAGGGGCGGAGCACTAGGCCCTGCTCAGGGGCGGAGCACTAGGCCCTGCTCAGGGGCGGAGCACTAGGCCCTGCTCAGGGGCGGAGCACTAGGGATGGGCGATACCACTTATTCTGTTTCCGATACGATACGATACTTCTAAACTGAACTTTTTAATTATTAAATGTATTAAATTATTAAAATTACTAAGAGTAAAATGGGTAAAGATACCCACCTAACATCATATTTGAAAAGTATTTTAACATTAAATATGCCTTAACTTATTAACTTATCAGATCATATTTTGGTTTCCACATGGTTCAAATATGATTACTTGTAGTGGTAACCATGGACATTTACAAATACTAGTTGCTATGGTCACTGTAGTAAAAAATTATACAACATTTAACAACAAATGAGTTACAAAATAGAACATGATCAATATCAACTTTAACATTACATTTAAAGAGTGTAATTGCACTATGTAGGCTACAATTTCTATTTTACATTTCCATGTATGGGTTAGGCAGACGCTTTTATCCAGAGCGACTTACAGTGCCTTCAAGATACACACTTTACATTCTGTCCGTTCTTGCTTTCCCTGGGGATCGAGCCCACGACCTTGGCATTGCCAGCGCCTCGCTCTAGTGCTGGAGCTACAGGAAAGCTTGTAGTGTCCTTTTCTATTTGTGTATTGGGAAATAACTCAACTTGTTCTGCGCTGCGTTTCCAAAAGCATGAACGGTTTCTTAAGATAGTTTTGGGAAACGCAGCTCTGTGTGAATACAGTGATCAGTGAGCGAGCGCTCTCTGTGATTGGCTGGTTCTGTCTTGTTCAGATGAGCAGGAAAATAGTCGTACTACACATCTGTTCAGTAACACAGGTTATTCGTATTGTATGCATAAAATAATCTCTTTAAATAAACAACATTACCAAGAAAAAAAACATCTTAATATCGATATTTTTATTTGAGTATCGATTCTTTTGGATGCTCACATCAGTATCGATATATCTCTACGGCGCACCCGCGGGGACTCTTCTCCCGCTGAGAGGCTCAACACACACACACACACACACACACACACACACACACCCTTCCTGCCGTTTCCCCGCAGCTCAAGCGCCTCACTGCTCCTCCGCTCTGAGTCTGCGCTCGCTGCGGCTGACTCCTGGATTTTGCTTATTAAATGCAAAGTTTTTAATTTCAAAAGCATTTCTGAATTAAGTTCATATTTCCACCAAACGTTATTCTGAGCCAGAATAATGCAGTGGTGCTCCAGTCGGCTATAGGGCGCTTTACATGCCTTTAATGCTTCATACACTCCTGTGTGTCCGGTGCGGAGGCGGGACATGAGCCTGCCAACATCAGCGGCATCATTTATGGAATGACTTCTGGAATATTGCTGAGCTACTGCACAATGAGACGAATGGAGAACTCTGAGCAAAGGCTGGGTCTGGCGAGTGATTGGCTAATGCTCATGATTGGCGTCTCAGCGCTGAAGCTGCTCTTCTGCTAACCAAACTAAACTTTGTTTTGCTTTAAAGGCAGTTTTTGTTCACATGTTCTAAATAAGAACGGTTTATTCTTAATGATTGTTCTTTGCCATTGTGTTTCATTAGAGCTTGTTCATCTTGAATGTAAGTTTGTTAAAGTCCCAGCGAACCGGAACTTGTGATGGGAAGTATTTCCAAGCCTAACGGAATAAAGAATAGAGGGCAGGGTTTGACCTCAGCGCTCCATCTCTCGCTCACAGCAGACTAATGGCTGGAGTTCAGAGGTTAAAGCAGCAGCAGGTTCTGCTCTCGGGTCCCCCTACAGTTGGGGAACAGTATTGTCCTCCACTACTGTGGTAAACTCAGTCCTCCTGCATCAGGGGATGCAGCGCACGGGCATGTGTTGACATGACAGCGATGATAGCCCTGACTGCAGGAGTTCACTCAGGTGTGCTGCTCGTGTGAAATGTCTTCATCAGGGACAGTGGCGTATGCTTCTGCAGGTCATATCAATATCATTTCATGGGGTTTTTTTTTTTCAAACGTCAAATGATCGCGATGCTCACGTTTACAAGCCAGCGTCATTATAGTAGTCGAGTCTATTGGTTACCGTTTTACAGAATCTATATGAGACTTCAGTTCAGTGTTTGAGTGCTAGGTCATAACCATATATCATCAATATAATATATTGACCTCCTTCAGCTCACGCCAACGAGCAAACGCTGGCCCGATGTTGATCCTCGTCCTGCCTTTAATACCATCACTTTCTCTTTTCCTCTTTTTGCATTCCTCCGACAAAACCTTTGCTTTCTTCTGTTTCTGCCTCGGCCATGACTATAACATCCGGCAAACACAGGACAGTCCGGCTCGCACGTCTGAATGTAAGGAAGTGGGGGTGATGGTGGAAGTGACGTAATGCCGTAAAGCAGTCGAATTCTGTAGTTCTTTTTTTTCTGGGGTTACTGCCCGAAACCCGAAGTTTAAAAGTACGATTAAAAACGATACAGACCCGTCAGGCTATGGCAGACGTGCCACTCACCCTACTGACGCATCATCACAAGAGTCTGGAAAATATATTATGAAGGTTGGGAAGTTTCCTAGAGCTGCTTTAAAGATATTCAAACACAAGCCGTCGCATAGTCGTCATCGGAAAGGGAACGCCATTCACGACCGGACGCTACTCTTCAGATTTTGATGAAAGATTCCCACGGCAAAATATTTTTTTATGCGTATTAAAGGGTTAGTTCACCCAAAATTGAAAATAAAGTCAGTAATTACTCACCCTCATGTTGTTCCAACCATGTAAGACCTTCGTTCATCTTCGGAACATAATTTAGTATATTTTTGATGAAATCTGAGAGCTGTCTCACTCCTCCATAGGCTTTTAGAGGGACTGAAACTTGATGGCCCAGAATAGTAAGTAAAAACGTCATTTAAGGAGTCCAAATGACTACAGTGGCTCTGTATTAAGTCTATCATGCGACGAAAACACTTTTTGAGCGGAAAAACAACAAAAATAACGACTTTATCCCACTATTATTGTTCAATTTGAGCCTCTGAGAGAGTTCGCGGGAGTGCCACGACGCATGCGCCAGAACTCGCGCATGCGTCGTGGCACTCCCGCGAACTCTCGTCAGAGAGTATATAGTGGGATAAATTCGTTATTTTTGTTGTTTTCCGCTCAAAAAGTATTTTCGTCGCATGATAGACTTAATACAGAGCCACTGTAGTCATTTGGACTCCTTAAATGACGTTTTTACTTACTATTCTGGGCCATCAAGTTTCAGTCCCTCTGAAAGCCTATGGAGGAGTGAGACAGCTCTCAGATTTCATCAAAAATATACTAAATTATGTTCCGAAGATGAACGAAGGTCTTACATGGTTGGAACAACATGAGGGTGAGTAATTACTGACTTTATTTTCAATTTTGGGTGAACTAACCCTTTAACTTGCACGGATTAATTGTTCACTCTAAGACCTGTGATGTGGGCTAACAAAGTAAATAAGATCCATTTTGATTTCAAGAGGACTTTAATAAAATAAAAGTATTGAAAGAAATCTTCATAATCATTTTTAATATGGCAATACTGTCAAACAGATACTCTAACTGAACAGAGACAGAGGACGGTCAGAGAGACAGAGGACGGTCAGAGAGACAGAGGACGGTCAGAGAGACAGAGGACGGTCAGAGAGACAGAGGACGGTCAGAGAGACAGAGGACGGTCAGCGAGACAGAGGACGGTCAGAGAGACAGAGGACGGTCAGAGAGACAGAGGACGGTCAGTGAGACAGAGGACGGTCAGTGAGACAGAGGACGGTCAGAGAGACAGAGGACGGTCAGAGAGACAGAGGACGGTCAGCGAGACAGAGGACGGTCAGAGAGACAGAGGACGGTCAGAGAGACAGAGGACGGTCAGAGAGACAGAGGACGGTCAGTGAGACAGAGGACGGTCAGCGAGACAGAGGACGGTCAGAGAGACAGAGGACGGTCAGAGAGACAGAGGACGGTCAGTGAGACAGAGGACGGTCAGAGAGACAGAGGACGGTCAGAGAGACAGAGGACGGTCAGAGAGACAGAGGACGGTCAGAGAGACAGAGGACGGTCAGAGAGACAGAGGACGGTCAGAGAGACAGAGGACGGTCAGTGAGACAGAGGGCGGTCAGAGAGACAGAGGACGGTCAGAGAGACAGAGGACGGTCAGTGAGACAGAGGACGGTCAGAGAGACAGAGGACGGTCAGTGAGACAGAGGACGGTCAGTGAGACAGAGGACGGTCAGAGAGACAGAGGACGGTCAGAGAGACAGAGGACGGTCAGTGAGACAGAGGACGGTCAGTGAGACAGAGGACGGTCAGAGAGACAGAGGACGGTCAGAGAGACAGAGGACGGTCAGAGAGACAGAGGACGGTCAGTGAGACAGAGGACGGTCAGTGAGACAGAGGACGGTCAGAGAGACAGAGGACGGTCAGAGAGACAGAGGACGGTCAGCGAGACAGAGGACGGTCAGTGAGACAGAGGACGGTCAGTGAGACAGAGGACGGTCAGAGAGACAGAGGACGGTCAGAGAGACAGAGGACGGTCAGAGAGACAGAGGACGGTCAGAGAGACAGAGAGTATACCTGGCTGCGGCCGGACGGTGGTGATGGTGTCCAGGTAGCTCTTGACCTCTCTGTGCTGCAGCTGCAGCGCCACCTCGAAGGCCGTCTTGCCCAGGACGTTGATCTGGTCGGGGTCAGCTCCTCGCTCCAGCAGCTGCTGTGTGACGGTCAGCGCCCCCCCGCCGGCCGCCAGCATCAGCGCGCTCCAGCCCGTGCTCTTCTGGCAGAAGCTGACGTCCGCGCCCCAGTCCAGCAGCAGCCGGACCGCGGCCTCGTGCCCGTGCTGAGCGGCCGCCAGCAGAGCCGTGATCTCCAGGAAGGTCCGGCCGTTGTCCCCGACCCCGCTGGCCTCCGCCGCTGACAGGTGGTCCAGGTCGTCCACGAAGGCGCCGTTCTCCAGCAGGAGCTTGGCCAGGTGGGCGTGCCCGCCCCGCGCTGCCATGGTGAGGACGCTGGCGCCCAGGCGGTTCCGGCCGTTGATCTCGGCGCCGTTCTCCAGCAGGAGATGAGCCACGGTCAGGTGACCGAACCTGCAGACGGGAGAGCGGTCAGAGGAAGACCCGTTCATGAGCTTATTCAAATCTCGCCCTGGAGGGCCAATGCGCTGCAGAGTTTAGCTCAACCCTGATCAAACTCACCTGTGGTTCTCTAATGAGCCTGAAGACATTAGCATGTTCAGGTGAGTTTGATCAGGGTTGAGCTAAACTGTGCAGCGCATTGGCCCTCCAGGGCGAGATCTGAATAACCCTGCTCATGTAATCATAGATATACATAATAAAGGCTAGATGTCTAACGCGGTCATCACCGGCGGCCATCTTGTGGCGAGTGATCTGCATGAACACAAATACTCTCATCTCGCTGAAATTCCAGATTTACAAATGGTTTCTTACAAACGTTATTAACGTGGCTGTAATTATGGATGCTTGAACAAATTATGAATCACTTTTCATAAGTATGCAGTGTCATAACTAAATCTCTGACGTTTATAACAAACCAAACAGTTTGAAAATCGGTAGAGAATTGAGCAAGTTATGAAAACACAATGAGTGAGCGAGCTGACTGTGACAAGATGGCCGCCAGGAGCGGACGCCGCCCTCCATTGGCCAGCAGCGGACGAGACGTCTAGCCTTTATATCTATGGTTGTAATGCTCTACTGGGTGGTGGCCCTGCTCGCCTAATAAATAAACTCCAGCTGGTCCAAAACCAGCAGCTTCAGTTCTTACTGGAACCAGGAAGTGTGACCATATTAGCCCAGTTCTGTCCACACTGCACTGGCTGCCCATTAACCCTCTGCTGCTCTTCCTTTAGGGGTTGCATTGGTCGTCTTCCCGGACACCTAAAAATTCAACTTCCTCCACTCCAGTAAAACCAATGCAATTTATTTTTCTTCAATAATATTTTTTCTTTTTAATTTTGTATTTTGAGATGATTTGATGGTATTTTTTAATATTTAAGCAATAATTATGGTCTATTTTTGCCATTGAAAATTATAAATGTTTTATTATTGCAGTATTTCAGGTTAAAATAGAGACTAGGGGTCCGTTCTTCGTACCTCGCTCAACACATCTGAGATGATCTGACAGATCCCAGATCTGTTAATCCTGATAACTGATGTCTGGCTAATTTGGTTCTTCAAACGAATTTGCGGATTGGATTTAAATATCTGGATTAAATTATCTAAATTCACTGCGCGTTCTTGTTTTCCCTGAAGAGGGCGGACGCATCGATACTCCAAACCACGATCAGCAGTGCAGCGATTGGCTGGCGTCAAGACAACAACGTCATGACATCATATCATTAAAAAAGCCACCTGGCAAAAAACTCGACAAATTATCCAATAAAACCCCACGAATATCTGGAGCTTCATAAGGAAACAGCCAAACGACCAAACCGATAAATGTTTTTAACCAATTATTTATATTCACGATTTTATACAGTATTTGTACACCCTTTACATTTTTATTTCAATGTTGTAATTCAATTTGAAGCAGATTTGTAACATGACAGTATTAAAGTTTCTTAAGGGTCAATTTTTCTCAAGGGTCAAAGTTTCTTAAGGGTCATTTCAATTTTTCAATCTGTGAATAATATTTTATACTATACATTGTATATTATTATTACTATTATAGCGTAATGTATATTGTTTAGTGTATGTTTAGTGTATATTGTTTAAAGTATATGTATATTGTAAGTATGTGTATATTGGTTAAAGCTGTGAGAACTACACTCACATTGTGTAAATTATTTATTGTTTATTGTAGAGTTTACTGTGCTGTGAGTAATTGTGTGCGCATCAGATGTGTAATCTGTTGTTGCTTAAATGTTGTACATGTCGTGACTGCTATGTTGCTCGGAACTGCACCTAAGAATTTCACCTGCTGTTGCACTTGTGCATATGTAGAGTGACAAATAAAGTGATTTGATTTGATTTGATTGGGTCAAGATCAAATTCTCTGCATCAAGCCATCCCATAATATCCGTCATCACTTAAATGAATGCACGCCTCAGATTAACTGTACAACATGTGTGCAAACCTCAAATAAAATTATAAAGTAATTATTCCATCACAAATAAATCGCTCAATCAAGCGGCTGTGTCTATAGTATTATACACAACATTATAATATTATACACATTCTCATATACATATACAATTTAAAATTTCTATATTATTATTATTATTATTTAAAATGATGATTATTGCCCCTGGTTCAGTGATGAGCTCTTGTGATAAAGTAGCAGTGGCTGGGACAGATTGTAAGATGCGATCTAATCCTGTTCCCATGAGCCGCTCGAGCCGGTTTGAGCTTCTGGAGCTGTTGCTATGACAGCAAGTCCAGGATGAGCCGAAGAACCAAACAATCCAAGATCACGCCAAATCATCAGCAATCAGATCCGGCTGAGTGAGTTAGCGAGGTATGAAGAACGAGCTCCAGGCCTTCAAAATATGTTTGGGATGCTCTGTTGGAGGTATTGAAGGAATCCTGCAGCCCTGTGTGTGTCCACTAGAGGTCTCTGAGGAGAGGCTGGAGAATTCACCAGGTCTCTTTTGAACACATTTAATGATTTTTTTTGATGGATTTGAATATATATTAAAAAAATCTCAAAGACTATTTATTATAAAGTTTTAGATATTTTTTTTCGTTTTGTTAGAAATATAGATCTTTCCTGTGAGTGTGTTTTTGCAGATCATTCATTTCCTATGGGGGTCATTTTTGACCGAAGAGCACAAGTGGGGCGCCCCCTCAGCATCCTCGAATCATGACCCCAATGTGTGTGTGTGTGTCTGTGTGTGTGTGTGTGTGTGTGTTTACATCCCTAATGCTAGAAAAGTTTCATATTCTGTGATTTTGAAAATTTCAAAACAGAACATTTTCCGGACAGAAATGACCGAAGAGCACCAGAGGCTCAAACATCGCATACATTTTAAAATCTGGCTTATTACTTACAAACAGGGGCGTAAATCACGGGGAGGACAGGACCCCCCAAATCTGAGGGCTGTCCCCCCTTAAAACCATGCTGAGTATTGTAAATAATATAACAATATATACTTACAATAAATGTGTAAGTAGTAAAACAACACAAACGCAAACGGGACAAAAAATGTGTTTTAAGTTTAGAAACATTTTGAGTTTCTATTTAAGGGAGTGTGTCATTGCACTGTTGTGTTGTTGTGTTTTTCATTATGAATAATCGGCTAATGAACCCAACATTCAAGCAACCGCCCCCAAATTCTACAAATGGGCTAATTCTGAACCGTAAGTTCAGTCAGATCTGTGTGTGTTCTGCTCAATATGATAATCAGTGGCAGATCAGAGGCTTCTGCAGATGAATATCTGAATATCATAGTATAAAATACTGTGTGGAGGACGCAAGATAATTTAATAATTATAATATGACTGCGTGGTGAACCTTAATCGTATTTAAACTACTATCGCTTTGTGTTGTTGGTCAGATAAAATGACAGAGGAAAGAAAAACGGACATTAGATCATTTTTCAGTACACCAAAACACCAAATAAGTACGAAATGTTTTGTTTTTTGTGGTACACATATCCTTACAAGTACGATTTTGGCTGCATTATTTGTGTCCCCTTCAAAAATTGCTCTTGAGAAATTTCATGTTTATAGACCTTCCTCACAACTTCCGTATTTGCGACCGGAAATGCGCAATCGTCGTGGTAATCTTCTTCCTCGCCGGGCAGGGATACAGGTCAACAAATGGCGCAAGTGTGATTGTAGCTTACCGGGCTGTTCTTGTTATTCCCAAAAGCAGCGATATCTGTCGTTTCATTCCCTGTTGATGGTGGAGTTTGACGGAATGGATTCAGGCGATCCTGCGGGATGAAGGACCAAACTTCCCTGCTCATGTCCTAACTTACAAGCCTTTCAACGCAAAGCGGCATATGACGCACCTCTGCGGGGAAATATTAAACGATTTCTTTTTTAAACTAATATATATATGTATATGTATATAACCATTACTAACTGAAATCTATTTAAATGTTTCTCAGGCTGTTCACTGACTACTAAAATAAACACGCATGCTTAAATGGATGTTGCCTCGTGAATTTATTTATTTAATATATATAAAATTCACTTTTGCAAAATGCCTCCATACATATTGTGAATTTATTTTGTTTTAAAACATAACGTGATGCTAATCAACATTTTGTATTATATTTTAAACATACAGTAGTCTTTTAAAATAAAAACATATATAATTTTATATGATTTTATAATTTTATATCCGGCTCAGAGCTGATTAATCGCGTTATGATGAGCTGCATGTACAGGGAGTGCAGAATTATTAGGCAAATGGGTATTTTGACCACATCATCCTCGTTATGCATGTTGTCTAACTCCAAGCTGTATAGGCTGGAAAGCCTACTACCAATTAAGCATATTAGGTGATGTGCATCTCTGTAATGAGAAGGGGTGTGGTCTAATGACATCAACACCCTATATCAGGTGTGCATAATTATTAGGCAACTTCCTTTCCTTTGGCAAAATGGGTCAAAAGAAGGACTTGACAGGCTCAGAAAAGTCAAAAATAGTGAGATATATTGCAGAGGGATGCAGCAG
>CM042260.1:44992770-44997770 GCA_023566225.1 Romanogobio albipinnatus | reverse complement strand
GAGGTAGAGCTGTGTGTCAATGAAATGCTATGCCATGTCTGCTAATGATATTGCCAAGGGGGAGCATGTAGATGGAAAAGAGGGTGGGGCCCAGTACAGAGCCCTGAGGAACACCGCAGGTTATGTTGTGGGAGTGTGACTTGGCTTTGCCCAGGGCGCATGCTCAGTTCTGTCGGTCAGGTAGGAGGTGAACCAATTGTGAGCGTTTTCTGATAGTCCAATGGTGTATTGCAGACGGTGGAGAAGGATGTTGTGGTCTACTGTATCAAAAGCAGCTGTGAGGTCCAGGAGTAGTGATGGGGAACCAGTATCTGCTGCCATCAGGAGGTCGTTGGTGACTCTGACCAAGGCTGTTTCTGTGCTATGACCAGGGCGGAAACCAGACTGAAACTTTTCATACAGTTTATTGTGTTTGAGGTGATCATGGAGTTGTGCTGCAACTATTTTTTCCAGAACCTTTGATAGAAATGGAAGATTGGAGATGGGCCTGTAACTGGAGAGAACTTCTGGATCCAGGGTGGGTTTTTTTCAGTAGAGGTCTGATGACCGCAGTTTTTAATGCAGATGGGATATGGCGGGCCAGGAGGGAGTGGTTTATGATCTTGGTGATAAATGGAGAGATGGCAGAGATGTTTGCCTTCAGCAGGGCTGAAGGGAAAGGGTCCAGGGCACAGGTGGACGGCTTCATTCTTTTCATGATGTCCTCCACTTCCTCCTGTGTGGCATCGGAGAAGGTGCAGAGCGGCTGGACAATCTCAAGCGGTGGGTCAGCAGTTGAGAGGGGCAGGACCGCAGTGGTGGAGAGGTGAGAGCGGATGGTGTTAACTTTTTGCTTAAAGAAAGTGATGTGCATGTTGCACCTCTCTTCGGTGGTCTCAGAGTGGGAGGGTGAGGGGGGTTTGAGAAGGTGATTTATTGTGGAAAAAAGTTGCTTGGAGTCACCAGGGCTGTTGTTGATGATGTTGGAATAAAACGTGGAACGTGCATCCCTCAGAGCTTCTGCATACGCCCTCCTATATTCCCTGTATGCCTGTTTGTGGACAGTCAATCCAGAGGTCTTGAGCCGACGCTCAAGGACATGCCCAGCCGCCTTCATCTTTCGCAGTTCGCAGGTGTACCAGGGTGCGGAGCGCGAGAATGTGACTGACCTGGATGTTAAGGGGGCGTGGAGGTCCAGGAGATTGCTCAGGGACTGGTTATAGAAGTCCACGGAGTCATCAACAGAAATGAAGTCAGTAGAGCCAAAGGAGAGAAGTTGAAGGGCCAGGGCATCTGCATTTATGTTTTTTATTTTTCTGAAATTGATCTGTCGCTTTGGTTTGGTGTGGGGGGGGGGAAGGGCAGCTCCATTGACACGACTTTGTGATCTGAAACACCAAGATCGTAAACCTGTAGGTTGCTTATGGGGGCGGAGTTAGAGATGACCAGATCAAGTGTGTGTCCCCTGCAATGTGTGGGGACATCAACGTGTTGTCGTAGGTTGATGGAATCTAGCAGCTGAAGAAACTCAGCAGCGGGACGACATGAGGGGGTGTCAACATGAATGTTTACATCACCCAGGATTATGGTATTTGCAGAGGTAGTACAGAGTGTTGTGAGAAGATCAGACATTTCTGGGATGAAGGCAGGGTTTGGTTTTGGGGGTCGATAGATAAGGAGAACAGTCATGGGAAAGGGGGGCTTACATTTAAATGCAAGACATTCGCAGGAAGATGTTGTAGGCAGCAAGATGGGAGACAACTGCAGGTCCTGTCGGTAAATGACAGCTAGGCCACCACCGCGGCCAGTGCTGCGAGCTGCCTCCAAGTCACTGTAGCCGGGGGGACAGGCTTCATTTAGGGCAGAGTAAACCTCTGGTTGGTGCCAGGTTTCTGTCATGCCTGGTTCAGACTACACGATTTTAGCCCGAATTTGGCACGATCCGTTTGACGTATGGTGTCGTAGGGATTCGTAAACGACAATGGACGTCGGGACGCAAGAATTGATCGTATCATCTCGTATAGTGTGTCATAGTATACGACAACCGAATCCGCGTCGGCAATAGTTCACGACGTCACAGCAGAAAGACTAGCATGTTGAATTTTTCTTCACGTTCCCCACGACGGGTTCCGTCACATGGGTGACGCTGACCAATCGGAGCACAGAATATATATTCTGACAGGATTCAAACATGGCGAAACGCAAGAGAGATGATGGTGCGGCTAGGTGGAGTTATGAAATAGAGGAAAGGTTCGTGGAGATGTGGCAACAGTACTCTTGCCTGTACGATGTTTCAGCGAGGGACTAGAGAGAGAGGTGTGAGTGAGTCTGGGTGCGCGCGTGTGTGTGAGTCTGACTGTGAGGGTGTGTTTGTGCGTGACTGTGTATATGTGTGTGAG
Organism: Romanogobio albipinnatus; assembly: GCA_023566225.1. NCBI lineage: Eukaryota > Metazoa > Chordata > Actinopteri > Cypriniformes > Gobionidae > Romanogobio > Romanogobio albipinnatus. The sequence goes on along the minus strand of CM042260.1, from coordinate 44,995,392 downwards.
TGTGAGAGATTAACATCAACAAAGATACAATAAATGGTTTATAGGAGCAGTTCATTATTAGTTCATGTTAACAAATGTAAAGTGTTCCCAGATTTTTTTTACAAATACGTTGTAGTGGCAAGCTTTCACTACTGGCTAATAACAAAATATTTAATATAAAAAGAACGATATTTTACCTCAAGTTCTCCTTGGAGGATTGACAGCCCATACTGCCCTCTTCGAGCAAGCCAGGAACGTGTCCATGGTCGGGTTTTCTTTCTTTTTTTGCACTTTTCTAGACACAAGACAGCCAGTACAAAACACGCCGCAGACATTGTTTACGCTCGTTTGTTTCCGGAAGTCAGTCGCTAGTTTCGCCTTCTCGATGACATCACGCGCGTCGTTAAAGACAACAAGCGATCATTGGTCGCGAAGCAACGTGTAGTCTGACATGTTTCTTACTACAGGACACGACAAGATTTTAGGAGTCAAAATCGCGTAATCTGACACAGTGACTATCGTAACAGACAAAAAAAAATCGTGTAGTCTGAACCAGGCATCAGACACATGAAGTCAAGTGTTATGAACTGCTCCGAGACTCGGAGGTGGATCCAAATGCAGTTTTATTTGATGGCAATCCAGAAGCGTAATCCAAGGTACAGGCAAGGGTCATACACAGACAGGCAGTCCAAACAAAGAAACAAACAAACAAACAAAACAGGCAGGGACCAGAGGCAAGAGAGTAATCCAGGGAACAGGGCAAGATATCCAAAAACAAGAAACAAGAAAACCAGGAGAGTGCTCAGAAATGCAATGTAACATTGAACAAGACTTTGCGGTGAGTGAATGAATGACCATGGTATAAATAGACAGAGACTAACAGGATGGTGAGACACAGGTGAATGCAATCAGTGAATGAGGTACAGGTGAATGTGATCAGTGATAAGTGATGATGAGTCCGGGCAGTGAGTTATGGGAAATGTAGTTTGTGAGTGATCATAGTCTTATGTGTGGAGTGCCCTCTGGTGGCTCTCAAGGGCACTCCAGCTGGTGACCGTTACATCAAGTCCTTTCTCCCTGATGTGTTCTTTAATCAGTGTGGATTTATTGTTGATAGATTGAGTGTTAAAAAGTTTGAATTTGACCAGTGACTGTGGGGTGAATCTCTGTACAGAGCGCAACACATTAAAATCCACTCCACGCAGATTGGATCCAGTCCACGAAATATATCCAGCCGGGATTTTGCGGATCTCATGCTGGAATGCAGAGGTCTCGCGATATTTCCAGTGTTGATGGTAGCTGAAGCGGCAGTACTCTGATGAGGCGTCAGTCGTGCGACGGATGTCCAGAGAGATGGGATGTTGTTGATAGCAGAGCAGCTTGACTGGTTATGGAAGATTCATTTTCGACCGGAGCCTCTATGAATGTAACGAGGGCGGCGAACAAGTCCAAGTTCTTTAATGATGGGGATGTTTAGGCCAGGAGTGGTTACGGGATTAAGTCGCCGGAGTTGTGAGCTGGAGTAGCTGAACGCCATACTGACCAAGGAGAGGGGTGCTAGCCAGACAGCGTTAGCACCCAGTTCTGGAGCGGTGGTGGAACGGAGAGAAGTTGTCCGTCAAGGCAGCGTGATGGTTGGATCCAAAGCGCCCTTTCCCAGGTGGAGCAGGGTAGACAGCTGGAAGTCGTCTATATCAGGTAGGTGCCTAGTTACCTAGCTTCCCCACTATGTAAGCGGAATTCAAAGATTACGGGCGGAGAAGCGGCGAACAAACAACGCCAGCGTCCTCTCACGTCTGATTCCTCTATAGCCTAGAAGAGAGGGTCTGAGAGGGTTTGAGAGGGTCTGAGAGGGTCTGAGAGGGTCTGAGAGGGTCTGAGAGGGTTTGAGAGGGTCTGAGAGAGTCTGAGAGAGTCTGAGAGGGTTTGAGAGGGTCTGAGAGGGTCTGAGAGGATTTGAGAGGAATTGAGAGGGTCTGAGAGGGTTTGAGAGGATTTGAGAGGGTCTGAGAGGGTCTGAGAGGATTTTAGAGGGTTTGAGAGGATTTGAGAGGGTCTGAGAGGATTTTAGAGGGTTTGAGAGGATCTGAGAGGGTCTGAGAGGGTCTGAGAGGATTTTAGAGGGTCTGAGAGGGTCTGAGAGGATCTGAGAGAGTCTGAGAGGGTCTGAGAGGGTCTGAGAGGGTCTGAGAGGGTCTGAGAGAGTCTGAGAGGGTCTGAGAGGATCTGAGAGAGTCTGAGAGGGTCTGAGAGGGTCTGAGAGAGTCTGAGAGGGTTTGAGAGGGTCTGAGAGGGTCTGAGAGGGTCTGAGAGGGTCTGAGAGGATCTGAGAGAGTCTGAGAGGGTTTGAGAGGGTCTGAGAGGGTCTGAGAGAGTCTGAGAGGATTTGAGAGGGTCTGAGAGGGTCTGAGAGGATCTGAGAGAGTCTGAGAGGGTTTGAGAGGGTCTGAGAGGGTCTGAGAGGGTTTGAGAGGGTTTGAGAGGATTTGAGAGGGTCTGAGAGGGTCTGAGAGGATTTTAGAGGATCTGAGAGGATTTTAGAGGGTTTGAGAGGATTTGAGAGGGTCTGAGAGGATTTTAGAGGGTTTGAGAGGATCTGAGAGGGTCTGAGAGGGTCTGAGAGGATTTTAGAGGGTTTGAGAG
>CM042260.1:44975270-44985270 GCA_023566225.1 Romanogobio albipinnatus | reverse complement strand
CATTGCCGCCAGTCCAGAGTCTCGTCCCGTCATTGCCGCCAGTCCAGAGTCTCATCCCGTCATGGCCGCCAGTCCAGAGTCTCATCCCGTCATGGCCGCCAGTCCACAGTCTCATCCCGTCATTGCCGCCAGTCCAGAGTCTCGTCCCGTCATGGCCGCCAGTCCAGAGTCTCATCCCGTCATTGCCGCCAGTCCAGAGTCTCGTCCCATCATGGCCGCCAGTCCAGAGTCTCATCCCGTCATTACCGCCAGTCCAGAGTCTCATCCCGTCATTGCCGCCAGTCCAGAGTCTCGTCCCGTCATTGCCGCCAGTCCAGAGTCTCGTCCCGTCATTGCCGCCAGTCCAGAGTCTCATCCCGTCATGGCCGCCAGTCCAGAGTCTCATCCCGTCATGGCCGCCAGTCCACAGTCTCATCCCGTCATTGCCGCCAGTCCAGAGTCTCGTCCCGTCATGGCCGCCAGTCCAGAGTCTCATCCCGTCATTGCCGCCAGTCCAGAGTCTCGTCCCATCATGGCCGCCAGTCCAGAGTCTCGTCCCGTCATTACCGCCAGTCCAGAGTCTCATCCCGTCATGGCCGCCAGTCCAGAGTCTCATCCCGTCATGGCCGCCAGTCCAGAGTCTCATCCCCACAAATCGGATGAGTTTGGATTGAATCCTGAAGCTCGTGAATCATATTTGATAATATGAAGTCATCAAATCAAGGCTGTCACTGTAGAGAACAGAACAGCTTTCTCCTGTTCTGTATTTCATAACTTTCATAACACACTGTTTTTCTGAGGTTCATTAGCCCAGAGCAGCCCAGAAACCTCCCAATAGAGAAGAGGGATTGGCCTGAACGAGCCGTCCGTCAGGGACAATGATTCAGGGAATTCTCCAAGCACTCCAGCCAGAAGCTTTTCCCCGTATTGAGCCATAGCTGTGATGTGACAGAAATACAGAAACATGCAGGCAAAGAGAGAAATACTCCCAGAGCGCCACATGACGAATGATAATGTAATCGGACCTGCACAGACTCCAGATATGTTTAATGTTTTCCATCTCCTCTGAATGGACGGGCTTTATCGCTGATTTTATTCATATATATTTCCAGCGTTATCCCTCAGAACAGAACATACATCAGCATGACATCCAGAATATGTCTACTGATCCCACGAGTGCGAAACCATGACACGCCTTCAAGAGATTGTGCAATCATCATCATTTTCAAATCAAGTGTTGTCCAACGTTCATTAAAACAGATCCACTGAAGATGGAGTAAATCTGACTGATACATCAGTGAGTGTTAGTGTGATGAAGAGTTCCACGAACGTTCTGGCAATGTTCTCTCAGCGTTATGAACAAAGATTCGTCCTGTAACATTAATAGAACATTCATTCATAGCTATCTGGTATTTAGATATTGTATATTAAACATTTGAGTTACTACTAGTTTCAGAACGGAGAACATTCAAAGGTAACGTTCCCATAACGTTAGAAGAATGGGATGTTCCTTTAACGTTCCCATAACGTTAGAAGAATGGGATGTTCCTTTAACGTTCCCATAACATTAGAAGAATGGGATGTTCCTTTAACGTTCCCATAACGTTAGAAGAATGGGATGTTCCTTTAACGTTCCCATAACATTAGAAGAATGGGATGTTCCTTTAACGTTCCCATAACGTTAGAAGAATGGGATGTTCCTTTAACGTTCCCATAACGTTAGAAGAATGGGATGTTCCTTTAACGTTCCCATAACATTAGAAGAATGGGATGTTCCTTTAACGTTCCCATAACGTTAGAAGAATGGGATGTTCCTTTAACGTTCCCATAACATTAGAAGAATGGGATGTTCCTTTAACGTTCCCATAACGTTAGAAGAATGGGATGTTCCTTTAACGTTCCCATAACATTAGAAGAATGGGATGTTCCTTTAACGTTCCCATAACGTTAGAAGAATGGGATGTTCCTTTAACGTTCCCATAACGTTAGAAGAATGGGATGTTCCTTTAACGTTCCCATAACATTAGAAGAATGGGATGTTCCTTTAACGTTCCCATAACATTAGAAGAATGGGATGTTCCTTTAACGTTCCCATAACATTAGAAGAATGGGATGTTCCTTTAATGTTCCCATAACGTTAGAAGAATGGGATGTTCCTTTAACGTTCCCATAACATTAGAAGAATGGGATGTTCCTTTAACGTTCCCATAACGTTAGAAGAATGGGATGTTCCTTTAACGTTCCCATAACGTTAGAAGAATGGGATGTTCCTTTAACGTTCCCATAACATTAGAAGAATGGGATGTTCCTTTAACGTTCCCATAACATTAGAAGAATGGGATGTTCCTTTAACGTTCCCATAACGTTAGAAGAATGGGATGTTCCTTTAACGTTCCCATAACGTTAGAAGAATGGGATGTTCCTTTAACGTTCCCATAACGTTAGAAGAATGGGATGTTCCTTTAACGTTCCCATAACATTAGAAGAATGGGATGTTCCTTTAACGTTCCCATAACATTAGAAGAATGGGATGTTCCTTTAACGTTCCCATAACGTTAGAAGAATGGGATGTTCCTTTAACGTTCCCATAACATTAGAAGAATGGGATGTTCCTTTAACGTTCCCATAACGTTAGAAGAATGGGATGTTCCTTTAACGTTCCCATAACATTAGAAGAATGGGATGTTCCTTTAACGTTCCCATAACGTTAGAAGAATGGGATGTTCCTTTAACGTTCCCATAACATTAGAAGAATGGGATGTTCCTTTAACGTTCCCATAACATTAGAAGAATGGGATGTTCCTTTAACGTTCCCATAACATTAGAAGAATGGGATGTTCCTTTAATGTTCCCATAACGTTAGAAGAATGGGATGTTCCTTTAACGTTCCCATAACGTTAGAAGAATGGGATGTTCCTTTAACGTTCCCATAACGTTAGAAGAATGGGATGTTCCTTTAACGTTCCCATAACATTAGAAGAATGGGATGTTCCTTTAACGTTCCCATAACGTTAGAAGAATGGGATGTTCCTTTAACGTTCCCATAACATTAGAAGAATGGGATGTTCCTTTAACGTTCCCATAACGTTAGAAGAATGGGATGTTCCTTTAACGTTCCCATAACATTAGAAGAATGGGATGTTCCTTTAACGTTCCCATAACATTAGAAGAATGGGATGTTCCTTTAACGTTCCCATAACGTTAGAAGAATGGGATGTTCCTTTAACGTTCCCATAACGTTAGAAGAATGGGATGTTCCTTTAACGTTCCCATAACGTTAGAAGAATGGGATGTTCCTTTAACGTTCCCATAACATTAGAAGAATGGGATGTTCCTTTAACGTTCCCATAACATTAGAAGAATGGGATGTTCCTTTAACGTTCCCATAACGTTAGAAGAATGGGATGTTCCTTTAACGTTCCCATAACGTTAGAAGAATGGGATGTTCCTTTAACGTTCCCATAACGTTAGAAGAATGGGATGTTCCTTTAACGTTCCCATAACGTTAGAAGAATGGGATGTTCCTTTAACGTTCCCATAACGTTAGAAGAATGGGATGTTCCTTTAACGTTCCCATAACATTAGAAGAATGGGATGTTCCTTTAACGTTCCCATAACGTTAGAAGAATGGGATGTTCCTTTAACGTTCCCATAACATTAGAAGAATGGGATGTTCCTTTAACGTTCCCATAACATTAGAAGAATGGGATGTTCCTTTAACGTTCCCATAACGTTAGAAGAATGGGATGTTCCTTTAACGTTCCCATAACGTTAGAAGAATGGGATGTTCCTTTAACGTTCCCATAACGTTAGAAGAATGGGATGTTCCTTTAACGTTCCCATAACGTTAGAAGAATGGGATGTTCCTTTAACGTTCCCATAACGTTAGAAGAATGGGATGTTCCTTTAACGTTCCCATAACATTAGAAGAATGGGATGTTCCTTTAACGTTCCCATAACATTAGAAGAATGGGATGTTCCTTTAATGTTCCCATAACGTTAGAAGAATGGGATGTTCCTTTAACGTTCCCATAACATTAGAAGAATGGGATGTTCCTTTAACGTTCCCATAACATTAGAAGAATGGGATGTTCCTTTAACGTTCCCATAACGTTAGAAGAATGGGATGTTCCTTTAACGTTCCCATAACATTAGAAGAATGGGATGTTCCTTTAACGTTCCCATAACGTTAGAAGAATGGGATGTTCCTTTAACGTTCCCATAACGTGAGAAGAATGGGATGTTCCTTTAACGTTCCCATAACATTAGAAGAATGGGATGTTCCTTTAACGTTCCCATAACGTTAGAAGAATGGGATGTTCCTTTAACGTTCCCATAACATTAGAAGAATGGGATGTTCCTTTAACGTTCCCATAACGTTAGAAGAATGGGATGTTCCTTTAACGTTCCCATAACATTAGAAGAATGGGATGTTCCTTTAACGTTCCCATAACATTAGAAGAATGGGATGTTCCTTTAACGTTCCCATAACATTAGAAGAATGGGATGTTCCTTTAACGTTCCCATAACATTAGAAGAATGGGATGTTCCTTTAATGTTCCCATAACGTTAGAAGAATGGGATGTTCCTTTAACGTTCCCATAACGTTAGAAGAATGGGATGTTCCTTTAACGTTCCCATAACGTTAGAAGAATGGGATGTTCCTTTAACGTTCCCATAACATTAGAAGAATGGGATGTTCCTTTAACGTTCCCATAACATTAGAAGAATGGGATGTTCCTTTAACGTTCCCATAACGTTAGAAGAATGGGATGTTCCTTTAACGTTCCCATAACATTAGAAGAATGGGATGTTCCTTTAACGTTCCCATAACGTTAGAAGAATGGGATGTTCCTTTAACGTTCCCATAACATTAGAAGAATGGGATGTTCCTTTAACGTTCCCATAACGTTAGAAGAATGGGATGTTCCTTTAACGTTCCCATAACATTAGAAGAATGGGATGTTCCTTTAACGTTCCCATAACATTAGAAGAATGGGATGTTCCTTTAACGTTCCCATAACATTAGAAGAATGGGATGTTCCTTTAACGTTCCCATAACGTTAGAAGAATGGGATGTTCCTTTAACGTTCCCATAACGTTAGAAGAATGGGATGTTCCTTTAACGTTCCCATAACGTTAGAAGAATGGGATGTTCCTTTAACGTTCCCATAACATTAGAAGAATGGGATGTTCCTTTAACGTTCCCATAACGTTAGAAGAATGGGATGTTCCTTTAACGTTCCCATAACATTAGAAGAATGGGATGTTCCTTTAACGTTCCCATAACGTTAGAAGAATGGGATGTTCCTTTAACGTTCCCATAACGTTAGAAGAATGGGATGTTCCTTTAACGTTCCCATAACATTAGAAGAATGGGATGTTCCTTTAACGTTCCCATAACGTTAGAAGAATGGGATGTTCCTTTAACGTTCCCATAACGTTAGAAGAATGGGATGTTCCTTTAACGTTCCCATAACGTTAGAAGAATGGGATGTTCCTTTAACGTTCCCATAACGTTAGAAGAATGGGATGTTCCTTTAACGTTCCCATAACATTAGAAGAATGGGATGTTCCTTTAACGTTCCCATAACGTTAGAAGAATGGGATGTTCCTTTAACGTTCCCATAACGTTAGAAGAATGGGATGTTCCTTTAACGTTCCCATAACGTTAGAAGAATGGGATGTTCCTTTAACGTTCCCATAACGTTAGAAGAATGGGATGTTCCTTTAACGTTCCCATAACGTTAGAAGAATGGGATGTTCCTTTAACGTTCCCATAACGTTAGAAGAATGGGATGTTCCTTTAAAGTTCCCATAACATTAGAAGAATGGGATGTTCCTTTAACGTTCCCATAACGTTAGAAGAATGGGATGTTCCTTTAACGTTCCCATAACATTAGAAGAATGGGATGTTCCTTTAACGTTCCCATAACATTAGAAGAATGGGATGTTCCTTTAACGTTCCCATAACATTAGAAGAATGGGATGTTCCTTTAACGTTCCCATAACATTAGAAGAATGGGATGTTCCTTTAACGTTCCCATAACGTTAGAAGAATGGGATGTTCCTTTAACGTTCCCATAACATTAGAAGAATGGGATGTTCCTTTAACGTTCCCATAACGTTAGAAGAATGGGATGTTCCTTTAACGTTCCCATAACATTAGAAGAATGGGATGTTCCTTTAACGTTCCCATAACATTAGAAGAATGGGATGTTCCTTTAACGTTCCCATAACGTTAGAAGAATGGGATGTTCCTTTAACGTTCCCATAACGTTAGAAGAATGGGATGTTCCTTTAACGTTCCCATAACGTTAGAAGAATGGGATGTTCCTTTAACGTTCCCATAACGTTAGAAGAATGGGATGTTCCTTTAACGTTCCCATAACATTAGAAGAATGGGATGTTCCTTTAACGTTCCCATAACGTTAGAAGAATGGGATGTTCCTTTAACGTTCCCATAACATTAGAAGAATGGGATGTTCCTTTAACGTTCCCATAACGTTAGAAGAATGGGATGTTCCTTTAACGTTCCCATAACGTTAGAAGAATGGGATGTTCCTTTAACGTTCCCATAACATTAGAAGAATGGGATGTTCCTTTAACGTTCCCATAACATTAGAAGAATGGGATGTTCCTTTAACGTTCCCATAACATTAGAAGAATGGGATGTTCCTTTAACGTTCCCATAACGTTAGAAGAATGGGATGTTCCTTTAACGTTCCCATAACATTAGAAGAATGGGATGTTCCTTTAACGTTCCCATAACGTTAGAAGAATGGGATGTTCCTTTAACGTTCCCATAACATTAGAAGAATGGGATGTTCCTTTAACGTTCCCATAACATTAGAAGAATGGGATGTTCCTTTAACGTTCCCATAACGTTAGAAGAATGGGATGTTCCTTTAACGTTCCCATAACATTAGAAGAATGGGATGTTCCTTTAACGTTCCCATAACGTTAGAAGAATGGGATGTTCCTTTAACGTTCCCATAACATTAGAAGAATGGGATGTTCCTTTAACGTTCCCATAACATTAGAAGAATGGGATGTTCCTTTAACGTTCCCATAACATTAGAAGAATGGGATGTTCCTTTAACGTTCCCATAACGTTAGAAGAATGGGATGTTCCTTTAACGTTCCCATAACATTAGAAGAATGGGATGTTCCTTTAACGTTCCCATAACATTAGAAGAATGGGATGTTCCTTTAACGTTCCCATAACGTTAGAAGAATGGGATGTTCCTTTAACGTTCCCATAACGTTAGAAGAATGGGATGTTCCTTTAACGTTCCCATAACGTTAGAAGAATGGGATGTTCCTTTAACGTTCCCATAACGTTAGAAGAATGGGATGTTCCTTTAACGTTCCCATAACATTAGAAGAATGGGATGTTCCTTTAACGTTCCCATAACGTTAGAAGAATGGGATGTTCCTTTAACGTTCCCATAACATTAGAAGAATGGGATGTTCCTTTAACGTTCCCATAACGTTAGAAGAATGGGATGTTCCTTTAACGTTCCCATAACATTAGAAGAATGGGATGTTCCTTTAACGTTCCCATAACATTAGAAGAATGGGATGTTCCTTTAACGTTCCCATAACGTTAGAAGAATGGGATGTTCCTTTAACGTTCCCATAACGTTAGAAGAATGGGATGTTCCTTTAACGTTCCCATAACGTTAGAAGAATGGGATGTTCCTTTAACGTTCCCATAACGTTAGAAGAATGGGATGTTCCTTTAACGTTCCCATAACATTAGAAGAATGGGATGTTCCTTTAACGTTCCCATAACATTAGAAGAATGGGATGTTCCTTTAACGTTCCCATAACGTTAGAAGAATGGGATGTTCCTTTAACGTTCCCATAACGTTAGAAGAATGGGATGTTCCTTTAACGTTCCCATAACGTTAGAAGAATGGGATGTTCCTTTAACGTTCCCATAACGTTAGAAGAATGGGATGTTCCTTTAACGTTCCCATAACGTTAGAAGAATGGGATGTTCCTTTAACGTTCCCATAACATTGGAAGAATGGGATGTTCCTTTAACGTTCCCATAACGTTAGAAGAATGGGATGTTCCTTTAACGTTCCCATAACATTAGAAGAATGGGATGTTCCTTTAACGTTCCCATAACATTAGAAGAATGGGATGTTCCTTTAACGTTCCCATAACATTAGAAGAATGGGATGTTCCTTTAACGTTCCCATAACATTAGAAGAATGGGATGTTCCTTTAACGTTCCCATAACGTTAGAAGAATGGGATGTTCCTTTAACGTTCCCATAACATTAGAAGAATGGGATGTTCCTTTAACGTTCCCATAACGTTAGAAGAATGGGATGTTCCTTTAACGTTCCCATAACATTAGAAGAATGGGATGTTCCTTTAACGTTCCCATAACATTAGAAGAATGGGATGTTCCTTTAACGTTCCCATAACATTAGAAGAATGGGATGTTCCTTTAACGTTCCCATAACATTAGAAGAATGGGATGTTCCTTTAACGTTCCCATAACGTTAGAAGAATGGGATGTTCCTTTAACGTTCCCATAACGTTAGAAGAATGGGATGTTCCTTTAACGTTCCCATAACATTAGAAGAATGGGATGTTCCTTTAACGTTCCCATAACATTAGAAGAATGGGATGTTCCTTTAACGTTCCCATAACGTTAGAAGAATGGGATGTTCCTTTAACGTTCCCATAACGTTAGAAGAATGGGATGTTCCTTTAACGTTCCCATAACGTTAGAAGAATGGGATGTTCCTTTAACGTTCCCATAACATTAGAAGAATGGGATGTTCCTTTAACGTTCCCATAACATTAGAAGAATGGGATGTTCCTTTAACGTTCCCATAACGTTAGAAGAATGGGATGTTCCTTTAACGTTCCCATAACGTTAGAAGAATGGGATGTTCCTTTAACGTTCCCATAACATTAGAAGAATGGGATGTTCCTTTAACGTTCCCATAACGTTAGAAGAATGGGATGTTCCTTTAACGTTCCCATAACGTTAGAAGAATGGGATGTTCCTTTAACGTTCCCATAACATTAGAAGAATGGGATGTTCCTTTAACGTTCCCATAACATTAGAAGAATGGGATGTTCCTTTAACGTTCCCATAACATTAGAAGAATGGGATGTTCCTTTAACGTTCCCATAACATTAGAAGAATGGGATGTTCCTTTAACGTTCCCATAACGTTAGAAGAATGGGATGTTCCTTTAACGTTCCCATAACATTAGAAGAATGGGATTTTCCTTTAACGTTCCCATAACGTTAGAAGAATGGGATGTTCCTTTAACGTTCCCATAACATTAGAAGAATGGGATGTTCCTTTAACGTTCCCATAACGTTAGAAGAATGGGATGTTCCTTTAACGTTCCCATAACGTTAGAAGAATGGGATGTTCCTTTAACGTTCCCATAACGTTAGAAGAATGGGATGTTCCTTTAACGTTCCCATAACGTTAGAAGAATGGGATGTTCCTTTAACGTTCCCATAACGTTAGAAGAATGGGATGTTCCTTTAACGTTCCCATAACGTTAGAAGAATGGGATGTTCCTTTAACGTTCCCATAACGTTAGAAGAATGGGATGTTCCTTTAACGTTCCCATAACATTAGAAGAATGGGATGTTCCTTTAACGTTCCCATAACGTTAGAAGAATGGGATGTTCCTTTAACGTTCCCATAACGTTAGAAGAATGGGATGTTCCTTTAACGTTCCCATAACATTAGAAGAATGGGATGTTCCTTTAACGTTCCCATAACGTTAGAAGAATGGGATGTTCCTTTAACGTTCCCATAACGTTAGAAGAATGGGATGTTCCTTTAACGTTCCCATAACATTAGAAGAATGGGATGTTCCTTTAACGTTCCCATAACATTAGAAGAATGGGATGTTCCTTTAACGTTCCCATAACATTAGAAGAATGGGATGTTCCTTTAACGTTCCCATAACATTAGAAGAATGGGATGTTCCTTTAACGTTCCCATAACGTTAGAAGAATGGGATGTT
>CM042260.1:44962770-44970270 GCA_023566225.1 Romanogobio albipinnatus | reverse complement strand
CCAATTGGGCATGGTTTAAATGCCACGGCCTACCTGAGCATTGTTTCTGACCATGTCCATCCCTTTATGCCCAGCATGTGCCCATCCTCTGATGGCTACTTCCAGCAGGATAATGCCCCATGGCACAAAGCTCCAATCATTTCAAATTGGTTTTGAACATGACAATGAGTTCACTGGACTAAAATGGCCGTCCCACAGTCCCCAGATCTCAACCCAATAGAGCATCTTTGGGATGTGCTGGAACGGGAGCTTCGGGTTGTTCTTTTTCAACAGGACTTCTCATTTGTAAAATGTTGGTAAAATGATACAATTTTCACAGTTTTATATTGTCTCAAGTGTAATCTCATTGTTAAGCAATGGTTTTGACATATATACATGTTTTCTAGAAATAGAAGTCATTTTATCATTGTCCCCTAATTTCATATCAGTCCTGTTACTATCACCAAAAACACCCTATCAAAGAATGGTACAAACCAGAAGTGACATCATTTAGAAGAAGAGGATTCCACGGTATAAACAAGGGATTTCTTCCATTCCTCATTGGTTATTCCCTTTGCCAAATGTTGACCTCAGTATACAGCAGGAATTGAAAAATAATTTGGTACAACTTCCAACATGGTTTATAGTCCAGAGTTATTTTAAGGAACATTATCCTCCAGAATCAGTGTTTGTATTTACAGATGGATCTAAAGATCCTGAAACAGGATATATTCCTGTGAGAGATTGTTTTATTAAGAAAAGAGGAACCAATCATTTGTCAGTATATGCAACAGAACTGTTGGCAATGTCACTGGCCCTGCAGTGGACAGAGGAGAATGCATCAGACAGCTTCTCATCACTTGAAAGTGTACGATCTGGCAGGTCATTAGTTAGGGTGGATATTATCAATGAGATATTCTGTAAGGTGTATAATATGGAAATTATGGGTATTTCTACTCATTTAATTTGGGTAGTAGAAGGTGAGAAGGCGGATAAGAATAAAGTGAGTAGATTATCAGGTCCCATTAAGTTCAACGGAAGCTAAAGTACTCATAAGAGCATATGCAGTATGGCAGGGATGATAATAAAACCGGTAGAAAAACAAGCTGGTGCTGGGAGGAAGGAGAGCAGGAATCGAGGAGAAGGAAGGATCATAACTGGGATGAGGATAGGTCATACTGGACTACAGTACACTATATAACACTGGACAACATCAACTGGGGAATGTTTACATGAGAGATGTCTCCTCATTCAATCACTGAAGAAAGAAAAACATGTTGTCCTTTATCAGGACTATTAATGGAATCAGCTGTATGATGAAATTATTACATTTATGAAAGAAAGTAAATTATATAATATAATATAGTGTTTTGTTTTTTTTCTGTTTTATTTCCAGTTTGTTTATTTGTTTTGCTTATTTTTTAATGTTTATTTATATTTGTATAAAAGCAAATAACTAGATCCATATTCCATTCCAGTTGGTGGCGGTAATGCACCAATAAGCTAGCTTTCCAACCGCCAATAAACACCAAAGAAGAAGAAGAAGAAGAAGAAGAAGCAAGGGTAAGTTTCTCTCTTCTTAAATGTACTATAGTTCATGTTTTATCAGGGTTGGTTGAGAGGGGTCGGCACACATCAGTCCTGTTTCCATTTTTTTTAAGTGTACATATAAACAATTATTTATTAGTCCTGATATTACCAATATATAGAAGTAATAACCTTTCAGATTACATATGTGCTTTTCTGACCCTGACCTGTTAGCTAGATATTAGCATATAGCATCCAATCATCGGCCCTGTTACTATATCAAAAAAATATCAAACCATGAAATAAACAGTCATAAAATAATAAGTGGCATAGCTTGAGACGGCCCAACACAATTTCTTGTCATGTTAAGATGTCTTAATTTAATGGGTATTAAAAAAAATTAGTTTGAAACGATTATATTTTTTAAAGTTAAAAGGCACCGATTTCGTGGCATGACTCAAAATCCCTCACTGCTCAAATGCATGTTTGGCTTTAATAGGAGATTTGTCAGGCGCTGATTAAACGAGGAATTCTGCAGGCAAAACAGAATCATATCACAAGGAATTGTGCAAGTGTGAAATATCGCGAGAGCAATTCCCCACACGGTTCACCTCACATTCATTCAGGTTATAAACTTGAACTCGCGTCTTCGTCGCATGGCTCATAAACTGATTTCCATGGACTCTCTGAAGTTATACTAATAATGTTATGTGACTGACTCAAGAACAATTTCAGAGAAATCTGCACTCCACAAATGAAGTATATCAAGCCTATGTCTCATCTGGCCATTTCACACTCATTCATCTCTGTCTTCATGAAGATAAGTTTATTTGTAACACTGTTTAAAACTATCAGGTCATTGGCAGCGTAATTGACTAAGGCATCTGCATTGCTTGAGCTCAGTCGTTTTCAGTAAAATGCTAGGCTTTTGGATATTGTTCTTGTCTCTATAGTTGGTATTTGTAACTTGTTTTAAGCTAAAGTTGCTATTGGAAATATTGTCTTAAGCTGTAGTTGGAGTTTGGGAACGCACTTGTTCTTAAAGCTATAGCTAATATCGGAAGTGCTTGTTGTTATAGCTATAGTTGATATTGGGAACATGCTTGTTTAAAGCTATATTAATATTGGAAATATGCGTGTTCTTAAAGCGATTATAGCTCCTGGAAAACTACTTTTTCTCAAGCTATAGATGTTGGAAATGGGCTTGCCTTAAAGTGATCTGGTAAGCTATAGTAGAGTTTGGAAACGTGCTTGTTTTAAAGCTGTAGTTGCTATTGGAAACACACTTGTTCTTAAGTTATAACTAACTTTAGAGTAGAACTTTGGAGGTACTTTTCAGATTTGATCAAAGATTACCACAACACTATTTCCATTGTATCAACTTGCACAGATTACTCATTCACCCTTAGACTCAGGAAATAAATCAAATTAAATAAGTCAAATTGGAAATGCTTTCTTCAAGCTATAGTAGCTATTGGAAATTCGGAAATAATTCGGAAATATGCTTTTACGTTTTTTTTTCAGGGGGGCCTTATCCTGATATATTGCTAATACGTTTTACTCGCAGTCACATGACCTCACATTTCTTATGTATCAATTTATTCCTAGCACTTCAGCATAACCCTAAGCACACTAAACTGATAGGAAAAGGGGTTTTATCTCTGAATCTGACTCTGCTTTATGTCATCATGTTAGCACCTGAGGAGCCATCCACGAGCTGCTCCGCAGGATCCATTCTTTGCCTCGGAGGAGGGAAAGCTTGTGTCCAGAGCCGGGTTTGCTTCCTGTCTCCGCCGCTGTGCATACTGCAAGCTTCCCTCAGAGCGCTATCCGGCTCACTCTCTGTGCATAGAGGAGCTCCTGCCTCTACACTGAAGGCCATGAGGCGATGTGTCTTCAGCGCTTATGATGGTTATATCTGGCTCGAGCCATCCATTAGAAACTGCTGCTCCATATATACATTACTTCTGGTTACATTCATCATGCTAGCTTCATGTAGATCGATTAGATCTTTACAATTAAACTCAGTTAGACGGCCTTCTCAGAACGCTTTTTTTAATTTCTTTCTTCGATTTAGAAGGAAGAGCAGGGAGGATTGCCCGGTATGGTCTGTTGGGGGATTTGCGCTACTCTCCAGTCTATTAAATAGGAGGATGCCCCTAGAAGCTGCTGTTCCCTGTTTTGGATTTCATGGAGCTCACCATGATAACGAAGGGGAATTTAGAACAGAGCCATATCGCCTATTTACTCGTATCATTAACAGTATCTAAAGTCCTCCTGCTAGCTTCACATAGATGAAACTGCTTTTGTATCCTCTGCTGTCTCTTCAATCAGCTGGAAGAGCAGGGAGGATTGCCCAGTATGGTCTGTTGGGGGATTTGCTCTGCCCTCCCAGTTTAAATGGGAGGTTGTCCCCAGAATCTGCTGCTGTTCCCTGTCTTGGCTTTTCATGGAGCTCATGCAAAGGATGGGGAATTTAGAACAGAGCCATACCGCCAAATGTAAGTCTTTGCAAAATATGCAATAAAAAGTTTACTAAATGTTAGTCTATGGTGTCTTTGACTTAAGTGGACCTGACTGAAGTCTACTTTATATAAAACACTGCAGACTTTGATTTTCACTGTTTATTCAGAAGGCATATTTTCAAACAAGCAAATAGGCCTACTCAATATTGTACATTGCAGTAACATGAATTCAGAGAAAGCAAATTTTTTTTTTATAATAATAGAAAAAAACACTATACTGTGAACACAGAAAATCATGGCAGTTGTGTGTACATGGGCTCATGGATCCCGCCGTCTGTAGGGGTCTGGCCACAGGACCTCATCGACATCGCAAGCAATGTCTTCTCCCGCTAAATATCCCCTTGCATGTCGAAACCGTCCATGGATTGCTGTCACCTGAATGTCGCCGCAGGCCTGTTCCATTGCCTGCAGAAGAGGCATGCGGGCATGTGGTTGGCGGTCATATACACGCCATCTCCAAGCCGAAAATAATTCCTCTATAGGGTTTAAAAATGGTGAGTAAGGGGGCAATTATACCACTTCAAATTGATTGTGGTTGGTGAACCAGGCCTGGACCAGAGCAGCCCGATGGAAACTGACATTATCCATAGTTCTGTACAACTATATTATGGAGAGCATCTAGAAATGTGGATAATTGACCTTTGGCCAATTACATTACGACCCCGTGGTCTTGTTTTGCTTATTTCATCAATGAATATGAATTCATGAGGCTGTGCAGCTCCATCCATGGCCAAGATTCTCTGTAACAAAAAACCCATATTACTGTACCACACGTACAGAACCCTCACCCCATAACACGGGTACTGTACCACATACAGAAGCCTCACCCCATCACAAGGGTACTGTACCACATGTACAGAACCCTCACCCCATCACACGGGTACTGTACCACACATACAGAAGCCTCACCCCATCACAAGGGTACTGTACCACATACAGAACCCTCACCCCATCACACGGGTACTGTACCACACATACAGAACCCTCACCTAATCAAACGGGTACTGTACCACACGTACAGAACCCTCACCCCATCACACGGGTACTGTACCACACGTACAGAACCCTCATCCCATCACACGGGTACTGTACCACACGTACAGAACCCTCACCCCATCACACGGGGGTACTGTACCACACGTACAGAACCCTCACTCCATCACACGGGTACTGTACCACACGTACAGAACCCTCACCCCATCACACGGGTACTGTACCACACGTACAGAACCCTCACCCCATCACACGGGTACTGTACCACATGTACAGAACCCTCATCCCATCACACGGGTACTGTACCACACGTACAGAACCCTCACCCCATCACACGGGTACTGTACCACACGTACAGAACCCTCACCCCATCACACGGGTACTGTACCACACATACAGAACCCTCACCCCATCACACGGGTACTGTACCACACATACAGAACCCTCACCCCATCACACGGGTACTGTACAGAACCCTCACCCCATCACACGGGTACTGTACCACACATACAGAACCCTCACCCCATCACACGGGTACTGTACCACACATACAGAACCCTCACCCCATCACACGGGTACTGTACAGAACCCTCACCCCATCACACGGGTACTGTACCACACATACAGAACCCTCACCCCATCACACGGGTACTGTACCACACATACAGAACCCTCATCCCATCACACGGGTACTGTACCACACGTACAGAACCCTCACCCCATCACACGGGGGTACTGTACCACACGTACAGAACCCTCACCCCATCACACGGGGGTACTGTACCAAACGTACAGAACCCTCACTCCATCACACGGGTACTGTACCACACGTACAGAACCCTCATCCCATCACACGGGTACTGTACCACACGTACAGAACCCTCACCCCATCACACGGGTACTGTACCACACATACAGAACCCTCACCCCATCACACGGGGGTACTGTACCACACATACAGAACCCTCACCCCATCACACGGGTACTGTACCACACATACAGAACCCTCACCCCATCACACGGGGGTACTGTACCACACATACAGAACCCTCACCCCATCACACGGGGGTACTGTACCACACATACAGAACCCTCACCCCATCACACGGGTACCTGTGTAGCTCTCTGAATGGATCCATGTGGGACTGATATGGTACATATTCAGCTGCTACTGGATTTCAGAAATAGTTACACTTACCCGTACATATTCATATACTTTTACCCTGGCACTGTTCCTCTCAAATGGGACCCTGTGGAGCTGCTTCATGGTGATGTGTTTTCCCAAGATGCATCTGATGGTGGGGATGCTCACATGGTTTGGTTGTTGAACACTTGCCTGTCTGCAAGTATTTTCTGTCTGCTGGTGGAGAAGGATGGCATTCAGTAGTTTGTTTTTGTATTTCTGTCGATATTATTTTTCTCCTGATCTTCTAATAGTGTTAACAACTTGTACAAAACACACGTTCTCGGAAGACAATTATAATTCTTGTCTAATCAAAATTTTCTACCCGATCTGATCTAATATAAATAACAACAACTTTGCTGTTGATGGCACACTTTGTAGAATATATATAGGCCTACTTTCATATAATAGCCCGTAAACTGTTACAGAATGTATAAATTGATATAATTCTTATTACTATTTATATTTTAGTGTCATCAATGTAAAATACTAAATATTCTAATTCTAATTTTATTTTGACAATTTAGTAGAATAATTGATTAACTGATAACAGACAATTCTGAATCCCAGTAAAAGATAATCATCTGAAAGGTATTTTTTATGACTTATGTACAAGCATATCAATATTTACTTATTTAATTGCCCATATTTTACTTGAAGAAATGTCATTATAAAAAAAACATAATAGATTTTGTCTTCACTCAATAGGTTTTAATGAAAGTGCCTGAAATGTACATCTAAATCATGAAAATATTAAATAATAGCCCCGTTAATAACAATAAAAAACAATAACACCAGTAACAACATGCCACTCTGGGCCTTCTGTGCCAAATATGGCTGGGTCATCTTACCCCAAGAGACTAATTTGATCTTTTTACTTCAAAATAAAAGCTATAACATTTACTCCACAAATCCCTCATTAACAAATAGACACAAAAACGTTGATATTCGACATAATACAATGTCATATATCACTATTTACGATAGACACAGAATTTAGATCAAAACTGTTTTGATGAGAGAGAGAGAGAGAGAGGGATGAGAGAGAGAGGGATGAGAGAGGGATGAGAGAGAGAGGGATGAGAGAGGGATGAGAGAGAGAGGGATGAGAGAGGGATGAGAGAGAGGGAGAGAGAGGGATGAGAGAGAGAGGGATGAGAGAGAGGGAGAGAGAGGGATGAGAGAGAGAGAGAGAGAGAGAGGGATGAGAGAGAGGGAGAGAGAGAGAGGGATGGAGCTGCTGCTGTGAGGCCGCTGCGCTGCTGGAGCTCGTGTTTGTGTTTGGCTCTCGTC
>CM042260.1:44950270-44957770 GCA_023566225.1 Romanogobio albipinnatus | reverse complement strand
CAGATCATCGTTAGATCATCGTTAGATCATCGTTAGATCATCGTTAGATCATCGTCAGACCATCGTTAGATCATCGTCAGACCATCGTTAGATCATCATATCATCATAAGATCATCATCATATCATCATCAGATCATCGTCAGATCATCGTCAGACCATCGTCAGACCATCGTTAGATCATCGTCAGACCATCACCAGATCATCATATCATCATCATATCATCATCAGATCATCGTCAGACCATCACTGTATCTGCTCATCCATTTGGAATGAGTGTAATGGAGCGCTGGAAGCTGTGTTTGGATGTTTCCCTTTGATATGATTATGCTGTTCAAAAGATGAGTGTGTTTGAGTATTTGAGCAGGTTTGTGCTGGTTTCTCCTCTTCAAAGCGTCTCTGGAGTTTTAATTCCCACAGTCCCAGTGTGGATCTGCTGAGGAGAATCAAAGACCAGAAGAGAACGTCCCAAAACACTGCGTGTTATTTATTTTTTGACATTAGACTGCAGAGGAGAACACAAGAAAAGGCCTGGAGCTTTACAGACTATATATCATGTCCCACTGCAGAAGCGCTTTGATTTAAAACACTTCACATGTTATGACATAATGTTCCACGATAAGAGAGCGTTTGCAGGAAACCATCTGGAATATTCCTAAACCATCACGTCTTTACGGAAGCCCATTTCTGACACACTAAACAAGGTCATTAAGTGGTAATTAAAGGTTAAAAAGTTGAATTTATGATATAAAAAGTCAAAAAGAGTCACCATGATGAAAAAATGATGTCATAATTATGATTGACAAAAGCATGTTTTTCTTCATATCTTTAGATGAGCAGCGAGACTGATGGGTGTGATATGAGAGCAGATGATGATGATGGGAGTCTGCCTGACCTGCTGATGTTTGTTTAGTCGGGAACATGGAGATCTTCCTCTCCTCCTCCTCCTCCTCCTCATGTCAGCCTGACCTCCCTCTCTACAGAAGGGTCAGAGACTCTGATGCTAATGACCTCTGACCTCACGCCATAGCGAGCTGTGATTCATTAAATCAAACTAGTAATATCAGGATCTGTGGCTCAGGAGGGCAAAGAGCAGCTAACAGGAAACGCAGTGAGGTCACTTCCTGTCACCACACTCACTGATCGGGAAGAAGATATTCCGTCTCCTTTGAATTCTCATTTTTCCAAACGTTCCCAACATTATTAAATACTGCCAGGAAATATTTGAACAATTGGGCTGGAAAAGCTCCAAACAGACTGAAACTGATTACATAAGGAGGAAATGGCTTGGGTTCCTCCTGATCGCACAGGAACAGCCCGCGGCCCCAGAGGACGGACAGATGGAGGAATAAATCTCCTCTCTGCGCATATTAATGAATGCGTTTGGAAAGGGAAATATTGCTCCCTGTCATATATGAGTGATTGAGAGCACATGAACACCGGGGCTGGTCGTCTCACTCTTCACTCCCTCCAGTGAACATTTCTCTGGGTTTCATTTTTCATTTCAGCTGATCTAAAAACACAACATTGACAGCGGGGCATGTTGTCACAGCCATTATTTACTGCCTTTTCCCATCACATATTTCAGTAATCATCATAAATAAGGTACCAAAGCTTAAACACTCATAATTCATCCTGACTTTAAACCCTTTAGCTGGGATTTCAACTTCTAATTTGGACACATACGGAATTATTTTTGTATAAAATACCAAATGTTTAGTTCAGTACATTTGCTTTACAGTAACATGTTCATGTCTTTAAAAGAGAAAAGAAAGAGACCGATTCGCACGAGAGCGACCGATTTGCACGAGAGCGACCGATTCACACGAGAGCAACCGACTCGCACGAAAGAGACCGATTCGCACGAGAGCGACCGATTCACACGAGAGCGACCGATTCACACGAGAGCAACCGACTCGCACGAAAGAGACCGATTCACACGAGAGCGACCGACTCGCACGAGAGCGACCGACTCGCACGAGAGCGACCGTCTCGCACGAGAGAGACCGATTCGCACGAGAACGACCGATTCGCACGAGAGCGACCGATTCGCACGAGAGCGACCGACTCGCACGAGAGCTACCGACTCGCACGAGAGAGACCGATTCGCACGAGAGAGACCGATTCGCACGAGAGAGACCGATTCGCACGAGAGAGACCGATTCGCACGAGAGAGACCGATTCGCACGAGAGAGACCGATTCGCACGAGAGCGACCGATTCGCACGAGAGCGACCGACTCGCACGAGAGAGACCGATTCGCACGACAACGACCGATTCGCACGAGAGCGACCGACTCGCACGAGAGCTACCGACTCGCACGAGAGAGACCGATTCGCACGAGAGAGACCGATTCGCACGAGAACGACCGATTCGCACGAGAACGACCGATTCGCACGAGAACGACCGATTCGCACGAGAGCGACCGACTCGCACGAGAGCGACCGACTCGCACGAGAGAGACCGATTCGCACGAGAGCGACCGACTCGCACGAGAGAGACCGATTCGCACGACAGCGACCGATTCGCACGAGAGCGACCGACTCGCACGACAGCGACCGACTCGCACGAGAGAGACCGATTCGCACGACAGCGACCGATTCGCACGAGAGAGACCGATTCGCAAGAGAGCGACCGACTCGCACGAGAGCGACCGACTCGCACGAAAGAGACCGATTCGCACGAGAGCGACCGATTCGCACGAGAACGACCGACTCGCACGAGAGAGACCGATTCGCACGAGAGCGACCGATTCTCAAGAGAGAGACCGATTCGCACGAGAGAGACCGATGCGCACGAGAGAGACCGATGCGCACGAGAGAAACCGATTCGCAAGAGAGAGACCGACTCGCACGAGAGCGACCGACTCGCACGAGAGTGACAGACTCGCACGAGAGCGACCGATTCGCACGAGAGAGACCGATTCACACGAGAGAAACCGATTCGCAAGAGAGAGACCGATTCGCACGAGAGCGACCGACTCACACTAGAGCGAACGATTCGCACGAGAGCTACCGATTCGCACGAGAGCGACCGATTCGCACGAGAGAGACCGATTCGCACGAGAGAGACCGATTCGCACGAGAGAGACCGATTCGCACGAGAGAAACCGATTCGCAAGAGAGCGACCGATTCGCACGAGAGCGACCGATTCGCACGAAAGAGACCGATTCGCAAGAGAGAGACCGATTCGCACGAGAGAAACCGATTCGCAAGAGAGAGACCGATTCGCACGAGAGCGACCGACTCGCACTAGAGCGACCGATTCGCACGAGAGAGACCGATTCGCACGAGAGCTACCGACTCGCACGAGAGCTACCGACTCGCACTAGAGCGACCGATTCGCACGAGAGAGACCGATTCGCACGAGAGCTACCGATTCGCACGAGAGAGACCGATTCGCACGAGAGAGACCGACTCGAACGAGAGAGATCGATTCGCACGAGAGAGACCGATTCGCACGAGAGCGACCGACTCGCACGAGAGCGACCGACTCGAACGAGAGAGATCGATTCGCACGAGAGAGACCGATTCGCACGAGAGAGACCGATTCGCACGAGAGCGACAGATTCGCACGAGAGCGACAGATTCGCACGAGAGAGACCGAATCGCATGAGAGTGACCGCACAAGAGAAACCGATTTGCACGAGAACGACCGATTCACACGAGAGCGACCGATTCACACGAGAGCGACCGACTCGCACGAGAGCGACCGATTCGCACGAGAGAGACCGATTCTCAAGAGAGAGACCGATTCGCACGAGAGACCGATGCACACGAGAGCGACCGTTTCGCACGAGTGCGACCGACTAGCACGAGAGCGACAGATTCGCACGAGAGCGACGATTCGCACGAGAGCGACTGATTCACACGAGAGAGACCGACTCGAACGAGAGCGACTGATTCGCACGAGAGCAACCGATTTGCACTAGAGAGACCGATTCGCATGAGAGCGACTGATTCACACGAGAGCGACTGATTCACACGAGAGCGACCGATTCACACGAGAGAGACCGTTTCACACGAGAGCAACAGATTCGTACGAGAGGGACCGACTCGAACGAGAGCGACCGATTCACACGAGAGAGACTGACTCGCACAAAAGCGACAGATTCGCACGAGAGCGACCGACTCGCACTAGAGCGAACGATTCGCACGAGAGAGACCGATTCGCACGAGAGCTACCGACTCGCACGAGAGCTACCGACTCGCACGAGAGCTACCGATTCGCACGAGAGAGACCGATTCGCACGAGAGAGACCGACTCGAACGAGAGAGATCGATTCGCACGAGAGAGACCGATTCGCACGAGAGCGACCGACTCGCACGAGAGCGACCGACTCGAACGAGAGAGATCGATTCGCACGAGAGAGACCGATTCGCACGAGAGAGACCGATTCGCACGAGAGCGACAGATTCGCACGAGAGCGACAGATTCGCACGAGAGAGACCGAATCGCATGAGAGTGACCGCACAAGAGAAACCGATTTGCACGAGAACGACCGATTCACACGAGAGCGACCGATTCACACGAGAGCGACCGACTCGCACGAGAGCGACCGATTCGCACGAGAGAGACCGATTCTCAAGAGAGAGACCGATTCGCACGAGAGACCGATGCACACGAGAGCGACCGTTTCGCACGAGTGCGACCGACTAGCACGAGAGCGACAGATTCGCACGAGAGCGACGATTCGCACGAGAGCGACTGATTCACACGAGAGAGACCGACTCGAACGAGAGCGACTGATTCGCACGAGAGCAACCGATTTGCACTAGAGAGACCGATTCGCATGAGAGCGACTGATTCACACGAGAGCGACTGATTCACACGAGAGCGACCGATTCACACGAGAGAGACCGTTTCACACGAGAGCAACAGATTCGTACGAGAGGGACCGACTCGAACGAGAGCGACCGATTCACACGAGAG
Organism: Romanogobio albipinnatus; assembly: GCA_023566225.1. NCBI lineage: Eukaryota > Metazoa > Chordata > Actinopteri > Cypriniformes > Gobionidae > Romanogobio > Romanogobio albipinnatus. The sequence goes on along the minus strand of CM042260.1, from coordinate 44,952,841 downwards.
AGACTGACTCGCACAAAAGCGACAGATTCGCACGAGAGCGACCGACTCGCACTAGAGCGAACGATTCGCACGAGAGAGACCGATTCGCACGAGAGCTACCGACTCGCACGAGAGCTACCGACTCGCACGAGAGCTACCGACTCGCACGAGAGCTACCGATTCGCACGAGAGAGACCGATTCGCACGAGAGCTACCGTTTCGCACGAGAGAGACCGACTCGCACGAGAGAGACCGATTCGCACGAGAGAGACCGATTCACACGAGAGAAACCGATTCGCAAGAGAGAGACCGATTCGCACGAGAGCGACCGATTCGCACGAGAGAGACCGATTCGCACGAGAGAGACCGATTCGCACGAGAGAGACCGATTCGCACGAGAGAGACCGACTGCAAGAGAGAGACCGATTCGCACGAGAGCGACCGATTCGCACGAGAGAGACCGATTCGCAAGAGAGAGACCGATTCGCACGAGAGAAACCGATTCGCAAGAGAGAGACCGATTCGCACGAGAGCGACCGACTCGCACTAGAGCGACCGATTCGCACGAGAGAGACCGATTCGCACGAGAGCTACCGACTCGCACGAGAGCTACCGACTCGCACTAGAGCGACCGATTCGCACGAGAGAGACCGATTCGCACGAGAGCTACCGATTCGCACGAGAGAGACCGATTCGCACGAGAGAGACCGATTCGCACGAGAGCGACCGACTCGCACGAGAGCGACCGACTCGAACGAGAGCGACCGACTCGAACGAGAGAGATCGATTCGCACGAGAGAGACCGATTCGCACGAGAGCGACAGATTCGCACGAGAGCGACAGATTCGCACGAGAGAGACCGAATCGCACGAGAGCGACCGATTCGCACGAGAGAGACCGAATCGCATGAGAGTGACCGCACAAGAGAAACCGATTTGCACGAGAACGACCGATTCACACGAGAGCGACCGATTCACACGAGAGCGACCGACTCGCACGAGAGCGACCGATTCGCACGAGAGAGACCGATTCTCAAGAGAGAGACCGATTCGCACGAGAGACCGATGCACACGAGAGCGACCGTTTCGCACGAGTGCGACCGACTAGCACGAGAGCGACAGATTCGCACGAGAGCGACGATTCGCACGAGAGCGACTGATTCACACGAGAGCGACAGACTCACACGAGAGAGACCGACGCGAACGAGAGCGACTGATTCGCACGAGAGCAACCGATTCGCACTAGAGAGACCGATTCGCATGAGAGCGACTGATTCACACGAGAGCGACCGATTCACACGAGAGCGACCGATTCACACGAGAGAGACCGTTTCGCACGAGAGCAACAGATTCGTACGAGAGCGACCGACTCGAACGAGAGCGACCGATTCACACGAGAGAGACTGACTCGCACAAAAGCGACAGATTCGCACGAGAGCGACCGACTCGCACGAGAGCAACCGATTCGCACTAGAGAGACCGATTCGCATGAGAGCGACTGATTCACACGAGAGCGACTGATTCACACGAGAGCGACCGATTCACACGAGAGAGACCGTTTCGCACGAGAGCAACAGATTCGTACGAGAGCGACCGACTCGAACGAGAGCGACCGATTCACACGAGAGAGACTGACTCGCACAAAAGCGACAGATTCGCACGAGAGCGACCGACTCGCACTAGAGCAACCGATTCGCACGAGAGCGACCGTTTCGCACGAGAGCGACCGTTTCGCATGAGTGCGACCGACTAGCACGAGAGCGACAGATTCGCACGAGAGCGACCGACTCGAACGAGAGCGACCGACTCGCACGAGAGAGACCGATTCGCACGAGAGAAACCGATTCGCACGAGAGCTACCGATTCACACGAGAGAGGCCGATTCGCACAAGAGCGACAGATTCGCACGAGAGCGACCGACTCGAACGAGAGAGACCGATTCGCACGAGAGCGACCGATTCGCACGAGAGCGACCGATTCGCACGAGAGAAACCGATTCGCACGAGAGCTACCGATTCACACGAGAGAGGCCGATTCGCACGAGAGCGACAGATTCGCACGAGAGCGACCGACTCGAACGAGAGAGACCGATTCGCACGAGAGTGACCGATTCGCACGAGAGAAACCGATTCGCACGAGAGAGACCGACTCGCACTAGAGCAACCGATTTGCACGAGAGCAACAGACTCGCACAAGAGCAACCGATTTTCACGAGAGCGACCGATTCGCACGAGAGTGACCGACTTGCACAAAAGCGACAGATTCACACGAGAGCAACCAACTCACACTAGAGCAACCGAGTCGCACGAGAGAGACCGATTCGCACGAGAGAGACCGATTCGCACGAGAGCAACCGATTCGCACTAGAGAGACCGATTCGCACGAGAGCGACTGATTCACACGAGAGCGACCAATTCACACGAGAGAGACCGTTTCGCACGAGAGCGACAGATTCGTACGAGAGCGACCGACTCGAACGAGAGCGACCGATTCACACGAGAGAGACCGACTCGCACAAAAGCGACAGATTCGCACGAGAGCGACCGACTTGCACTAGAGCAACCGATTCTCACGAGAGCAACCGATTCTCACG
>CM042260.1:44927770-44942770 GCA_023566225.1 Romanogobio albipinnatus | reverse complement strand
CTGTGGTGAGCGCTTCACTGGATCTCACAGTAGTGATGTTATTAATTCAGTGGTGAACGCTTCACTGGATCTCACAGTAGTGATGTTATTAATTCAGTGGTGAACGCTTCACTGGATCTCGCAGTAGTGATGTTATTAATTCTGTGGTGAGCGCTTCACTGGATCTCACAGTAGTGATGTTATTAATTCTGTGGTGAATGCTTCACTGGATCTCACAGTAGTGATGTTATTAATTCTGTGGTGAGCGCTTCACTGGATCTCGCAGTAGTGATGTTATTAATTCTGTGGTGAACGCTTCACTGGATCTCACAGTAGTGATGTTATTAATTCTGTGGTGAACGCTTCACTGGATCTCACAGTAGTGATGTTATTAATTTTGTGGTGAACGCTTCACTGGATCTCGCAGTAGTGATGTTATTAATTCTGTGGTGAACGCTTCACTGGATCTCGCAGTAGTGATGTTATTAATTCTTTGGTGAACGCTTCACTGGATCTCGCAGTAGTGATGTTATTAATTCTGTGGTGAACGCTTCACTGGATCTCACAGTAGTGATGTTATTAATTCTGTGGTGAACGCTTCACTGGATCTCGCAGTAGTGATGTTATTAATTCTGTGGTGAGCGCTTCACTGGATCTCACAGTAGTGATGTTATTAATTCTGTGGTGAACGCTTCACTGGATCTCGCAGTAGTGATGTTATTAATTCTGTGGTGAACGCTTCACTGGATCTCGCAGTAGTGATGTTATTAATTCTGTGGTGAACGCTTCACTGGATCTCGCAGTAGTGATGTTATTAATTCTGTGGTGAACGCTTCACTGGATCTCACAGTAGTGATGTTATTAATTCTGTGGTGAACGCTTCACTGGATCTCACAGTAGTGATGTTATTAATTCTGTGGTGAACGCTTCACTGGATCTCACAGTAGTGATGTTATTCATTCTGTGGTGAGCGCTTCACTGGATCTCACAGTAGTGATGTTATTAATTCTGTGGTGAACGCTTCACTGGATCTCACAGTAGTGATGTTATTAATTCTGTGGTGAGCGCTTCACTGGATCTCACAGTAGTGATGTTATTAATTCTGTGGTGAGCGCTTCACTAGATCTCGCAGTAGTGATGTTATTAATTCTGTGGTGAGCGCTTCACTGGATCTCACAGTAGTGATGTTATTAATTCTGTGGTGAACGCTTCACTGGATCTCACAGTAGTGATGTTATTCATTCTGTGGTGAGCGCTTCACTGGATCTCACAGTAGTGATGTTATTAATTCTGTGGTGAACGCTTCACTGGATCTCACAGTAGTGATGTTATTAATTCTGTGGTGAGCGCTTCACTGGATCTCGCAGTAGTGATGTTATTAATTCTGTGGTGAGCGCTTCACTGGATCTCGCAGTAGTGATGTTATTAATTCTGTGGTGAACGCTTCACTGGATCTCACAGTAGTGATGTTATTCATTCTGTGGTGAACGCTTCACTGGATCTCACAGTAGTGATGTTATTCATTCTGTGGTGAACGCTTCACTAGATCTCACAGTAGTGATGTTATTAATTCTGTGGTGAGCGCTTCACTGGATCTCGCAGTAGTGATGTTATTAATTCTGTGGTGAGCGCTTCACTGGATCTCGCAGTAGTGATGTTATTAATTCTGTGGTGAACGCTTCACTGGATCTCACAGTAGTGATGTTATTCATTCTGTGGTGAACGCTTCACTGGATCTCACAGTAGTGATGTTATTAATTCTGTGGTGAGCGCTTCACTGGATCTCACAGTAGTGATGTTATTAATTCTGTGGTGAGCGCTTCACTGGATCTCACAGTAGTGATGTTATTAATTCTGTGGTGAGCGCTTCACTGGATCTCGCAGTAGTGATGTTATTAATTCTGTGGTGAGCGCTTCACTAGATCTCGCAGTAGTGATGTTATTAATTCTGTGGTGAACGCTTCACTGGATCTCACAGTAGTGATGTTATTAATTCTGTGGTGAGCGCTTCACTGGATCTCGCAGTAGTGATGTTATTAATTCTGTGGTGAGCGCTTCACTGGATCTCACAGTAGTGATGTTATTAATTCTGTGGTGAGCGCTTCACTGGATCTCACAGTAGTGATGTTATTAATTCTGTGGTGAGCGCTTCACTGGATCTCACAGTAGTGATGTTATTAATTCTGTGGTGAGCGCTTCACTGGATCTCACAGTAGTGATGTTATTAATTCTGTGGTGAGCGCTTCACTGGATCTCGCAGTAGTGATGTTATTAATTCTGTGGTGAGCGCTTCACTGGATCTCACAGTAGTGATGTTATTAATTCTGTGGTGAGCGCTTCACTGGATCTCGCAGTAGTGATGTTATTCATTCTGTGGTGAGCGCTTCACTGGATCTCGCAGTAGTGATGTTATTAATTCTGTGGTGAGCGCTTCACTGGATCTCACAGTAGTGATGTTATTAATTCTGTGGTGAGCGCTTCACTGGATCTCACAGTAGTGATGTTAAAATCAAAATGCCACCATTTTGTCCCAGTCTGGAGCCCTGCTGATGAACGGACCTCTCGTGTCGGAGCGCCTCAGGCCTTGAAAACACTTGACTGTTATTGTGCTAAATTTAGAGGTTTCCTGCATCCGGACACAGACGTGTGGTCCTCTATAATGCTCCAAAGGCCTGGAATTTCCCCTGAGAAGCTTCGAGATCGACCCGAAGTCTGTCCGTCATCAGATGAAGATCTGGAGAAACACTGTAATCCTGTAAACGTCAGCGTCCAGATCCATCCGAGTCAAGTTCATCTACAGCCCGTTCATGCTCTCTCTCACACACACACACACACACACACACACACACACACACACACACACACACACACACACACACACACACACACACACACACACGTACACTGGTGTTAATATTTGGTCGGAGACATCACACACACATAATCACATTTAGAGATGAAGAGTCAGTCGTGTTTCAGGGTCAGCGGGAGCAGTTTCTCATCATCTGTGATCTAACGACTCCTTCATATTCTCTTCCTCCGCTCACTTCTTCAATTACACTGTTTGCACCATATTGATATTTATATAAAATGACTGTTGCAATAAAGTGATGAGGTGATAATGTGCGTTGTCATAGCGACGACTCCGTCCACTCAGAGCGAAGAGAAAAAAACAATCAGACAGAACAACAGGAGAGCAATTAAACACACACACACTCTGTCTCTGAGACACTCTCTCTCTCTCTCTCTCTCTCTCTCTCTCTCGTGCATGCTGGAAGTGAGTGTGGAAGGAGCAGGTTGGTGGGAGTGAAAGTTTCTCAGTGAGATTTCTTTACTTTTCTTTTACATATTTATTTATTTTCTTTAGTTATAGAGTAGGCTATTTGGTTTAGTGAAGGTTTTTCCTGACTTCGGTCAGTGAGCGGGGATAATGGGGTCGGAAGCAGGGGATGGGTGTAAGTGTATGCCTGAGGCCGCGGTGTCGGTGGAGGATTGTTTGATAGCCGTGAGCGAGGCGATTGGTGGTGCTAACATTAGATCTGCCTCCCGTATGAACAAGGCCATTGTGTTCTTTCTCAGTGAATGGCAGATGGTAGACAAACTGATTGAAACTGGGTTGGTAATCAAAAACATTTTTGTGCCTGTATTGCCTTTGTCAAGCCCAGCCAAGAAAGTTATTTTATCAAACATACCGCCGTTCGTTACAAATGAAAAACTTGAACAAATACTCCAGAGGTACGGTAAAATAGTGAGTACGATTAAAATGATTCCTCTGGGATGTAAAAATCCCGAGATTAAACATGTGATGTCCTTTCGTCGTCAGGTTTTTATGATTTTAAACTCTCAGAGTGATCCATTAAATCTGTCAGCGAAACTAAGCATCGATGGCAAAGATTACACGGTTTTTATTAGTTCAGAGTCAATGCGATGCTTTATTTGTGGTGAGTTTGGACACGTCAGGCAGACTTGCCCGAGGCGAGACCGGCCGGCGGGCCTTATCGCGGCTCCAGCTGCAGATGCAGAGAACAGCGAGAGGGCGGCCGGCGCAGATATCGCTGCGACTGCTGTGGCGTCAGAACCCCAGCCGAGCGGAGCGCTTGTGGCGTCAGGTGACATGTCCGAAGAGAGACCGGTGGAGGTGGCCTGGTGGACTGGTGGAGGTGGCCTGGTGGACTGGTGGAGGTGGCCTGGTGGAGGTGGCCTGGTGGACTGGTGGAGGTGGCCTGGTGGACTGGTGGATGTGGCCTGGTGAAGGTGGCCTGGTGGAGGTGGACTGGTGGAGGTGGCCTGGTGGACTGGTGGAGGTGGCCTGGTGGAGGTGGACTGGTGGAGGTGGCCTGGTGGAGGTGGCCTGGTGGAGGTGGACTGGTGGAGGTGGCCTGGTGGAGGCTGCTGAGGAAGCGGCCGGCCCGAGTCATATCCCCGCTGCACCGCAGGCAGAGATGAGCGCGGGTCAGGTGTGCTTGCACTCCGTGTCTGAAACGGATTTGATTTTTGATGCAAATCAAACGCAGCCTGATAACATTGAAAATGAAACGATTACTGATGACTCGTTTAATCGGAGTCAAGATGCCATGTTATCTCAAGAACCTTTGGATTTAATGGATGACTCTGAGATAATGGGGAATGACGCGGTGGATTCAGAGCTTGTCTCTGGAGGTAAGACCAAACTTTACTCTGTTCAGAAGATTAATAATTTCCTTGATACTACTAAAGGACATCGTAAACCTAAAATTGAGTCATATTTTCTGGATGTAAGATTGTTTCTGCTGTCTGGATCGATGGCAATGAGAAAAGCTTCCTTGGAAGCCTTGTTACTTGCTAGAAAAGATCAAAGGGCTAGACAAAGGGAAAGTAGTTGGTGCTGTATTTCTATGCCTTTGATACTGTGGATCACAGTGTGCTAATTAACAAACTCCAGCTCTTCAAAATGTCACCTAGTTCTCTAGCATGGTTACAGTCATATTTGGAGGGAAGGCAACAGTGCGTTAAGGTTAATGGGGTGATGTCAGATCTTTGCCCTAACAACATGGGAGTTCCTCAAGGATCAGTACTGGGGCCATTGTTGTTCACAATGTACATCAATGACTTCCCAGATAGCTGCCAAGGTGCCAACTGCCAGCTGTATGCAGATGATACAGTCATCCATCTATCTGCTAAAACTCCAGCTCTGGCAGCGCAGCAGTTGACACTTGCTCTAGTAGACATCTCTAAATGGCTTGAGTCGTCTCACCTAACCTTAAACGTGAAGAAACCCGTTGCTGTTTGTTTCTCAATTAAAACACGACATTCTGACAGTGCCTTTAAAGTAAGCATAAACAATGAAATTATTCAAGAAGTAAAGGAGACCAAATATCTTGGAATTATTCTTGACAACAATCTTAAATTTCAAAGTCAAGTTAAAAATGTTTGTAAAAAGGTCAAATCCAACTTGAACTGTTTACGTTTTATCAGGGGGCATCTGTCTCATCAGGCTGCCCTGTTATACATGCATGCAATGATTTTCTCACATCTGTCTTACTGCGTCACATCCTGGTCACAAACCTCCCCGTCTACACTCAAGCCGGCTATTTCAGTGTACAAGCAGGCAGTCAAGGTATTTGCCAGAAAACCTATGAGATCGCATCACTGTGACATCATTCATAGACATAATCTTTTTACTTTTGAAAACTTTATACATTTTAGTACTCTGAAATTGGTTTTTAAATGTTTGAACAGTCATGTGTCGCCGCTGTTTTCAGCTCTTATTATTGGGCGTCAGGGCTCACTTAGACCCTCCACCAGAGCCTCAGTCAGTGGGGACTGTATTCTTCCAAGATTTACTAAATCTTTTGGTCAGTCCAGTTTCTCTTTCAATGGTTCGAGACTATGGAACACTCTGCCCACTGACTTAAAACTGCAGACAGACATGATCAGCTTTAACAGAGGTCTCAAACAATGGCTGAAGTCAAGTCAAAGCTGCACACATGGTAATGCTGTATGAAATGTATATTGATGATGTGTATTGTTTATCTTCTTAAATATTGTATTGTGTACTGTTCTGCATTGTGTTTTGTATACTGTATTGTGTTGTGTTTTGTGAAATGTGTAGCCTACTATGGACAAGTGTTGTAAATTAGCAGTTTTGCTATAACACTAAAAACAATGTATCTGGTTTGCCCAATGCTGTTGTTATGTCCATATCAAATAAATAAATAAATAAAATAAAATAAAATAAGAGCTTGACAAACCCAAACGCTACCGTCTTAAGAAACTGCTTAGCAATGTTAGAAGTTCGTTGAATTTACAAGTTAATAAATGAACATGGCTGGGTTACCTAATACATCTTCTGGATTAGTTTTATTGTGCGTTCATCTTATATATATTTTTTCTTCTCATGACTTAGTTCATTGAACGTTAATGGGTGTCGTGATGCTGTCTGTTTGATTACATCACGATGAAGAGTGCTGGTGTGGTGTTTCTACAGTGGTTGAGTGAATGGAAGGGCCAGGCTATATTGAGTCATGGCTCTAATGTTCTGACATCTGAATATAAAGAGCTGTCAGCGTCGTTGAGGTGATTTCTGGTCGTTTGCTGAGAGTTGATGTAACTATTCAGGACAATTCTTTTTCTTTTTTCAATGTGTATGCACCCAATATTGGGTTGGATCGTGTTGGATCGAAAACTTAAAATTGCTCTAAATGATGTTTCTCCTGAGAGGACCATTGTTTTGGCTGGGGATTTTAACTGCACTTTATGCCAGACGTTAGACAGGAATCATGAAGAGCCACATGCTCAATCTGCAGATGTGCTGAGGTCTTTAATTGTTTACCACAATCTTGTAGATGTTTGGAGAGAATCATTTGCACAGGTGCGACTATATACCTGGGTGAAAATAAACTCCAATATGATATCTGGGGCTAGGCTGGACAGGATATGTACAGAAAAGCAAAAGAACTCATTTCTATAACAGCTGTATATTTCCTACTGCTCTGTCTGATCACCATTTTCTATCTATTGATGTCACAACTGCAGAGAGCACGTTCAATAAATCTTTTTGGAAATGTAATAGATTATTACTAGATCAAAATTTTGTGCGCTCTTTCACTTATTTCTGGGAGATCTGGAGAGAGAGGAAAACTCAGTACAAGTCCCTGAGCCAGTGGTGGGACATCGGAAAAACTCAAATTAAATAGTTTTGCCAGAGTTTTATTGCTTACAGTAAAAGCTGTTTGGACAAGAAGATGGCACAGCTTGAACAGGAAATACTTCTGCTGGACATTGAAGGGGATGTTGTCGATACCACTGAGTCCTTGAAACGCAATAAATTTATTTTGCGTAATCTACTGGAGGAAAGAGCCCAGGAGACGCTGATTCGGGCAAGATTGTCCTCTTTCAATAGCATGGATGCTCTTTTTTAACCTGGAGAAGAAGACTGTGGATGAGAAGATGTTAGGCTGTTTGAGGCTTCCAGAGGGGAGGAAAGTTACCGATGGTCATGGGATTATTTCTTACGCATGAGGATCTTTACAGAGCTGAAACTTGCGATGAGGAGATGGCTGAACTTCTCCTTCAGGATTTACCTCAGCTTTCGGATGGGGAGAAATCTAAGCTTGATGAACCATTGACTTTTGATGAACTATCTGTTAAAGAGCTGTCTTCTGGTAAAGCTCCGGGTCTGGATGGACTTAATGCAGAATTTTATAAACAATTATGGCCTGTCATTGGAAAGGATTTGTTTGCGGTTTTTAAAAAAGAGGTACACTTCCACTGAGTTTAAGAAGAGCTGTGGTCACCCTTCTACCTAAAAAGGGTAATCTTGAAGACATTAGATGCTGGCGTCCTGTCTCTTTACTCGGAGTTGACTATAAGATACTTTCAAAAGCTTTAACCAACAGAGTTAAACTCTACATCTCATCGGTGATTCATCCAGATCAGTCATACTGCATTCCAGGAAGGACTATTTTTGATAACCTTTCTCTGATTCGGGACTTAATTTCTTTTTCTAAGATGCATCATTTGAATGTTGGGTTTGTTTCTTTGGATCAGGAGAAAGCTTTTGATCGGGTTGATCATGGTTTCCTGGTTAAGTGTCTGGAGGCTTTTGGTTTTGGTCCATCTATTATTGCTTATATTAAACTGCTGTATAATGACATATACAGCATGCTGAAAATTAATGGTACCCTAACAAGACCTTTCAGTGTAAGCAGAGGTATCAGGCAGGGGTGTGCGCTCTCAGGAATCCTGTATGCCATTGCAATTGAACCACTTTTGGCCGCACTGAGGAACAAGCTGGGTGGCATATCAACAGTGTGTCCATCCATCTCAGAACTGATAATGCTAGGCTTAGTGCCTATGCTGATGATGTCACTGTTTTTATTAGATCTGCTCAGGATATCATGAATTTGAGAGAAACTGGACATTTATCAGAAAGCATCCTCGTCTCGAATGAATTGGCAAAAGTGTGCTTCTTTTCTACTGGGTGAATGGGAGAATGTGGGCCCTCCAGCACTTCCGCAGAACTGCTCCTGAGTCGAGAGGGGGTCAAAGTGCTGGGGGGTATTCTTGGGACTGACCAGTATATTCAGAAAAACTGGGATGGCATTTTTGAAAAAGTTTCAGGACGCTTACAAAAATGGCAATGGACACTGCCTCAGCTGTCATATAGGGGAAGAGTGCTAAGGTCCCGTTCTTCGTGTGTTTTTGAAGCTTTGATTGTGTGTACAGTGTGCAATATAACATGTGTTCATGTTTCGCGTGTAAAAAAAAACAGTATTTTTCACACAATGTACTCATCTGTACACCGCTGTTCTCACTGTCCTAAAAACGGCTGATGAGTTCCTTGTTCTATGAAGTCCCTCCTTCAGAAATACGTAACGAGTTCTGATTGTGCCAGCGGTTCCTGTGTTGTGATTGGACAGCAGCTTAGCGCACGTGGAAAGGTCACGCCTCTTAACGGGAGATGTATGCGCTCAATGATCTCTACAGCGTCCCTGGGAAAGCCAAACAAAGGTGATTTGACTCCGGGATGAAAATAACAGCGTCTCGACGACACGGCGACAAACACACTCAAACGCAACACTTCCTCTTATCAACTTGTATTTTCTGTTCTTTACCAGAATCTGTTTTTCATGTTTTTACTGAGTGTTCTCGATTGGTTCCTTTATATACGTGTCTAGAAAGATTACTTGGGAATTTGGGTTTTGTTTTGAACAGAGCACTGTTTATTTTTGGTTGCAAGTATTCCAGAGCGCGCAGACAGCAGTGTACTGTAGCACACTGTGTCATTGGACAAGCCAAAGGAAGTCTTGTAGACTGGCTGCTGAAGGGAGAAATGTAGATGTGTTTGTGTTATTTACTGCTCTGGTGGAATCCAGAATAAGAGAATCAAATGACAAAAAACATGCTTGAATTTGAGTTTAAATGGTGCGCAAATAGAGCCTTACTGTCACTCTGTGAGGATGGAGAAGTGGTGTTTAATTGGTGATGATGGTACAGTTATTGTGGGCATTTTGAATGATTTGTAATTTCATTTATTTTGTTTTTTGTTTGGTTTTATCATCTTTTGAACATCTTACAATGATTATGTGTGAAGTATAATGACGTGTTAGTTTTTAGACTGTTTTAATAAAGTGTGTTAAAAGTCAAAGTCTCACACACACTCTCTCTCTCACACACACACACACACACTCTCTCTCTCTCACACTCTCTCACACACACACACACACACACACACACTAATAACAGCAGCTGCAGGATCACCGCCTCAATTAAATTCTAAATTAAAGGTGTTTCTGCTCTTGCTAATGGAACTCCGTCCAATTCTCCTTCGCAATTTCCTTGCAGTCACTCCAGGTTAGTGTTTGCGGCTCGGGCTGAGTGTGTGTCGCTACTCGCTCACTCAATCACTGATGGATCTTAATTAAACACGCCTGTGCTTTTCATTTACACTTCGCAGGTGCTTTTACTCAAAGAGCATCAGAGCGTGTGTGTGTGTGTGTGAATCTAATGATGTTCATCACGCGTGTCGCTCTCGACCTCATCATAGTCTGAGAAAATGAATATATAACCATCAAAAGTTTAAATTCCTGAATGGATGACACTTTACTGCAAAGATGTAAGAGTTCCTACTTCATCTGCTGCTTCTTTGTAATTATTTGTGATATTTAACGGAGATATCTGTTGATGTTTTTCAGTGTTTCCTCACATCATGTGGCGGCCGTCGTCTCTCCGCACACAGTGACAGAATGAAGATCACCGACTGCAAAGGTCAAAAGGTCAAACTGCATTCAGAGAGCATGATGGGACTGGCTTCAGACTAACTTGAACTCGATCATCTGATCTCTGCGTTTCTGACCGGCGTGCAGACAGACCTCTCTCTTGTTTCCTCTGAATCTCTGATCAGATCAAGATCCGCTGTGCCGTGATGAGAGTGTCTCCCTGAGGAACTCTAATGTGTTAACGGGACGTTCAGACGTCCTTGTGGGAAGGTTTGAAGGGCCCTGTGAAATCATCCGTCAGCAACACACACACACACACACACACACACACACACACACACGTCACATCACTCACACACTTCACAGAGAGAGCGCAGGACGAGTCTCCCTGCTCACCAAGGCTGTGTTTCATCAGGTCTGGCTCCGGCTGGGATATTCCCAGAGTCGTGTGTCTCACTCCTGTGTTCTCTTGGCTGAGCTTCGGGTCGTCGTCCTGTTGGGAGATGAACCTTCACCCCAGTCTGAGGTCCAGAGCGCTCTGGAGCAGCTCTTCCCTGATCCTGACTAGGGTCCCAGTTCCTGCGGCTGAAGCACATCCACAGCATGAGCCGCCCCCCCATGATCACTGTAGGGATGGGACTGGCCAGGGGATGAGCGGAGCCTGGGTTCCTCTGGGATCATCTGTGTTCCTCATGATCTGAGATCCTTCAGGAGCCGTTTGGCAAACTCCAGATGGGCTGTCATGAGGAGTGTCTTCCGTCTGGCCACGCCCCCACACAGCCCTGATTGGTGGAGAGCTGCAGAGATGGCTGTTCCTCTGGAAGGTTCTCCTCTCTCCTCAGAGAAGCGCTGGAGCTCTGTCAGACTGACCATCGGGCTCTTGCCCTCCCTGACTAATGTGGCGTTCACACCGGACGCGATTCGCGCGAAGGTGGACGCTTGAACATTTTGAGTTTACTCGCTTCATTCGCGCGTGAAATTCGCATGTGACAACTACACAACAGACGCGGATTCGCGTCATGGGAGGGGCTTCTATATGAGCCTATATGAGCCAGCTCGTCTCGGTCACTTGACGTCTTTTTGTAAAAAATACTACTATTAATGTGTGACAAAATGTAGTTTAAAGACTTTTTCAGCCGATAATATAGTTGTTTAAAGCTCAAATCTGTGGTTAATTTATAAAAAGAGCCTATTTGAGCATTTTATCTGGCGTTTTCGGAGTTGTGAGATCCAGGCGATCAGTGGCATTCCGCGCTCGTTTACCCGGCGAGACCCGCCTTTCCTCGGCTAGTCCTTCTCACATTTGCCGCTGCTCTGGCTCTTTTTTTCTGCTCCAGTCTCGTTGTGAAATGGCTCACTTGGCTCACAATAACTCACTTTCTTCCAAGCAAGATCCTTTTATTCCTGTTCCTGTAGTGATAGGATGATGTATCACAGCTCCGGGTCTCCACATACGGCCACGATTATCTTGTCCTCCATTGTTGTTGGGATTTCTGCCTCCGCTTGTAAATGCGTTACTACTAGAGCAAGCTCGTGATTGGTTAACGCGGCGCGAAATATCCGCCAAAGTTCAGATTTTTCAACTTGAGCGATTCACGCGAATCGCGCGTTCAAAACGCACAATACGCGCCGCCTCATTCGCGTGAATCTCGCCGCAGAATGCCATTTCGCGTCTCTGCATTGACTTAACATCACTCGCGCGAATCGCGTCCGGTGTGAACGCACCATTAGGCCCTTCTCCCCAATAGCTCAGCTCTAGGAAGAGTCCTGGTGCTCCCAAACTTCCTCATGTGCGGATGATGGAGGCCCCTGAGCTCATCGGGACCTTCAAGCCCCAGATCTGAGCCTCGAGTCTCCAGACGATTCCCTCATGGCTTGGTTTGTGCTCTGCACTGTTACCTGCGGGCCCTTATATAGACAGGCGTGTGCCTTTCCTCATCATGTCCAGTCAGCTGAACTGACCACAGGTGAGTCCAGTCGAGCTGGAGAAGCATCTCAGGAGGATCAGGAGCACGGAGCTCAGTCAGTGTCATGGCAACGGCTGGGATACTGATGGACATGGGATTGTGTCGTTTTTTATTTTTAATCAGTTTGCAAAGATTTCAATCAAACTTCTTTCACGTTGTCATTATGGGATATTGTTTGTAGAATTTTGAGGAAAATAATGTTGAAAGGTGGTGAGGATTCCCTGGCGTTCGGCCCCGGACACTTCGGCCGTGTCTGCTTTAGTGAACAGGATTTGTTTAAATCATTAAAGGCACAGTGTGTAGTTTTCCGCCACTAGAGATCGCCTGTTCAACACAAAGGCGTGTCTTGATGATGCAGAGATTGCGTGCGGATCTGTGTGTGTGTGTGTGTGTAACGCAGCGCTGTTTGATCCTCTCACACACATGTGAGTGTGTTAAAGTGATGTTGTAATGCTACTATGAGACACTTGTTCACTCTGCAGTGAGCGAGATCATATGAGGCGGGAACACATGGCACTCTGCGCTAAACCAACAACAGCAGATTTACACAATCAGACTAACTGTGTTGAGCTGGAGAACAATGAGCAGTTTCTGTCCATCAATGATCCAAACAGTGGCTAATAAAACACACCAGATATTAAAGCGCCGCTAGTGTTGCCATGGTTACCGCACAATAACACCAGAGGGGATGATGTCACTGATGGGCGGCGCACACACACGGGCCGTGTCCTGGGGAAAATCACTGATTTAAACATTCTGGGACACATCTGGGATAAAGTCAACACAATATCTAACACGGATCTAGAGGACATTGGATATTTGAATCTAAAACACTTACACATTGTGCCTTTAATATGAAATAATAAACAAGTTTTATCTGTAAATGCAAACCAATAGACCCGACACGTGTTCATATGTTCTTCATTTTAATACTAATTTTTCACTTTTAAAGCAATGTACTTCATCTGAAGGCCACATGCTAATATTTATAATAAGTTTAATTATTTTGATTCTTAATTTAATTTTGTTTGTTTCTGCTGTGACTGAATTTAGCAGTGAGAAGTGTGTAATCTCACCAGGACTGGTCGTGAAATGTTGGTGTGGTGACAACACACGTCAGACACACAGAAGTCACATCTGATTCATCAGCCCACACACACACACACACACACACACACACACACACACCAGCGCTAGTGTCACTCTTCATCACACTCGCTCTCCTTCAGCGTCAGCACCTGCTCTCTCAGCCCATTCTCTTAAACACAGAGAAGAGAAGAATCTCCTCCACGGTTTAGAAACACTGAATGTCATCACAGATGTCCTTTCACTCAATCATTAATGATGACCGACATCAGTATCGGCCATTATATGTTTGTTTGTTTGTAATGTTATTGTTATCGGCCCCGATAAGAAAATTCGGCAGATATATTAAAGCTGACACACTTCAGATGTTCACCATGATGGGTTTGAAATGTTTATATATGATTAGAATCAGGAAAATACGGTTCAGTGCAAGTCTGTCATATCGGCTACATAAGATTATAATGAGAACATCATAAATGTGAATCATAAAACAATCACAATCTCTGTGGCTCGATCGCTGCTTTCACAACATGAGTGCGTTTGCTAAACCACTAGTGCAACTGTCTGTCTCAATCCACATAATGAAGACATCTGCACACAAACACTACATCAAGCCGGTCACTGTGAACACACACACACACACACACACACAGACACAGACACACAGACTCCCTCACACACACACACAAACACAGCCTCAAAACGAGTGTGAGTGATGAAGAACAGATGTATGCTGTTTCTACTGTAACACATTTCTGCTGTTCAGACGAGACCCTGATGACAGCAAATTATGTTAAACTTTCCACATGCAGTAACACATCAAGACGAGGAGATGCTAATTTCTCATGATCACACGCACACACTTCATCTTCATCATCCTCATCCTCACACGTGTCTCTGTGTGCTTCCCTAAACTGCTCTGGTTTCCATGAGGATTCCTTCTGTACTTCAGTATGATGAATCATTAGCAGCTCACAGTATCATGAGGATCGCTGAGGGCCGCCAGGAACAAACTGTAACCTTGTCAATGACACGCTTTGGCTCTGACGTCTCCAGCGAGAGAGTGTAAGTGTACATGTGAGTATGTGTGAGTCTACATGAGTATGAGTGAGTCTACATGAGTATGAGTGAGTCTACATGAGTATGAGTGAGTCTACATGACATGAGTGAGTCTACATGAGTATGAGTGAGTCTACATGAGTATGAGTGAGTCTACATGAGTATGAGTGAGTCTACATGAGTATGAGTGAGTCTACATGAGTATGTGTGAGTCTACATGAGTATGAGTGAGTCTACATGAGTATGAGTGAGTCTACATGACATGAGTGAGTCTACATGACATGAGTGAGTCTACATGAGTATGAGTGAGTCTACATGAGTATGAGTGAGTCTACATGAGTATGAGTGAGTCTACATGACATGAGTGAGTCTACATGAGTATGAGTGAGTCTACATGAGTATGAGTGAGTCTACATGAGTATGAGTGAGTCTACATGAGTATGAGTGAGTCTACATGAGTATGAGTGAGTCTACATGAGTATGAGTGAGTCTACATGACATGAGTGAGTCTACATGAGTATGAGTGAGTCTACATGAGTATGAGTGAGTCTACATGAGTATGAGTGAGTCTACATAAGTATGAGTGAGTCTACATGAGTATGAGTGAGTCTACATGAGTATGAGTGAGTCTACATGAGTATGAGTGAGTCTACATGACATGAGTGAGTCTACATGAGTATGTGTGAGTCTACATGAGTATGAGTGAGTCT
>CM042260.1:44882770-44902770 GCA_023566225.1 Romanogobio albipinnatus | reverse complement strand
CTCACACGCTCTCAAACACACACACACACACACACACACACACACACACACACACACACACACACACACTCACACACACATGCTCTTACACACACACACTCACTCACACACATGCTCTCAAACACACACACTCATTCACTTTCTCACTTTCATTTACCCCACTGCATCCCACGCTTTGCATTGCACTTGGTGCTGTAAGGCTTGGATGAGCTGCTCGGCCATGGAAACCCATTCCATGAAGCTCTACACACTGTTCTTGAGCTCATCTGAAGGCCACAGAAGTTTGGAGGTCTGGAGCTCTTGACTCTGCAGAAAGTTGGCGACTTCTGTGACCCTCAGCATGCGCTGACCCCGCTCTGTGACCCTCAGCATGCGCTGACCCCGCTCTGTGACCCTCAGCATGCGCTGACCCCGCTCTGTGACCCTCAGCATGCGCTGACCTATATTTAGTAGTGAGGAAATGTCCCGAATGGGCGATCACGGCCCCACGCTGGAGTTCTCTGAGCTCCTGAGAGCGGTCCATTCTCTCTCTGATGTGTGTAGAAGCGTCTGCAGGTCTAGAGCTTGAGTTCTCTGAGCTCCTGAGAGCGGCCCATTCTCTCACTGATGTGTGTAGAAGCGTCTGCAGGTCTAGAGCTTGAGTTCTCTGAGCTCCTGAGAGCGGCCCATTCTCTCACTGATGTGTGTAGAAGCGTCTGCAGGACTAGAGCTTGAGTTCTCTGAGCTCCTGAGAGCGGCCCATTCTCTCACTGATGTGTGTAGAAGCGTCTGCAGGACTAGAGCTTGAGTTCTCTGAGCTCCTGAGAGCGGCCCATTCTCTCACTGATGTGTGTAGAAGCGTCTGCAGGACTAGAGCTTGAGTTCTCTGAGCTCCTGAGAGCGGCCCATTCTCTCACTGATGTGTGTAGAAGCGTCTGCAGGTCTAGAGCTTGAGTTCTCTGAGCTCCTGAGAGCGGCCCATTCTCTCACTGATGTGTGTAGAAGCGTCTGCAGGACTAGAGCTTGAGTTCTCTGAGCTCCTGAGAGCGGTCCATTCTCTCACTGATGTGTGTAGAAGCATCTGCAGGTCTAGAGCTTGAGTTCTCTGAGCTCCTGAGAGCGGTCCATTCTCTCACTGATGTGTGTAGAAGCGTCTGCAGGTCTAGAGCTTGAGTTCTCTGAGCTCCTGAGAGCGGCCCATTCTCTCACTGATGTGTGTAGAAGCGTCTGCAGGACTAGAGCTTGAGTTCTCTGAGCTCCTGAGAGCGGCCCATTCTCTCACTGATGTGTGTAGAAGCGTCTGCAGGTCTAGAGCTTGAGTTCTCTGAGCTCCTGAGAGCGGCCCATTCTCTCACTGATGAGTGTAGAAGCGTCTGCAGGACTAGAGCTTGAGTTCTCTGAGCTCCTGAGAGCGGCCCATTCTCTCACTGATGTGTGTAGAAGCGTCTGCAGGACTAGAGCTTGAGTTCTCTGAGCTCCTGAGAGCGGCCCATTCTCTCACTGATGTGTGTAGAAGCGTCTGCAGGACTAGAGCTTGAGTTCTCTGAGCTCCTGAGAGCGGCCCATTCTCTCACTGATGTGTGTAGAAGCGTCTGCAGGACTAGAGCTTGAGTTCTCTGAGCTCCTGAGAGCGGTCCATTCTCTCTCTGATGTGTGTAGAAGCGTCTGCAGGACTAGAGCTTGAGTTCTCTGAGCTCCTGAGAGCGGTCCATTCTCTCTCTGATGTGTGTAGAAGCGTCTGCAGGACTAGAGCTTGAGTTCTCTGAGCTCCTGAGAGCGGCCCATTCTCTCACTGATGTGTGTAGAAGCGTCTGCAGGACTAGAGCTTGAGTTCTCTGAGCTCCTGAGAGCGGCCCATTCTCTCTCTGATGTGTGTAGAAGCGTCTGCAGGCCTAGAGCTTGAGTTCTCTGAGCTCCTGAGAGCGGTCCATTCTCTCTCTGATGTGTGTAGAAGCGTCTGCAGGACTAGAGCTTGAGTTCTCTGAGCTCCTGAGAGCGGCCCATTCTCTCACTGATGTGTGTAGAAGCGTCTGCAGGTCTAGAGCTTGAGTTCTCTGAGCTCCTGAGAGCGGTCCATTCTCTCACTGATGTGTGTAGAAGCGTCTGCAGGACTAGAGCTTGAGTTCTCTGAGCTCCTGAGAGCGGCCCATTCTCTCACTGATGTGTGTAGAAGCGTCTGCAGGTCTAGAGCTTGAGTTCTCTGAGCTCCTGAGAGCGGTCCATTCTCTCACTGATGTGTGTAGAAGCGTCTGCAGAACTAGAGCTTGAGTTCTCTGAGCTCCTGAGAGCGGCCCATTCTCTCACTGATGTGTGTAGAAGCGTCTGCAGGTCTAGAGCTTGAGTTCTCTGAGCTCCTGAGAGCGGTCCATTCTCTCTCTGATGTGTGTAGAAGCGTCTGCAGGACTAGAGCTTGAGTTCTCTGAGCTCCTGAGAGCGGCCCATTCTCTCACTGATGTGTGTAGAAGCGTCTGCAGGACTAGAGCTTGAGTTCTCTGAGCTCCTGAGAGCGGCCCATTCTCTCACTGATGTGTGTAGAAGCGTCTGCAGGACTAGAGCTTGAGTTCTCTGAGCTCCTGAGAGCGGCCCATTCTCTCACTGATGTGTGTAGAAGCGTCTGCAGGTCTAGAGCTTGAGTTCTCTGAGCTCCTGAGAGCGGTCCATTCTCTCACTGATGTGTGTAGAAGCGTCTGCAGGACTAGAGCTTGAGTTCTCTGAGCTCCTGAGAGCGGCCCATTCTCTCACTGATGTGTGTAGAAGCGTCTGCAGGACTAGAGCTTGAGTTCTCTGAGCTCCTGAGAGCGGCCCATTCTCTCACTGATGTGTGTAGAAGCGTCTGCAGGACTAGAGCTTGAGTTCTCTGAGCTCCTGAGAGCGGCCCATTCTCTCACTGATGTGTGTAGAAGCGTCTGCAGGTCTAGGGCTTGAGTTCTCTGAGCTCCTGAGAGCGGTCCATTCTCTCACTGATGTGTGTAGAAGCGTCTGCAGGACTAGAGCTTGAGTTCTCTGAGCTCCTGAGAGCGGCCCATTCTCTCACTGATGTGTGTAGAAGCGTCTGCAGGTCTAGAGCTTGAGTTCTCTGAGCTCCTGAGAGCGGTCCATTCTCTCACTGATGTGTGTAGAAGCGTCTGCAGGACTAGGGCTTGAGTTCTCTGAGCTCCTGAGAGCGGCCCATTCTCTCACTGATGTGTGTAGAAGCGTCTGCAGGACTAGAGCTGGAGTTCTCTGAGCTCCTGAGAGCGGCCCATTCTCTCACTGATGTGTGTAGAAGCGTCTGCAGGCCTAGAGCTTGAGTTCTCTGAGCTCCTGAGAGCGGCCCATTCTCTCACTTATGTGTGTAGAAGCGTCTGCAGGACTAGAGCTGGAGTTCTCTGAGCTCCTGAGAGCGGCCCATTCTCTCACTGATGTGTGTAGAAGCGTCTGCAGGCCTAGAGCTTGAGTTCTCTGAGCTCCTGAGAGCGGCCCATTCTCTCACTGATGTGTGTAGAAGCGTCTGCAGGTCTAGAGCTTGAGTTCTCTGAGCTCCTGAGAGCGGCCCATTCTCTCACTGATGTGTGTAGAAGCGTCTGCAGGTCTAGAGCTTGAGTTCTCTGAGCTCCTGAGAGCGGCCCATTCTCTCACTGATGTGTGTAGAAGCGTCTGCAGGCCTAGAGCTTGAGTTCTCTGAGCTCCTGAGAGCGGCCCATTCTCTCACTGATGTGTGTAGAAGCGTCTGCAGGCCTAGAGCTTGAGTTCTCTGAGCTCCTGAGAGCGGCCCATTCTCTCACTGATGTGTGTAGAAGCGTCTGCAGGTCTAGAGCTTGAGTTCTCTGAGCTCCTGAGAGCGGTCCATTCTCTCACTGATGTGTGTAGAAGCGTCTGCAGGCCTAGAGTTTGAGTTCTCTGAGCTCCTGAGAGCGGCCCATTCTCTCACTGATGTGTGTAGAAGCGTCTGCAGGTCTAGAGCTTGAGTTCTCTGAGCTCCTGAGAGCGGTCCATTCTCTCACTGATGTGTGTAGAAGCGTCTGCAGGTCTAGAGCTTGAGTTCTCTGAGCTCCTGAGAGCGGTCCATTCTCTCACTGATGTGTGTAGAAGCGTCTGCAGGACTAGAGCTTGAGTTCTCTGAGCTCCTGAGAGCGGCCCATTCTCTCACTGATGTGTGTAGAAGCGTCTGCAGGTCTAGAGCTTGAGTTCTCTGAGCTCCTGAGAGCGGCCCATTCTCTCACTGATGTGTGTAGAAGCGTCTGCAGGACTAGAGCTTGAGTTCTCTGAGCTCCTGAGAGCGGCCCATTCTCTCACTGATGTGTGTAGAAGCGTCTGCAGGTCTAGAGCTTGAGTTCTCTGAGCTCCTGAGAGCGGCCCATTCTCTCACTGATGTGTGTAGAAGCGTCTGCAGGTCTAGAGCTTGAGTTCTCTGAGCTCCTGAGAGCGGCCCATTCTCTCACTGATGTGTGTAGAAGCGTCTGCAGGACTAGGGCTTGAGTTCTCTGAGCTCCTGAGAGCGGTCCATTCTCTCACTGATGTGTGTAGAAGCGTCTGCAGGACTAGAGCTTGAGTTCTCTGAGCTCCTGAGAGCGGTCCATTCTCTCACTGATGTGTGTAGAAGCGTCTGCAGGTCTAGAGCTTGAGTTCTCTGAGCTCCTGAGAGCGGTCCATTCTCTCACTGATGTGTGTAGAAGCGTCTGCAGGTCTAGAGCTTGAGTTCTCTGAGCTCCTGAGAGCGGTCCATTCTCTCACTGATGTGTGTAGAAGCGTCTGCAGGTCTAGAGCTTGAGTTCTCTGAGCTCCTGAGAGCGGTCCATTCTCTCACTGATGTGTGTAGAAGCGTCTGCAGGTCTAGGGCTTGAGTTCTCTGAGCTCCTGAGAGCGGCCCATTCTCTCACTGATGTGTGTAGAAGCGTCTGCAGGACTAGGGCTTGAGTTCTCTGAGCTCCTGAGAGCGGTCCATTCTCTCACTGATGTGTGTAGAAGCGTCTGCAGGACTAGAGCTTGAGTTCTCTGAGCTCCTGAGAGCGGCCCATTCTCTCACTGATGTGTGTAGAAGCGTCTGCAGGACTAGAGCTTGAGTTCTCTGAGCTCCTGAGAGCGGCCCATTCTCTCACTGATGTGTGTAGAAGCGTCTGCAGGACTAGAGCTTGAGTTCTCTGAGCTCCTGAGAGCGGCCCATTCTCTCACTGATGTGTGTAGAAGCGTCTGCAGGACTAGAGCTTGAGTTCTCTGAGCTCCTGAGAGCGGCCCATTCTCTCACTGATGTGTGTAGAAGCGTCTGCAGGCCTAGAGCTTGAGTTCTCTGAGCTCCTGAGAGCGGCCCATTCTCTCACTGATGTGTGTAGAAGCGTCTGCAGGACTAGAGCTTGAGTTCTCTGAGCTCCTGAGAGCGGCCCATTCTCTCACTGATGTGTGTAGAAGCGTCTGCAGGACTAGAGCTTGAGTTCTCTGAGCTCCTGAGAGCGGTCCATTCTCTCACTGATGTGTGTAGAAGCGTCTGCAGGTCTAGAGCTTGAGTTCTCTGAGCTCCTGAGAGCGGTCCATTCTCTCACTGATGTGTGTAGAAGCGTCTGCAGGACTAGAGCTTGAGTTCTCTGAGCTCCTGAGAGCGGTCCATTCTCTCACTGATGTGTGTAGAAGCGTCTGCAGGACTAGAGCTTGAGTTCTCTGAGCTCCTGAGAGCGGCCCATTCTCTCACTGATGTGTGTAGAAGCGTCTGCAGGTCTAGAGCTTGAGTTCTCTGAGCTCCTGAGAGCGGCCCATTCTCTCACTGATGTGTGTAGAAGCGTCTGCAGGACTAGAGCTTGAGTTCTCTGAGCTCCTGAGAGCGGCCCATTCTCTCACTGATGTGTGTAGAAGCGTCTGCAGGTCTAGAGCTTGAGTTCTCTGAGCTCCTGAGAGCGGCCCATTCTCTCACTGATGTGTGTAGAAGCGTCTGCAGGACTAGAGCTTGAGTTCTCTGAGCTCCTGAGAGCGGCCCATTCTCTCACTGATGTGTGTAGAAGCGTCTGCAGGACTAGAGCTTGAGTTCTCTGAGCTCCTGAGAGCGGTCCCATTCTCTCACTGATGTGTGTAGAAGCGTCTGCAGGACTAGAGCTTGAGTTCTCTGAGCTCCTGAGAGCGGTCCATTCTCTCACTGATGTGTGTAGAAGCGTCTGCAGGACTAGAGCTTGAGTTCTCTGAGCTCCTGAGAGCGGTCCATTCTCTCACTGATGTGTGTAGAAGCGTCTGCAGGACTAGAGCTTGAGTTCTCTGAGCTCCTGAGAGCGGCCCATTCTCTCACTGATGTGTGTAGAAGCGTCTGCAGGACTAGAGCTTGAGTTCTCTGAGCTCCTGAGAGCGGTCCATTCTCTCACTGATGTGTGTAGAAGCGTCTGCAGGTCTAGAGCTTGAGTTCTCTGAGCTCCTGAGAGCGGTCCATTCTCTCACTGATGTGTGTAGAAGCGTCTGCAGGACTAGAGCTTGAGTTCTCTGAGCTCCTGAGAGCGGCCCATTCTCTCACTGATGTGTGTAGAAGCGTCTGCAGGACTAGAGCTTGAGTTCTCTGAGCTCCTGAGAGCGGTCCATTCTCTCTCTGATGTGTGTAGAAGCGTCTGCAGGACTAGAGCTTGAGTTCTCTGAGCTCCTGAGAGCGGCCCATTCTCTCACTGATGTGTGTAGAAGCGTCTGCAGGACTAGAGCTTGAGTTCTCTGAGCTCCTGAGAGCGGTCCATTCTCTCTCTGATAGTGTGTAGAAGCGTCTGCAGGACTAGAGCTTGAGTTCTCTGAGCTCCTGAGAGCGGTCCATTCTCTCTCTGATGTGTGTAGAAGCGTCTGCAGGACTAGAGCTTGAGTTCTCTGAGCTCCTGAGAGCGGCCCATTCTCTCACTGATGTGTGTAGAAGCGTCTGCAGGACTAGAGCTTGAGTTCTCTGAGCTCCTGAGAGCGGCCCATTCTCTCACTGATGTGTGTAGAAGCGTCTGCAGGTCTAGAGCTTGAGTTCTCTGAGCTCCTGAGAGCGGTCCATTCTCTCACTGATGTGTGTAGAAGCGTCTGCAGGACTAGAGCTTGAGTTCTCTGAGCTCCTGAGAGCGGCCCATTCTCTCACTGATGTGTGTAGAAGCGTCTGCAGGACTAGAGCTTGAGTTCTCTGAGCTCCTGAGAGCGGCCCATTCTCTCACTGATGTGTGTAGAAGCGTCTGCAGGTCTAGAGCTTGAGTTCTCTGAGCTCCTGAGAGCGGTCCATTCTCTCACTGATGTGTGTAGAAGCGTCTGCAGGACTAGAGCTTGAGTTCTCTGAGCTCCTGAGAGCGGCCCATTCTCTCACTGATGTGTGTAGAAGCGTCTGCAGGACTAGAGCTTGAGTTCTCTGAGCTCCTGAGAGCGGTCCCATTCTCTCACTGATGTGTGTAGAAGCGTCTGCAGGACTAGAGCTTGAGTTCTCTGAGCTCCTGAGAGCGGTCCATTCTCTCACTGATGTGTGTAGAAGCGTCTGCAGGACTAGAGCTTGAGTTCTCTGAGCTCCTGAGAGCGGTCCATTCTCTCACTGATGTGTGTAGAAGCGTCTGCAGGACTAGAGCTTGAGTTCTCTGAGCTCCTGAGAGCGGTCCATTCTCTCACTGATGTGTGTAGAAGCGTCTGCAGGTCTAGAGCTTGAGTTCTCTGAGCTCCTGAGAGCGGTCCATTCTCTCACTGATGTGTGTAGAAGCGTCTGCAGGTCTAGAGCTTGAGTTCTCTGAGCTCCTGAGAGCGGTCCATTCTCTCACTGATGTGTGTAGAAGCGTCTGCAGGACTAGAGCTTGAGTTCTCTGAGCTCCTGAGAGCGGTCCATTCTCTCACTGATGTGTGTAGAAGCGTCTGCAGGACTAGAGCTTGAGTTCTCTGAGCTCCTGAGAGCGGCCCATTCTCTCACTGATGTGTGTAGAAGCGTCTGCAGGTCTAGAGCTTGAGTTCTCTGAGCTCCTGAGAGCGGTCCATTCTCTCACTGATGTGTGTAGAAGCGTCTGCAGGACTAGAGCTTGAGTTCTCTGAGCTCCTGAGAGCGGCCCATTCTCTCACTGATGTGTGTAGAAGCGTCTGCAGGTCTAGAGCTTGAGTTCTCTGAGCTCCTGAGAGCGGTCCATTCTCTCACTGATGTGTGTAGAAGCGTCTGCAGGTCTAGAGCTTGAGTTCTCTGAGCTCCTGAGAGCGGTCCCATTCTCTCACTGATGTGTGTAGAAGCGTCTGCAGGACTAGAGCTTGAGTTCTCTGAGCTCCTGAGAGCGGCCCATTCTCTCACTGATGTGTGTAGAAGCGTCTGCAGGACTAGAGCTTGAGTTCTCTGAGCTCCTGAGAGCGGCCCATTCTCTCACTGATGTGTGTAGAAGCGTCTGCAGGACTAGAGCTTGAGTTCTCTGAGCTCCTGAGAGCGGCCCATTCTCTCACTGATGTGTGTAGAAGCGTCTGCAGGTCCTAGAGCTTGAGTTCTCTGAGCTCCTGAGAGCGGCCCATTCTCTCACTGATGTGTGTAGAAGCGTCTGCAGGACTAGAGCTTGAGTTCTCTGAGCTCCTGAGAGCGGCCCATTCTCTCACTGATGTGTGTAGAAGCGTCTGCAGGTCTAGAGCTTGAGTTCTCTGAGCTCCTGAGAGCGGCCCATTCTCTCACTGATGTGTGTAGAAGCGTCTGCAGGACTAGAGCTTGAGTTCTCTGAGCTCCTGAGAGCGGCCCATTCTCTCACTGATGTGTGTAGAAGCGTCTGCAGGTCTAGAGCTTGAGTTCTCTGAGCTCCTGAGAGCGGTCCCATTCTCTCACTGATGTGTGTAGAAGCGTCTGCAGGACTAGAGCTTGAGTTCTCTGAGCTCCTGAGAGCGGCCCATTCTCTCACTGATGTGTGTAGAAGCGTCTGCAGGTCTAGAGCTTGAGTTCTCTGAGCTCCTGAGAGCGGTCCATTCTCTCACTGATGTGTGTAGAAGCGTCTGCAGGACTAGAGCTTGAGTTCTCTGAGCTCCTGAGAGCGGCCCATTCTCTCACTGATGTGTGTAGAAGCGTCTGCAGGTCTAGAGCTTGAGTTCTCTGAGCTCCTGAGAGCGGTCCATTCTCTCACTGATGTGTGTAGAAGCGTCTGCAGGACTAGAGCTTGAGTTCTCTGAGCTCCTGAGAGCGGTCCATTCTCTCACTGATGTGTGTAGAAGCGTCTGCAGGTCTAGAGCTTGAGTTCTCTGAGCTCCTGAGAGCGGCCCATTCTCTCACTGATGTGTGTAGAAGCGTCTGCAGGACTAGAGCTTGAGTTCTCTGAGCTCCTGAGAGCGGTCCATTCTCTCACTGATGTGTGTAGAAGCGTCTGCAGGACTAGAGCTTGAGTTCTCTGAGCTCCTGAGAGCGGCCCATTCTCTCACTGATGTGTGTAGAAGCGTCTGCAGGTCTAGAGCTTGAGTTCTCTGAGCTCCTGAGAGCGGCCCATTCTCTCACTGATGTGTGTAGAAGCGTCTGCAGGTCTAGAGCTTGAGTTCTCTGAGCTCCTGAGAGCGGCCCATTCTCTCACTGATGTGTGTAGAAGCGTCTGCAGGACTAGGCTTGAGTTCTCTGAGCTCCTGAGAGCGGTCCATTCTCTCACTGATGTGTGTAGAAGCGTCTGCAGGACTAGAGCTTGAGTTCTCTGAGCTCCTGAGAGCGGTCCATTCTCTCACTGATGTGTGTAGAAGCGTCTGCAGGACTAGAGCTTGAGTTCTCTGAGCTCCTGAGAGCGGTCCCATTCTCTCACTGATGTGTGTAGAAGCGTCTGCAGGACTAGAGCTTGAGTTCTCTGAGCTCCTGAGAGCGGCCCATTCTCTCACTGATGTGTGTAGAAGCGTCTGCAGGACTAGAGCTTGAGTTCTCTGAGCTCCTGAGAGCGGTCCATTCTCTCACTGATGTGTGTAGAAGCGTCTGCAGGACTAGAGCTTGAGTTCTCTGAGCTCCTGAGAGCGGCCCATTCTCTCACTGATGTGTGTAGAAGCGTCTGCAGGTCTAGAGCTTGAGTTCTCTGAGCTCCTGAGAGCGGTCCATTCTCTCACTGATGTGTGTAGAAGCGTCTGCAGGACTAGAGCTTGAGTTCTCTGAGCTCCTGAGAGCGGTCCCATTCTCTCACTGATGTGTGTAGAAGCGTCTGCAGGACTAGAGCTTGAGTTCTCTGAGCTCCTGAGAGCGGCCCATTCTCTCACTGATGTGTGTAGAAGCGTCTGCAGGACTAGAGCTTGAGTTCTCTGAGCTCCTGAGAGCGGCCCATTCTCTCACTGATGTGTGTAGAAGCGTCTGCAGGCCTAGAGCTTGAGTTCTCTGAGCTCCTGAGAGCGGCCCATTCTCTCACTGATGTGTGTAGAAGCGTCTGCAGGACTAGAGCTTGAGTTCTCTGAGCTCCTGAGAGCGGCCCATTCTCTCACTGATGTGTGTAGAAGCGTCTGCAGGACTAGAGCTTGAGTTCTCTGAGCTCCTGAGAGCGGTCCATTCTCTCACTGATGTGTGTAGAAGCGTCTGCAGGACTAGAGCTTGAGTTCTCTGAGCTCCTGAGAGCGGTCCATTCTCTCACTGATGTGTGTAGAAGCGTCTGCAGGACTAGAGCTTGAGTTCTCTGAGCTCCTGAGAGCGGCCATTCTCTCACTGATGTGTGTAGAAGCGTCTGCAGGACTAGAGCTTGAGTTCTCTGAGCTCCTGAGAGCGGTCCATTCTCTCACTGATGTGTGTAGAAGCGTCTGCAGGTCTAGAGCTTGAGTTCTCTGAGCTCCTGAGAGCGGTCCCATTCTCTCACTGATGTGTGTAGAAGCGTCTGCAGGACTAGAGCTTGAGTTCTCTGAGCTCCTGAGAGCGGTCCATTCTCTCACTGATGTGTGTAGAAGCGTCTGCAGGACTAGAGCTTGAGTTCTCTGAGCTCCTGAGAGCGGTCCATTCTCTCACTGATGTGTGTAGAAGCGTCTGCAGGACTAGAGCTTGAGTTCTCTGAGCTCCTGAGAGCGGCCCATTCTCTCACTGATGTGTGTAGAAGCGTCTGCAGGACTAGAGCTTGAGTTCTCTGAGCTCCTGAGAGCGGTCCATTCTCTCACTGATGTGTGTAGAAGCGTCTGCAGGACTAGAGCTTGAGTTCTCTGAGCTCCTGAGAGCGGCCATTCTCTCACTGATGTGTGTAGAAGCGTCTGCAGGACTAGAGCTTGAGTTCTCTGAGCTCCTGAGAGCGGCCCATTCTCTCACTGATGTGTGTAGAAGCGTCTGCAGGACTAGAGCTTGAGTTCTCTGAGCTCCTGAGAGCGGTCCATTCTCTCACTGATGTGTGTAGAAGCGTCTGCAGGTCTAGAGCTTGAGTTCTCTGAGCTCCTGAGAGCGGTCCATTCTCTCACTGATGTGTGTAGAAGCGTCTGCAGGACTAGAGCTTGAGTTCTCTGAGCTCCTGAGAGCGGTCCATTCTCTCACTGATGTGTGTAGAAGCGTCTGCAGGACTAGAGCTTGAGTTCTCTGAGCTCCTGAGAGCGGCCCATTCTCTCACTGATGTGTGTAGAAGCGTCTGCAGGACTAGAGCTTGAGTTCTCTGAGCTCCTGAGAGCGGCCCATTCTCTCACTGATGTGTGTAGAAGCGTCTGCAGGACTAGAGCTTGAGTTCTCTGAGCTCCTGAGAGCGGTCCATTCTCTCACTGATGTGTGTAGAAGCGTCTGCAGGACTAGAGCTTGAGTTCTCTGAGCTCCTGAGAGCGGTCCATTCTCTCACTGATGTGTGTAGAAGCGTCTGCAGGACTAGAGCTTGAGTTCTCTGAGCTCCTGAGAGCGGCCCATTCTCTCACTGATGTGTGTAGAAGCGTCTGCAGGACTAGAGCTTGAGTTCTCTGAGCTCCTGAGAGCGGCCCATTCTCTCACTGATGTGTGTAGAAGCGTCTGCAGGACTAGAGCTTGAGTTCTCTGAGCTCCTGAGAGCGGCCATTCTCTCACTGATGTGTGTAGAAGCGTCTGCAGGACTAGAGCTTGAGTTCTCTGAGCTCCTGAGAGCGGTCCATTCTCTCACTGATGTGTGTAGAAGCGTCTGCAGGACTAGAGCTTGAGTTCTCTGAGCTCCTGAGAGCGGCCCATTCTCTCACTGATGTGTGTAGAAGCGTCTGCAGGACTAGAGCTTGAGTTCTCTGAGCTCCTGAGAGCGGCCCATTCTCTCACTGATGTGTGTAGAAGCGTCTGCAGGACTAGAGCTTGAGTTCTCTGAGCTCCTGAGAGCGGCCCATTCTCTCACTGATGTGTGTAGAAGCGTCTGCAGGACTAGAGCTTGAGTTCTCTGAGCTCCTGAGAGCGGCCCATTCTCTCACTGATGTGTGTAGAAGCGTCTGCAGGACTAGAGCTTGAGTTCTCTGAGCTCCTGAGAGCGGCCCATTCTCTCACTGATGTGTGTAGAAGCGTCTGCAGGACTAGAGCTTGAGTTCTCTGAGCTCCTGAGAGCGGTCCATTCTCTCACTGATGTGTGTAGAAGCGTCTGCAGGACTAGAGCTTGAGTTCTCTGAGCTCCTGAGAGCGGTCCATTCTCTCACTGATGTGTGTAGAAGCGTCTGCAGGACTAGAGCTTGAGTTCTCTGAGCTCCTGAGAGCGGCCCATTCTCTCACTGATGTGTGTAGAAGCGTCTGCAGGTCTAGAGCTTGAGTTCTCTGAGCTCCTGAGAGCGGCCCATTCTCTCACTGATGTGTGTAGAAGCGTCTGCAGGACTAGGGCTTGAGTTCTCTGAGCTCCTGAGAGCGGTCCATTCTCTCACTGATGTGTGTAGAAGCGTCTGCAGGACTAGGGCTTGAGTTCTCTGAGCTCCTGAGAGCGGTCCATTCTCTCACTGATGTGTGTAGAAGCGTCTGCAGGACTAGAGCTTGAGTTCTCTGAGCTCCTGAGAGCGGCCCATTCTCTCACTGATGTGTGTAGAAGCGTCTGCAGGACTAGAGCTTGAGTTCTCTGAGCTCCTGAGAGCGGTCCATTCTCTCACTGATGTGTGTAGAAGCGTCTGCAGGTCTAGAGCTTGAGTTCTCTGAGCTCCTGAGAGCGGCCCATTCTCTCACTGATGTGTGTAGAAGCGTCTGCAGGACTAGAGCTTGAGTTCTCTGAGCTCCTGAGAGCGGCCCATTCTCTCACTGATGTGTGTAGAAGCGTCTGCAGGACTAGAGCTTGAGTTCTCTGAGCTCCTGAGAGCGGTCCATTCTCTCACTGATGTGTGTAGAAGCGTCTGCAGGTCTAGAGCTTGAGTTCTCTGAGCTCCTGAGAGCGGTCCATTCTCTCACTGATGTGTGTAGAAGCGTCTGCAGGTCTAGAGCTTGAGTTCTCTGAGCTCCTGAGAGCGGTCCATTCTCTCACTGATGTGTGTAGAAGCGTCTGCAGGACTAGAGCTTGAGTTCTCTGAGCTCCTGAGAGCGGTCCATTCTCTCACTGATGTGTGTAGAAGCGTCTGCAGGACTAGAGCTTGAGTTCTCTGAGCTCCTGAGAGCGGCCCATTCTCTCACTGATGTGTGTAGAAGCGTCTGCAGGTCTAGAGCTTGAGTTCTCTGAGCTCCTGAGAGTGGCCCATTCTCTCACTGATGTGTGTAGAAGCGTCTGCAGGACTAGGGCTTGAGTTCTCTGAGCTCCTGAGAGCGGTCCATTCTCTCACTGATGTGTGTAGAAGCGTCTGCAGGACTAGAGCTTGAGTTCTCTGAGCTCCTGAGAGCGGCCCATTCTCTCACTGATGTGTGTAGAAGCGTCTGCAGGTCTAGAGCTTGAGTTCTCTGAGCTCCTGAGAGCGGCCCATTCTCTCACTGATGTGTGTAGAAGCGTCTGCAGGACTAGAGCTTGAGTTCTCTGAGCTCCTGAGAGCGGTCCATTCTCTCACTGATGTGTGTAGAAGCGTCTGCAGGACTAGAGCTTGAGTTCTCTGAGCTCCTGAGAGCGGTCCATTCTCTCACTGATGTGTGTAGAAGCGTCTGCAGGACTAGAGCTTGAGTTCTCTGAGCTCCTGAGAGCGGCCCATTCTCTCACTGATGTGTGTAGAAGCGTCTGCAGGTCTAGAGCTTGAGTTCTCTGAGCTCCTGAGAGCGGCCCATTCTCTCACTGATGTGTGTAGAAGCGTCTGCAGGACTAGGGCTTGAGTTCTCTGAGCTCCTGAGAGCGGCCCATTCTCTCACTGATGTGTGTAGAAGCGTCTGCAGGTCTAGAGCTTGAGTTCTCTGAGCTCCTGAGAGCGGCCCATTCTCTCACTGATGTGTGTAGAAGCGTCTGCAGGTCTAGAGCTTGAGTTCTCTGAGCTCCTGAGAGCGGTCCATTCTCTCACTGATGTGTGTAGAAGCGTCTGCAGGACTAGAGCTTGAGTTCTCTGAGCTCCTGAGAGCGGCCCATTCTCTCACTGATGTGTGTAGAAGCGTCTGCAGGACTAGAGCTTGAGTTCTCTGAGCTCCTGAGAGCGGTCCATTCTCTCACTGATGTGTGTAGAAGCGTCTGCAGGTCTAGAGCTTGAGTTCTCTGAGCTCCTGAGAGCGGTCCATTCTCTCACTGATGTGTGTAGAAGCGTCTGCAGGTCTAGGGCTTGAGTTCTCTGAGCTCCTGAGAGCGGCCCATTCTCTCACTGATGTGTGTAGAAGCGTCTGCAGGACTAGGGCTTGAGTTCTCTGAGCTCCTGAGAGCGGCCCATTCTCTCACTGATGTGTGTAGAAGCGTCTGCAGGTCTAGAGCTTGAGT
The DNA here is from genome assembly GCA_023566225.1 of Romanogobio albipinnatus. Taxonomy (NCBI): domain Eukaryota; kingdom Metazoa; phylum Chordata; class Actinopteri; order Cypriniformes; family Gobionidae; genus Romanogobio; species Romanogobio albipinnatus. Next base: position 44,888,179 of record CM042260.1, on the reverse strand, counting down.
TCTCTGAGCTCCTGAGAGCGGTCCATTCTCTCACTGATGTGTGTAGAAGCGTCTGCAGGACTAGAGCTTGAGTTCTCTGAGCTCCTGAGAGCGGTCCATTCTCTCACTGATGTGTGTAGAAGCGTCTGCAGGTCTAGGGCTTGAGTTCTCTGAGCTCCTGAGAGCGGCCCATTCTCTCACTGATGTGTGTAGAAGCGTCTGCAGGACTAGGGCTTGAGTTCTCTGAGCTCCTGAGAGCGGTCCATTCTCTCACTGATGTGTGTAGAAGCGTCTGCAGGACTAGGGCTTGAGTTCTCTGAGCTCCTGAGAGCGGCCCATTCTCTCACTGATGTGTGTAGAAGCGTCTGCAGGTCTAGAGCTTGAGTTCTCTGAGCTCCTGAGAGCGGTCCATTCTCTCACTGATGTGTGTAGAAGCGTCTGCAGGACTAGAGCTTGAGTTCTCTGAGCTCCTGAGAGCGGCCCATTCTCTCACTGATGTGTGTAGAAGCGTCTGCAGGACTAGAGCTTGAGTTCTCTGAGCTCCTGAGAGCGGCCCATTCTCTCACTGATGTGTGTAGAAGCGTCTGCAGGACTAGAGCTTGAGTTCTCTGAGCTCCTGAGAGCGGCCCATTCTCTCACTGATGTGTGTAGAAGCGTCTGCAGGCCTAGAGCTTGAGTTCTCTGAGCTCCTGAGAGCGGCCCATTCTCTCACTGATGTGTGTAGAAGCGTCTGCAGGACTAGAGCTTGAGTTCTCTGAGCTCCTGAGAGCGGCCCATTCTCTCACTGATGTGTGTAGAAGCGTCTGCAGGACTAGAGCTTGAGTTCTCTGAGCTCCTGAGAGCGGTCCATTCTCTCACTGATGTGTGTAGAAGCGTCTGCAGGTCTAGAGCTTGAGTTCTCTGAGCTCCTGAGAGCGGTCCATTCTCTCACTGATGTGTGTAGAAGCGTCTGCAGGACTAGAGCTTGAGTTCTCTGAGCTCCTGAGAGCGGTCCATTCTCTCACTGATGTGTGTAGAAGCGTCTGCAGGACTAGAGCTTGAGTTCTCTGAGCTCCTGAGAGCGGCCCATTCTCTCACTGATGTGTGTAGAAGCGTCTGCAGGTCTAGAGCTTGAGTTCTCTGAGCTCCTGAGAGCGGCCCATTCTCTCACTGATGTGTGTAGAAGCGTCTGCAGGACTAGGGCTTGAGTTCTCTGAGCTCCTGAGAGCGGTCCATTCTCTCACTGATGTGTGTAGAAGCGTCTGCAGGACTAGGGCTTGAGTTCTCTGAGCTCCTGAGAGCGGTCCATTCTCTCACTGATGTGTGTAGAAGCGTCTGCAGGACTAGAGCTTGAGTTCTCTGAGCTCCTGAGAGCGGCCCATTCTCTCACTGATGTGTGTAGAAGCGTCTGCAGGACTAGAGCTTGAGTTCTCTGAGCTCCTGAGAGCGGTCCATTCTCTCACTGATGTGTGTAGAAGCGTCTGCAGGTCTAGAGCTTGAGTTCTCTGAGCTCCTGAGAGCGGCCCATTCTCTCACTGATGTGTGTAGAAGCGTCTGCAGGACTAGAGCTTGAGTTCTCTGAGCTCCTGAGAGCGGCCCATTCTCTCACTGATGTGTGTAGAAGCGTCTGCAGGACTAGAGCTTGAGTTCTCTGAGCTCCTGAGAGCGGTCCATTCTCTCACTGATGTGTGTAGAAGCGTCTGCAGGTCTAGAGCTTGAGTTCTCTGAGCTCCTGAGAGCGGTCCATTCTCTCACTGATGTGTGTAGAAGCGTCTGCAGGTCTAGAGCTTGAGTTCTCTGAGCTCCTGAGAGCGGTCCATTCTCTCACTGATGTGTGTAGAAGCGTCTGCAGGACTAGAGCTTGAGTTCTCTGAGCTCCTGAGAGCGGTCCATTCTCTCACTGATGTGTGTAGAAGCGTCTGCAGGACTAGAGCTTGAGTTCTCTGAGCTCCTGAGAGCGGCCCATTCTCTCACTGATGTGTGTAGAAGCGTCTGCAGGTCTAGAGCTTGAGTTCTCTGAGCTCCTGAGAGTGGCCCATTCTCTCACTGATGTGTGTAGAAGCGTCTGCAGGACTAGGGCTTGAGTTCTCTGAGCTCCTGAGAGCGGTCCATTCTCTCACTGATGTGTGTAGAAGCGTCTGCAGGACTAGAGCTTGAGTTCTCTGAGCTCCTGAGAGCGGCCCATTCTCTCACTGATGTGTGTAGAAGCGTCTGCAGGTCTAGAGCTTGAGTTCTCTGAGCTCCTGAGAGCGGCCCATTCTCTCACTGATGTGTGTAGAAGCGTCTGCAGGACTAGAGCTTGAGTTCTCTGAGCTCCTGAGAGCGGTCCATTCTCTCACTGATGTGTGTAGAAGCGTCTGCAGGACTAGAGCTTGAGTTCTCTGAGCTCCTGAGAGCGGTCCATTCTCTCACTGATGTGTGTAGAAGCGTCTGCAGGACTAGAGCTTGAGTTCTCTGAGCTCCTGAGAGCGGCCCATTCTCTCACTGATGTGTGTAGAAGCGTCTGCAGGTCTAGAGCTTGAGTTCTCTGAGCTCCTGAGAGCGGCCCATTCTCTCACTGATGTGTGTAGAAGCGTCTGCAGGACTAGGGCTTGAGTTCTCTGAGCTCCTGAGAGCGGCCCATTCTCTCACTGATGTGTGTAGAAGCGTCTGCAGGTCTAGAGCTTGAGTTCTCTGAGCTCCTGAGAGCGGCCCATTCTCTCACTGATGTGTGTAGAAGCGTCTGCAGGTCTAGAGCTTGAGTTCTCTGAGCTCCTGAGAGCGGTCCATTCTCTCACTGATGTGTGTAGAAGCGTCTGCAGGACTAGAGCTTGAGTTCTCTGAGCTCCTGAGAGCGGCCCATTCTCTCACTGATGTGTGTAGAAGCGTCTGCAGGACTAGAGCTTGAGTTCTCTGAGCTCCTGAGAGCGGTCCATTCTCTCACTGATGTGTGTAGAAGCGTCTGCAGGTCTAGAGCTTGAGTTCTCTGAGCTCCTGAGAGCGGTCCATTCTCTCACTGATGTGTGTAGAAGCGTCTGCAGGTCTAGGGCTTGAGTTCTCTGAGCTCCTGAGAGCGGCCCATTCTCTCACTGATGTGTGTAGAAGCGTCTGCAGGACTAGGGCTTGAGTTCTCTGAGCTCCTGAGAGCGGCCCATTCTCTCACTGATGTGTGTAGAAGCGTCTGCAGGTCTAGAGCTTGAGTTCTCTGAGCTCCTGAGAGCGGTCCATTCTCTCACTGATGTGTGTAGAAGCGTCTGCAGGACTAGAGCTTGAGTTCTCTGAGCTCCTGAGAGCGGCCCATTCTCTCACTGATGTGTGTAGAAGCGTCTGCAGGACTAGGGCTTGAGTTCTCTGAGCTCCTGAGAGCGGCCCATTCTCTCACTGATGTGTGTAGAAGCGTCTGCAGGTCTAGAGCTTGAGTTCTCTGAGCTCCTGAGAGCGGTCCATTCTCTCACTGATGTGTGTAGAAGCGTCTGCAGGTCTAGAGCTTGAGTTCTCTGAGCTCCTGAGAGCGGTCCATTCTCTCACTGATGTGTGTAGAAGCGTCTGCAGGACTAGAGCTTGAGTTCTCTGAGCTCCTGAGAGCGGTCCATTCTCTCACTGATGTGTGTAGAAGCGTCTGCAGGACTAGGGCTTGAGTTCTCTGAGCTCCTGAGAGCGGCCCATTCTCTCACTGATGTGTGTAGAAGCGTCTGCAGGTCTAGAGCTTGAGTTCTCTGAGCTCCTGAGAGCGGTCCATTCTCTCACTGATGTGTGTAGAAGCGTCTGCAGGACTAGAGCTTGAGTTCTCTGAGCTCCTGAGAGCGGCCCATTCTCTCACTGATGTGTGTAGAAGCGTCTGCAGGCCTAGAGCTTGAGTTCTCTGAGCTCCTGAGAGCGGCCCATTCTCTCACTGATGTGTGTAGAAGCGTCTGCAGGACTAGAGCTTGAGTTCTCTGAGCTCCTGAGAGCGGTCCATTCTCTCACTGATGTGTGTAGAAGCGTCTGCAGGTCTAGAGCTTGAGTTCTCTGAGCTCCTGAGAGCGGTCCATTCTCTCACTGATGTGTGTAGAAGCGTCTGCAGGTCTAGAGCTTGAGTTCTCTGAGCTCCTGAGAGCGGTCCATTCTCTCACTGATGTGTGTAGAAGCGTCTGCAGGACTAGAGCTTGAGTTCTCTGAGCTCCTGAGAGCGGTCCATTCTCTCACTGATGTGTGTAGAAGCGTCTGCAGGCCTAGAGCTTGAGTTCTCTGAGCTCCTGAGAGCGGCCCATTCTCTCACTGATGTGTGTAGAAGCGTCTGCAGGTCTAGAGCTTGAGTTCTCTGAGCTCCTGAGAGCGGCCCATTCTCTCACTGATGTGTGTAGAAGCGTCTGCAGGTCTAGAGCTTGAGTTCTCTGAGCTCCTGAGAGCGGCCCATTCTCTCACTGATGTGTGTAGAAGCGTCTGCAGGACTAGAGCTGGAGTTCTCTGAGCTCCTGAGAGCGGCCCATTCTCTCACTGATGTGTGTAGAAGCGTCTGCAGGCCTAGAGCTTGAGTTCTCTGAGCTCCTGAGAGCGGTCCATTCTCTCACTGATGTGTGTAGAAGCGTCTGCAGGTCTAGAGCTTGAGTTCTCTGAGCTCCTGAGAGCGGCCCATTCTCTCACTGATGTGTGTAGAAGCGTCTGCAGGACTAGAGCTTGAGTTCTCTGAGCTCCTGAGAGCGGTCCATTCTCTCACTGATGTGTGTAGAAGCGTCTGCAGGCCTAGAGCTTGAGTTCTCTGAGCTCCTGAGAGCGGTCCATTCTCTCACTGATGTGTGTAGAAGCGTCTGCAGGACTAGAGCTGGAGTTCTCTGAGCTCCTGAGAGCGGCCCTTTCTCTCACTGATGTGTGTAGAAGCGTCTGCAGGTCTAGAGCTTGAGTTCTCTGAGCTCCTGAGAGCGGCCCATTCTCTCACTGATGTGTGTAGAAGCGTCTGCAGGTCTAGAGCTTGAGTTCTCTGAGCTCCTGAGAGCGGCCCATTCTCTCACTGATGTGTGTAGAAGCGTCTGCAGGTCTAGAGCTGGAGTTACACACCTGTGGCCATGAAGGGCCGAACACCTGAACTCAGGGAGCCAACTCTTCTGGCGATAAGTGTAGTCACAGAAAACATTTACAGATATTTTAAACTGTAATGAAATAAATGCAGCCTCAGTGAGCAGAAGAGACTCTTCCAGAAACATGAGATGGCGGGTCATTTCTCTCTGACCGCGTCGAGCGCTCGTTAGTCCGTCTCTTATGTGGGCTTCCGTAGCGTCACGTGAACCTCAGGATGGTCCAAACACACACAGACTTTCAGACGGAGCAGCTGAAGAAGTCACTCGGGATACAGGAACACACACAGCGACTTCCTGTCCTGCTGTTCTGTCACTTCCTCAGTATATGCCTGATCATTGACCGCTGGATCAGGAGCTGATTGGTTATATGTGTTTGGGGGCGGAGCCAGGGGTCGCCAGGGAAACATCCTGCTGATTC
>CM042260.1:44850270-44872770 GCA_023566225.1 Romanogobio albipinnatus | reverse complement strand
CTTCAGTTTGACTCTCGACTGATGTTGTTTGTTGACCAGCGCTAAAAGCTTCATAAGAGCGCTCAGATCTAGACACACACACACACACACACACACACACACACACACACACACACACACACACACACACACACACACTCACACACACACTCACACACACACACACACTCACACACTCACACTCACACTCACACACACACACTCACTCACACTCACACTCAAACACACACACACACACTCACACTCACACACTCACACACACACACACACACACACACACACACACACACACTCACACACACACACACACACACACACTCACACACACACACACACACACACACACACACACACACACACTCACACTCACACACACACTCACACACACACACACACACTCACACTCACACACTCACACTCACACTCACACACACACACTCACTCACACTCAAACACACACACACACACTCACACTCACACACTCACACACACACACACACACACACACACACACACACACACACACACACACTCACACTCACACACACACACACACACACACACACACACACACACACACTCACACACACACACACACACACACACTCACACACACACACTGTACGGCTCTGATTGACAGCGTTCATGAGGAGCTGCAGCTCACAAATATCATATCAATAATTAATGTGAATGTGTGTGTTTATCATGAGAACTCAAACTCTCCTGTGGATCAGAATCAAACTCATATTCTTTATTAATGCTCGGCTATTATAATCAATCGACTATATTACTGAGTGTTTATTATTATTAAAAAGCATGTGAATATTTCCATAAGCAGCTGACAGAGGCAACAGACGCTCAGACGGAGATACTGATGGTCTGTTTTATGTATTCAATAAACAATATTTAATATTTTTAATTGTTATTAATTATTATTATTATTATTCATTTTAATGTTTTCATAAGCAGCTGACGGAGGCGACAGAGGGTCAGACGGAGGTACTGATGTATTAAATACACAATATTTATTATTATTTTATTATTATTTTAATATTATATTATTCTTTTATATAATTATTATTAATGTGAATGTTTTCATAAGCAGCTGGAGGCGACAGACGTTACAGATGATCAGACGGAGATACTGATGGTCTGTTTTATGTATTCAATAAATAATATTTAATATTATTTTATATAATTAAATATTTAATATTTATATTTTAATTATCAGGCGACAGAGAGTCAGACAGACGTCACAGGCGCTCAGATGAAGGTACTGGTTTATTAAATACACAATATTTAATATTTTATTTGATTAATTATCATTATTAATGTGAATGTTTTCATAAGCAGCTGTCAGAGGCGGCAGAGGGTCAGACGGATGTCACAGGTGCTCAGATGGAGGTACTGATGGTCTGTTATGTTTATTATATTTCATGAATGAAGCTTTCACACAGTTAGCAGATGTGCCGTGTTTCACAGATGATGACGGTCACATGATCAGCTCACATGTGAAGTGTGTTCATATTAACGCTTGAACAGCTGGGGATCATCATAAACTGTATTTGTGAATGTTCACGGCCCTGCTTCATCTGTAAAGTGTTGAGTTCAGTCTCGCTCATGTGGATCTGAGAGGAGATGGGAGGAGCTTACGTCTAGCTCCGCCTCTCCATCCAGAGAGGAGGAGTGAATGTAATTAGGGCCTAATGGGTGGAGCTAGAATATCTGACCACATCCACAGACGTCCAGAGAGGAGGAGCGAATGTAATTAGGGCCTAATGGGTGGAGCTAGAATATCTGACCACACCCACAGACATCCAGAGAGGAGTAGCTCATGTAATTAGGGTCTAATGGGTGGAGCTAGAATATCTGACCACACCCACAGACATCCAGAGAGAAGGAGCGAATGTAATTAGGGCCTAATGGGTGGCGCTAGAATATCTGACCACACCCACAGACGTCCAGAGAGGAGTAGCTCATGTAATTAGGGTCTAATGGGTGGAGCTAGAATATCTGACCACACCCACAGACGTCCAGAGAGGAGTAGCTCATGTAATTAGGGTCTAATGGGTGGAGCTAGAATATCTGACCACACCCACAGACGTCCAGAGAGGAGTAGCTCATGTAATTAGGGTCTAATGGGTGGAGCTAGAATATCTGACCACACCCACAGACGTCCAGAGAGGAGGAGTGAATGTAATTAGGGCCTAATGGGTGGAGCTAGAATATCTGACCACACCCACAGACGTCCAGAGAGGAGGAGTGAATGTAATTAGGGCCTAATGGGTGGAGCTAGAATATCTGACCACACCCACAGATGTCCAGAGAGGAGGCGCGAATGTAATTAGGGCCTAATGGGTGGAGCTAGAATATCTGACCACACCCACAGACGTCCAGTGAGGAGGCGCGAATGTAATTAGGGCCTAATGGGTGGAGCTAGAATATCTGACCACACCCACAGACGTCCAGTGAGGAGGCGCGAATGTAATTAGGGCCTAATGGGTGGAGCTATAATATCTGACCACATCCACAGACGTCCAGAGAGGAGGAGCGAATGTAATTAGGGCCTAATGGGTGGAGCTAGAATATCTGACCACACCCACAGTTCTATTCCTCCACTCACAGATGTCCAGGGAGGAGGAGTGAATGTAATTAGGGCCTAATGGGTGGAGCTATAATATCTGACCACATCCACAGACGTCCAGAGAGGAGGAGCGAATGTAATTAGGGCCTAATGGGTGGAGCTAGAATATCTGACCACACCCACAGACGTCCAGAGAGGAGTAGCTCATGTAATTAGGGTCTAATGGGTTGAGCTAGAATATCTGACCACACCCACAGACATCCAGAGAGGAGGAGTGAATGTAATTAGGGCCTAATGGGTGGAGCTAGAATATCTGACCACACCCACAGTTCTATTCCTCCACTCACAGATGTCCAGAGAGGAGGAGTGAATGTAATTAGGGTCTAATGGGTGGAGCTAGAATATCTGACCACACCCACAGACGTCCAGAGAGGAGTAGCTCATGTAATTAGGGTCTAATGGGTTGAGCTAGAATATCTGACCACACCCACAGACGTCCAGAGAGGAGGAGCGAATGTAATTAGGGCCTAATGGGTGGAGCTAGAATATCTGACCACACCCACAGACGTCCAGAGAGGAGGAGTGAATGTAATTAGGGCCTAATGGGTGGAGCTAGAATATCTGACCACACCCACAGACGTCCAGAGAGGAGGAGTGAATGTAATTAGGGTCTAATGGGTGGAGCTATAATATCTGACCACATCCACAGACGTCCAGAGAGGAGGAGCGAATGTAATTAGGGCCTAATGGGTGGAGCTAGAATATCTGACCACACCCACAGACATCCAGAGAGGAGGAGTGAATGTAATTAGGGCCTAATGGGTGGAGCTAGAATATCTGACCACTCCCACAGACGTCCAGTGAGGAGGCGTGAATGTAATTAGGGCCTAATGGGTGGAGCTAGAATATCTGACCACACCCACAGCTCTATCCCTCCACTCACAGACGTCCAGAGAGGAGGAGAGTGAGAGTGAGTGTGTGAGAGTGTGAGAGTGAGAGTGTGAGAGTGTGTGAGAGTGAGTGTGTGAGAGTGAGTGTGTGAGAGTGTGAGAGTGAGAGTGTGAGAGTGTGTGAGAGTGAGTGTGTGAGAGTGAGTGTGTGAGAGTGTGAGAGTGAGAGTGTGAGAGTGTGAGAGTGTGAGAGTGAGAGTGTGAGAGTGTGTGAGAGTGAGTGTGTGAGAGTGTGAGAGTGTGAGAGTGTGAGAGTGAGAGTGTGAGAGTGTGAGAGTGAGAGTGTGAGAGTGTGTGAGAGTGAGTGTGTGAGAGTGAGTGTGTGAGAGTGTGAGAGTGAGAGTGTGAGAGTGAGAGTGTGAGAGTGAGAGTGAGTGTGTGAGAGTGAGTGTGTGAGAGTGTGAGAGTGAGAGTGTGAGAGTGAGAGTGTGAGAGTGAGAGTGTGAGAGTGTGAGAGTGAGAGTGTGAGAGTGAGAGTGTGAGAGTGAGAGTGTGAGAGTGTGCCGTAGTTTAGAGATATTTGTGTCAGTAATGAATCTTCAGTTTGACTCTCGACTGATGTTGTTTGTTGACCAGCGCTAAAAGCTTCATAAGAGCGCTCAGATCTAGACACACACACACACACACACACACACACACACACTCACACACACACACACTCACACACACACACTGTACGGCTCTGATTGACAGCGTTCATGAGGAGCTGCAGCTCACAAATATCATATCAATAATTAATGTGAATGTGTGTGTTTATCATGAGAACTCAAACTCTCCTGTGGATCAGAATCAAACTCATATTCTTTATTAATGCTCGGCTATTATAATCAATCGACTATATTACTGAGTGTTTATTATTATTAAAAAGCATGTGAATATTTCCATAAGCAGCTGACAGAGGCAACAGACGCTCAGACGGAGATACTGATGGTCTGTTTTATGTATTCAATAAACAATATTTAATATTTTTAATTGTTATTAATTATTATTATTATTATTCATTTTAATGTTTTCATAAGCAGCTGACGGAGGCGACAGAGGGTCAGACGGAGGTACTGATGTATTAAATACACAATATTTATTATTATTTTATTATTATTTTAATATTATATTATTCTTTTATATAATTATTATTAATGTGAATGTTTTCATAAGCAGCTGGAGGCGACAGACGTTACAGATGATCAGACGGAGATACTGATGGTCTGTTTTATGTATTCAATAAATAATATTTAATATTATTTTATATAATTAAATATTTAATATTTATATTTTAATTATCAGGCGACAGAGAGTCAGACAGACGTCACAGGCGCTCAGATGAAGGTACTGGTTTATTAAATACACAATATTTAATATTTTATTTGATTAATTATCATTATTAATGTGAATGTTTTCATAAGCAGCTGTCAGAGGCGGCAGAGGGTCAGACGGATGTCACAGGTGCTCAGATGGAGGTACTGATGGTCTGTTATGTTTATTATATTTCATGAATGAAGCTTTCACACAGTTAGCAGATGTGCCGCGTTTCACAGATGATGACGGTCACATGATCAGCTCACATGTGAAGTGTGTTCATATTAACGCTTGAACAGCTGGGGATCATCATAAACTGTATTTGTGAATGTTCACGGCCCTGCTTCATCTGTAAAGTGTTGAGTTCAGTCGCGCTCATGTGGATCTGAGAGGAGATGGGAGGAGCTTACGTCTAGCTCCGCCTCTCCATCCAGAGAGGAGGAGTGAATGTAATTAGGGCCTAATGGGTGGAGCTAGAATATCTGACCACACCCACAGACATCCAGAGAGGATGAGTGAATGTAATTAGGGTCTAATGGGTGGAGCTAGAATATCTGACCACACCCACAGACGTCCAGAGAGGAGGCGCGAATGTAATTAGGGCCTAATGGGTGGAGCTATAATATCTGACCACACCCACAGACGTCCAGAGAGGAGGAGTGAATGTAATTAGGGCCTAATGGGTTGAGCTATAATATCTGACCACACCCACAGACGTCCAGAGAGGAGGAGTGAATGTAATTAGGGCCTAATGGGTGGAGCTATAATATCTGACCACATCCACAGACGTCCAGAGAGGAGGCACGAATGTAATTAGGGCCTAATGGGTGTAGCTAGAATATCTGACCACACCCACAGACGTCCAGAGAGGAGGCGCGAATGTAATTAGGGCCTAATGGGTGGAGCTATAATATCTGACCACATCCACAGACGTCCAGAGAGGAGGAGTGAATGTAATTAGGGCCTAATGGGTGGAGCTAGAATATCTGACCACACCCACAGACGTCCAGAGAGGAGGCGCGAATGTAATTAGGGCCTAATGGGTGGAGCTAGAATATCTGACCACACCCACATACGTCCAGAGAGGAGGAGCTGGACGTCATCTGACCTCACTGTGAACTATTGACCACAGATAAAGGATCTTTGTACTAATGTGTCTCTGAGTGAGTGTGTGTGTGTGTTTGTGCTTTAATAGAGCGGCAGAACGAAGCTGGTGACCCGCTCGTGTGCTCCTGAAACACTGGACATTCAACACGCTAAAGACGCCACACACCTGCACAGTGAGGTGAGACACGTGATCACATGACCATGAGCATCCTCACAGCAGAGGACAGTGGGTCATGTTTAACAGTTTTCATTAGTGTGTGTGTGTGTGTGTGTGTGTGTGTAATGTGTTCAGCGTCAGTACCGCGAGGACGGACGCCGGGATCTGTGTGTGAATCTGTACTCACTGATGCCTGACACGCGTGACACGGAGTTCGCTAGAGAGATGACGGAGCTGCAGAGTGAGGTACAACACACACACACACACACACACACACACTGAGAGAGACACACACACGCCACATGATGATGATGATGATGATGATGATGATGATGATGATGATGATGATGATGATGATGATTGACAGGTCCGATACAGAGCGGACGGGAGGAAGAAGCTGTCGTCTAGTCTGTTCTCTCAGCTGCCCGACACGACGGACACGCAACACGCCAAACACATGACGGACCTGCAGAGCCACGTAACACACACTCATCACGCGTGTCCAGCTGTCAGATGTCATGTGACCGACTGCGCTCTAACACGCCTCTCTCTGTGTCCGGCAGAATAAATACAAAGAAGCCGGAAGAAACGACACGTCCACGTCTCTGTACACACAACTGGCAGAAACACTGGAGACAAAACACGCTAAAGAGGCGTACCAGCTACAGAGCCAGGTACACACACACACGCACGCACACTCACACTCACACTCACACACGCACGCGCACACTCACACTCACACTCACACACGCACGCACACTCACACTCACACTCACGCACGCACGCAACTCAATCTCACACTCACACACACGCACGCACACTCACGCACGCACGCGCACGCAACTCACACTCACACACACACTCACACACGCACGCGCACGCACACTCACACTCACACTCACACACACGCACACTCACACTCACGCACGCACGCGCACGCAACTCACACACACACACACACTCACACACGCACGCGCACGCACACTCACACACACACTCACACACACGCACGCACACACACACTCACACTCACACACACGCACGCACACTCACACTCACGCACGCACGCACGCACGCACGCAACTCACACTCACACACACACTCGCACACGCACGCACACTCACACTCACACTCACACTCACACACACGCACACACGCGCACGCACACGCACACTCACACTCACACTCACACACGCACGCACACTCACACACACACTCACACGCACGCACACTCACACACACGCACGCACACACACACTCACACTCACACACACGCACGCACACTCACACTCACGCACGCACGCACGCACGCACGCAACTCACACTCACACACACACTCGCACACGCACGCACACTCACACTCACACTCACACTCACACACACGCACACACGCGCACGCACACGCGCACTCACACTCACACTCACACACGCACGCACACTCACACACACACTCACACTCACACTCACACACACTCACACACGCACGCACACTCACACACACACACGCACGCACACTCACGCGCACGCACACTCACACTCACACACACACACACACGCACGCACACTCACACTCACACACACACTCACACACACGCACGCACACTCACACACACACTCACACTCACACACACGCACGCACACTCACACTCACACACACGCACGCACACTCACACACACACTCACACGCACGCACACTCACACGCACACTCACACTCACAAACACACACACACATACACACACACACACACACACACACACGCACGCACACTCACACTCACACTCACACGCACACTCACACTCACACTCACACACACGCACGCACACTCACACTCACACACACACTCACACGCACGCACACTCACACTCACACTCACAAACACACACACACATACACACACACACACACACACACACACACTCACACTCACACACACTCTTACACACACACACACTGTCCCTGCCCCTAAACCTACCAAACACACTCACACTCACTCACTCACTCACTCACACTCACACACACACTCACACACTCTTACACACACACACACACACACTGTCCCTGCCCCTAAACCTACCAAACACACTCACACTCACTCACTCACTCACTCACTCACACTCACACACACACACTCACACACTCTTACACATACACACACACACACTGCCCCTGCCCGTAAACCTACCACTCACACACACACACACACACACACACACTCACACACACACTCACACACACTCACACACACACTCACACACTCTTACACACACACACACACACACACACTGCCCCTGCCCGTAAACCTACCAATCACACACACACACACACACACACACACTCTTACACACACGCGACACTGCTTCATCTTTAAAATGTGTTGAATTTGAGTTCAATCGTGGTTGTGAGGTGACAGAATTACATTTCTGAGGGGCTGCTCCTGAAGTGTGTGTGTGTGTGTGTGTGTGTGTGTGTGTGTGTGTGTGTGTGTTCAGGTGATGTATGCGGACGGACAGACGTCAGGCTCTCTGTTCTCCACGCTGGCCGAGACGCCGGAGATTCAGTTCGCCAGAGAGATCACAGAGACCATCAGTGAGGTGAATCAGACGGGTGAAGGATCAGAGCAGGTCACGCTGACCGATGAAGTGTGTGACGTGTGTGTGTGTGTGTGTGTGTGTGTGTGTGTGTGTGTGTGTGTGTGTGTGTGTGTGTATGTGTAGAACAAGTACCGCGAGCAGAGCCGGAAGAGCGTCAGCAGCTGCGTTTACTCTCAGCTTCCTGAAACCACAGAGACTCAGTTCAGCAGGAGCGTCTCAGAGCTGCAGAGTCAGGTACACACACACACACACACTCACACACACACTCACACTCACACACTCAGACATTCACTCGCACACACACACACGCACACACTCACACACATCACGTGTCTTCCAGGAGGAGGAGGATGATGATACCGCGTGTGTGTGTGTGTGTGTGTGTGTTCAGGTGAAGTATAAGGCCGAGGCTCAGCAACAGATGAGCAGATCTCTGTACCATCAGCTCGCAGACACTCCAGAGACTCAACACGCTCGAGACGCCGCACAGATCCAGAGCCAGGTACTACACACACACACACACACACACACACATACACTGATCCAGAGCCAGGTACCGTGTTCTGCTTGTCATCACACACGCGTCTGAGTTTCGGCAAAAAGCACAGATCTGATCTGATGTGTGTGTTTACACCCGTGCTTCAGTAATCGGTTCAGATGTTTTGTGCCAGTGTAAACACAGCCCTCTAGTCCTGCTCTTCAAGACAACATCATGTGATCATGTGAGTGTGTGTGTTGTGTCATGTGATCAGCTGAAGTACCAGCAGGGCCGGGTGTGTGTGACGGGCAGGAACCTCTACTCCCTGATGGCAGAGACGCCGCAGAACCAGATTGTGAAGCACCAGATGGAGCTCCAGAGCGAGGTGAGCGTCTGTTACACTCCTCAATCACAACACACACACACATACAACCCCTGAAAAACAACCCCACCCCATAATCCCCCCTCCACCAAACTTTACACTTGGCACAATGCAGTCAGGCAAGTCGTGTTCCCCTGGCAACCGCCAAACCCAGACTCATCCATGGGATTGTCAGACAGAGAAGCGTGATTGGTCACTCAGAGAACACGTCTCCACTGCTCTAGAGTCCAGTGGCGGCACGCTTTACCCCACTGCATCCCACGCTTTGCATTGCACTTGGTGCTGTAAGGCTTGGATGAGCTGCTCGGCCATGGAAACCCATTCCCTGAAGCTCTACACACTGTTCTTGAGCTCATCTGAAGGCCACAGAAGTTTGGAGGTCTGGAGCTCTTGACTCTGCAGAAAGTTGGCGACTTCTGTGACCCTCAGCATGCGCTGACCCCGCTCTGTGACCCTCAGCATGCGCTGACCCACTCTGTGACCCTCAGCATGCGCTGACCCCGCTCTGTGACCCTCAGCATGCGTTGACCCCGCTCTGTGGCCCTCGGCATGCGCTGACCCCGCTCTGTGACCCTCGGCATGCGCTGACCCCGCTCTGTGACCCTCAGCATGCGCTGACCCCGCTCTGAATGGACTTATTGCACAGGTGTCCAGCGATCACGGCCCCACGCTTGAGTTCTCTGAGCTCCTGAGAGCGGCCCATTCTCTCACTGATGTGTGTAGAAGCGTCTGCAGGACTAGAGCTTGAGTTCTCTGAGCTCCTGAGAGCGGTCCATTCTCTCACTGATGTGTGTAGAAGCGTCTGCAGGTCTAGAGCTTGAGTTCTCTGAGCTCCTGAGAGCGGTCCATTCTCTCACTGATGTGTGTAGAAGCGTCTGCAGGACTAGAGCTTGAGTTCTCTGAGCTCCTGAGAGCGGCCCATTCTCTCACTGATGTGTGTAGAAGCGTCTGCAGGACTAGAGCTTGAGTTCTCTGAGCTCCTGAGAGCGGTCCATTCTCTCACTGATGTGTGTAGAAGCGTCTGCAGGACTAGAGCTTGAGTTCTCTGAGCTCCTGAGAGCGGCCAATTCTCTCACTGATGTGTGTAGAAGCGTCTGCAGGCCTAGAGCTTGAGTTCTCTGAGCTCCTGAGAGCGGCCCATTCTCTCACTGATGTGTGTAGAAGCGTCTGCAGGACTAGAGCTTGAGTTCTCTGAGCTCCTGAGAGCGGCCCATTCTCTCACTGATGTGTGTAGAAGCGTCTGCAGGTCTAGAGCTTGAGTTCTCTGAGCTCCTGAGAGCGGTCCATTCTCTCACTGATGTGTGTAGGAGCGTCTGCAGGTCTAGAGCTTGAGTTCTCTGAGCTCCTGAGAGCGGCCCATTCTCTCACTGATGTGTGTAGGAGCGTCTGCAGGTCTAGAGCTTGAGTTCTCTGAGCTCCTGAGAGCGGCCCATTCTCTCACTGATGTGTGTAGAAGCGTCTGCAGGACTAGAGCTTGAGTTCTCTGAGCTCCTGAGAGCGGTCCATTCTCTCACTGATGTGTGTAGAAGCGTCTGCAGGACTAGAGCTTGAGTTCTCTGAGCTCCTGAGAGCGGCCCATTCTCTCACTGATGTGTGTAGAAGCGTCTGCAGGTCTAGAGCTTGAGTTCTCTGAGCTCCTGAGAGCGGCCCATTCTCTCACTGATGTGTGTAGAAGCGTCTGCAGGACTAGAGCTTGAGTTCTCTGAGCTCCTGAGAGCGGTCCATTCTCTCACTGATGTGTGTAGAAGCGTCTGCAGGTCTAGAGCTTGAGTTCTCTGAGCTCCTGAGAGCGGCCCATTCTCTCACTGATGTGTGTAGAAGCGTCTGCAGGTCTAGAGCTTGAGTTCTCTGAGCTCCTGAGAGCGGCCCATTCTCTCACTGATGTGTGTAGAAGCGTCTGCAGGACTAGAGCTTGAGTTCTCTGAGCTCCTGAGAGCGGCCCATTCTCTCACTGATGTGTGTAGAAGCGTCTGCAGGACTAGAGCTTGAGTTCTCTGAGCTCCTGAGAGCGGTCCATTCTCTCACTGATGTGTGTAGAAGCGTCTGCAGGACTAGAGCTTGAGTTCTCTGAGCTCCTGAGAGCGGCCCATTCTCTCACTGATGTGTGTAGAAGCGTCTGCAGGACTAGAGCTTGAGTTCTCTGAGCTCCTGAGAGCGGCCCATTCTCTCACTGATGTGTGTAGAAGCGTCTGCAGGTCTAGAGCTTGAGTTCTCTGAGCTCCTGAGAGCGGTCCATTCTCTCACTGATGTGTGTAGAAGCGTCTGCAGGACTAGAGCTTGAGTTCTCTGAGCTCCTGAGAGCGGCCCATTCTCTCACTGATGTGTGTAGAAGCGTCTGCAGGTCTAGAGCTTGAGTTCTCTGAGCTCCTGAGAGCGGCCCATTCTCTCACTGATGTGTGTAGAAGCGTCTGCAGGACTAGAGCTTGAGTTCTCTGAGCTCCTGAGAGCGGTCCATTCTCTCACTGATGTGTGTAGAAGCGTCTGCAGGACTAGAGCTTGAGTTCTCTGAGCTCCTGAGAGCGGCCCATTCTCTCACTGATGTGTGTAGAAGCGTCTGCAGGACTAGAGCTTGAGTTCTCTGAGCTCCTGAGAGCGGCCCATTCTCTCACTGATGTGTGTAGAAGCGTCTGCAGGACTAGAGCTTGAGTTCTCTGAGCTCCTGAGAGCGGCCCATTCTCTCACTGATGTGTGTAGAAGCGTCTGCAGGACTAGAGCTGGAGTTCTCTGAGCTCCTGAGAGCGGTCCATTCTCTCACTGATGTGTGTAGAAGCGTCTGCAGGACTAGAGCTGGAGTTCTCTGAGCTCCTGAGAGCGGTCCATTCTCTCACTGATGTGTGTAGAAGCGTCTGCAGGACTAGAGCTTGAGTTCTCTGAGCTCCTGAGAGCGGCCCATTCTCTCACTGATGTGTGTAGAAGCGTCTGCAGGACTAGAGCTGGAGTTCTCTGAGCTCCTGAGAGCGGTCCATTCTCTCACTGATGTGTGTAGAAGCGTCTGCAGGACTAGAGCTTGAGTTCTCTGAGCTCCTGAGAGCGGCCCATTCTCTCACTGATGTGTGTAGAAGCGTCTGCAGGACTAGAGCTTGAGTTCTCTGAGCTCCTGAGAGCGGCCCATTCTCTCACTGATGTGTAGAAGCGTCTGCAGGCCTAGAGCTTGAGTTCTCTGAGCTCCTGAGAGTGGTCCATTCTCTCACTGATGTGTGTAGAAGCGTCTGCAGGTCTAGATCTTGAGTTCTCTGAGCTCCTGAGAGCGGCCCATTCTCTCACTGATGTGTGTAGAAGCGTCTGCAGGACTAGAGCTTGAGTTCTCTGAGCTCCTGAGAGCGGCCCATTCTCTCACTGATGTGTGTAGAAGCGTCTGCAGGACTAGAGCTGGAGTTCTCTGAGCTCCTGAGAGCGGCCCATTCTCTCACTGATGTGTGTAGAAGCGTCTGCAGGACTAGAGCTGGAGTTCTCTGAGCTCCTGAGAGCGGTCCATTCTCTCACTGATGTGTGTAGAAGCGTCTGCAGGACTAGAGCTTGAGTTCTCTGAGCTCCTGAGAGCGGCCCATTCTCTCACTGATGTGTGTAGAAGCGTCTGCAGGCCTAGAGCTTGAGTTCTCTGAGCTCCTGAGAGCGGCCCATTCTCTCACTGATGTGTGTAGAAGCGTCTGCAGGACTAGAGCTTGAGTTCTCTGAGCTCCTGAGAGCGGCCCATTCTCTCACTGATGTGTGTAGAAGCGTCTGCAGGACTAGAGCTTGAGTTCTCTGAGCTCCTGAGAGCGGTCCATTCTCTCACTGATGTGTGTAGAAGCGTCTGCAGGACTAGAGCTGGAGTTCTCTGAGCTCCTGAGAGCGGTCCATTCTCTCACTGATGTGTGTAGAAGCGTCTGCAGGACTAGAGCTTGAGTTCTCTGAGCTCCTGAGAGCGGCCCATTCTCTCACTGATGTGTGTAGAAGCGTCTGCAGGACTAGAGCTTGAGTTCTCTGAGCTCCTGAGAGCGGTCCATTCTCTCACTGATGTGTGTAGAAGCGTCTGCAGGCCTAGAGCTGGAGTTCTCTGAGCTCCTGAGAGCGGTCCATTCTCTCACTGATGTGTGTAGAAGCGTCTGCAGGACTAGAGCTTGAGTTCTCTGAGCTCCTGAGAGCGGCCCATTCTCTCACTGATGTGTGTAGAAGCGTCTGCAGGACTAGAGCTTGAGTTCTCTGAGCTCCTGAGAGCGGCCCATTCTCTCACTGATGTGTGTAGAAGCGTCTGCAGGCCTAGAGCTGGAGTTCTCTGAGCTCCTGAGAGCGGTCCATTCTCTCACTGATGTGTGTAGAAGCGTCTGCAGGACTAGAGCTTGAGTTCTCTGAGCTCCTGAGAGCGGCCCATTCTCTCACTGATGTGTGTAGAAGCGTCTGCAGGACTAGAGCTTGAGTTCTCTGAGCTCCTGAGAGCGGCCCATTCTCTCACTGATGTGTGTAGAAGCGTCTGCAGGTCTAGAGCTTGAGTTCTCTGAGCTCCTGAGAGCGGCCCATTCTCTCACTGATGTGTGTAGAAGCGTCTGCAGGTCTAGAGCTTGAGTTCTCTGAGCTCCTGAGAGCGGCCCATTCTCTCACTGATGTGTGTAGAAGCGTCTGCAGGCCTAGAGCTGGAGTTCTCTGAGCTCCTGAGAGCGGTCCATTCTCTCACTGATGTGTGTAGAAGCGTCTGCAGGACTAGAGCTTGAGTTCTCTGAGCTCCTGAGAGCGGTCCATTCTCTCACTGATGTGTGTAGAAGCGTCTGCAGGTCTAGAGCTGGAGTTCTCTGAGCTCCTGAGAGCGGTCCATTCTCTCACTGATGTGTGTAGAAGCGTCTGCAGGACTAGAGCTGGAGTTCTCTGAGCTCCTGAGAGCGGTCCATTCTCTCACTGATGTGTGTAGAAGCGTCTGCAGGTCTAGAGCTTGAGTTCTCTGAGCTCCTGAGAGCGGCCCATTCTCTCACTGATGTGTGTAGAAGCGTCTGCAGGACTAGAGCTTGAGTTCTCTGAGCTCCTGAGAGCGGCCCATTCTCTCACTGATGTGTGTAGAAGCGTCTGCAGGACTAGATCTTGAGTTCTCTGAGCTCCTGAGAGCGGCCCATTCTCTCACTGATGTGTGTAGAAGCGTCTGTAGGACTAGAGCTGGAGTTCTCTGAGCTCCTGAGAGCGGCCCATTCTCTCACTGATGTGTGTAGAAGCGTCTGCAGGACTAGAGCTGGAGTTCTCTGAGCTCCTGAGAGCGGCCCATTCTCTCACTGATGTGTGTAGAAGCGTCTGCAGGACTAGAGCTTGAGTTCTCTGAGCTCCTGAGAGCGGCCCATTCTCTCACTGATGTGTGTAGAAGCGTCTGCAGGACTAGAGCTTGAGTTCTCTGAGCTCCTGAGAGCGGCCCATTCTCTCACTGATGTGTGTAGAAGCGTCTGCAGGTCTAGAGCTTGAGTTCTCTGAGCTCCTGAGAGCGGCCCATTCTCTCTCTGATGTGTGTAGAAGCGTCTGCAGGACTAGAGCTGGAGTTCTCTGAGCTCCTGAGAGCGGTCCATTCTCTCACTGATGTGTGTAGAAGCGTCTGCAGGACTAGAGCTTGAGTTCTCTGAGCTCCTGAGAGCGGCCCATTCTCTCACTGATGTGTGTAGAAGCGTCTGCAGGACTAGATCTTGAGTTCTCTGAGCTCCTGAGAGCGGCCCATTCTCTCACTGATGTGTGTAGAAGCGTCTGCAGGCCTAGAGCTTGAGTTCTCTGAGCTCCTGAGAGCGGCCCATTCTCTCACTGATGTGTGTAGAAGCGTCTGCAGGACTAGAGCTTGAGTTCTCTGAGCTCCTGAGAGCGGTCCATTCTCTCACTGATGTGTGTAGAAGCGTCTGCAGGACTAGAGCTGGAGTTCTCTGAGCTCCTGAGAGCGGCCCATTCTCTCACTGATGTGTGTAGAAGCGTCTGCAGGACTAGATCTTGAGTTCTCTGAGCTCCTGAGAGCGGCCCATTCTCTCACTGATGTGTGTAGAAGCGTCTGCAGGACTAGAGCTGGAGTTCTCTGAGCTCCTGAGAGCGGCCCATTCTCTCACTGATGTGTGTAGAAGCGTCTGCAGGACTAGAGCTTGAGTTCTCTGAGCTCCTGAGAGCGGCCCATTCTCTCACTGATGTGTGTAGAAGCGTCTGCAGGACTAGAGCTGGAGTTCTCTGAGCTCCTGAGAGCGGCCCATTCTCTCACTGATGTGTGTAGAAGCGTCTGCAGGCCTAGAGCTGGAGTTCTCTGAGCTCCTGAGAGCGGCCCATTCTCTCACTGATGTGTGTAGAAGCGTCTGCAGGACTAGAGCTGGAGTTCTCTGAGCTCCTGAGAGCGGCCCATTCTCTCACTGATGTGTGTAGAAGCGTCTGCAGGACTAGAGCTTGAGTTCTCTGAGCTCCTGAGAGCGGCCCATTCTCTCACTGATGTGTGTAGAAGCGTCTGCAGGACTAGAGCTGGAGTTCTCTGAGCTCCTGAGAGCGGCCCATTCTCTCACTGATGTGTGTAGAAGCGTCTGCAGGACTAGATCTTGAGTTCTCTGAGCTCCTGAGAGCGGCCCATTCTCTCACTGATGTGTGTAGAAGCGTCTGCAGGACTAGAGCTTGAGTTCTCTGAGCTCCTGAGAGCGGTCCATTCTCTCACTGATGTGTGTAGAAGCGTCTGCAGGTCTAGAGCTTGAGTTCTCTGAGCTCCTGAGAGCGGCCCATTCTCTCACTGATGTGTGTAGAAGCGTCTGCAGGTCTAGAGCTTGAGTTCTCTGAGCTCCTGAGAGCGGCCCATTCTCTCACTGATGTGTGTAGAAGCGTCTGCAGGACTAGAGCTTGAGTTCTCTGAGCTCCTGAGAGCGGCCCATTCTCTCACTGATGTGTGTAGAAGCGTCTGCAGGTCTAGAGCTTGAGTTCTCTGAGCTCCTGAGAGCGGTCCATTCTCTCACTGATGTGTGTAGAAGCGTCTGCAGGTCTAGAGCTGGAGTTCTCTGAGCTCCTGAGAGCGGTCCATTCTCTCTCTGATGTGTGTAGAAGCGTCTGCAGGACTAGAGCTTGAGTTCTCTGAGCTCCTGAGAGCGGCCCATTCTCTCACTGATGTGTGTAGAAGCGTCTGCAGGACTAGAGCTTGAGTTCTCTGAGCTCCTGAGAGCGGTCCATTCTCTCACTGATGTGTGTAGAAGCGTCTGCAGGTCTAGAGCTTGAGTTCTCTGAGCTCCTGAGAGCGGCCCATTCTCTCACTGATGTGTGTAGAAGCGTCTGCAGGACTAGAGCTTGAGTTCTCTGAGCTCCTTAGAGCGGCCCATTCTCTCACTGATGTGTGTAGAAGCGTCTGCAGGTCTAGAGCTTGAGTTCTCTGAGCTCCTGAGAGCGGCCCATTCTCTCACTGATGTGTGTAGAAGCGTCTGCAGGTCTAGAGCTTGAGTTCTCTGAGCTCCTGAGAGCGGTCCATTCTCTCACTGATGTGTGTAGAAGCGTCTGCAGGTCTAGAGCTTGAGTTCTCTGAGCTCCTGAGAGCGGCCCATTCTCTCACTGATGTGTGTAGAAGCGTCTGCAGGACTAGAGCTTGAGTTCTCTGAGCTCCTGAGAGCGGTCCATTCTCTCTCTGATGTGTGTAGAAGCGTCTGCAGGTCTAGAGCTTGAGTTCTCTGAGCTCCTGAGAGCGGTCCATTCTCTCACTGATGTGTGTAGAAGCGTCTGCAGGCCTAGAGCTTGAGTTCTCTGAGCTCCTGAGAGCGGCCCATTCTCTCACTGATGTGTGTAGAAGCGTCTGCAGGACTAGAGCTTGAGTTCTCTGAGCTCCTGAGAGCGGCCCATTCTCTCACTGATGTGTGTAGAAGCGTCTGCAGGACTAGAGCTTGAGTTCTCTGAGCTCCTGAGAGCGGCCCATTCTCTCACTGATGTGTGTAGAAGCGTCTGCAGGACTAGAGCTTGAGTTCTCTGAGCTCCTGAGAGCGGCCCATTCTCTCACTGATGTGTGTAGAAGCGTCTGCAGGACTAGAGCTTGAGTTCTCTGAGCTCCTGAGAGCGGCCCATTCTCTCACTGATGTGTGTAGAAGCGTCTGCAGGTCTAGAGCTGGAGTTCTCTGAGCTCCTGAGAGCGGCCCATTCTCTCACTGATGTGTGTAGAAGCGTCTGCAGGTCTAGAGCTTGAGTTCTCTGAGCTCCTGAGAGCGGCCCATTCTCTCACTGATGTGTGTAGAAGCGTCTGCAGGACTAGAGCTTGAGTTCTCTGAGCTCCTGAGAGCGGCCCATTCTCTCACTGATGTGTGTAGAAGCGTCTGCAGGTCTAGAGCTTGAGTTCTCTGAGCTCCTGAGAGCGGCCCATTCTCTCACTGATGTGTGTAGAAGCGTCTGCAGGTCTAGAGCTTGAGTTCTCTGAGCTCCTGAGAGCGGCCCATTCTCTCACTGATGTGTGTAGAAGCGTCTGCAGGACTAGAGCTTGAGTTCTCTGAGCTCCTGAGAGCGGCCCATTCTCTCACTGATGTGTGTAGAAGCGTCTGCAGGACTAGAGCTTGAGTTCTCTGAGCTCCTGAGAGCGGCCCATTCTCTCACTGATGTGTGTAGAAGCGTCTGCAGGACTAGAGCTTGAGTTCTCTGAGCTCCTGAGAGCGGCCCATTCTCTCACTGATGTGTGTAGAAGCGTCTGCAGGTCTAGAGCTTGAGTTCTCTGAGCTCCTGAGAGCGGTCCATTCTCTCACTGATGTGTGTAGAAGCGTCTGCAGGTCTAGAGCTTGAGTTCTCTGAGCTCCTGAGAGCGGCCCATTCTCTCACTGATGTGTGTAGAAGCGTCTGCAGGACTAGAGCTTGAGTTCTCTGAGCTCCTGAGAGCGGCCCATTCTCTCACTGATGTGTGTAGAAGCGTCTGCAGGACTAGAGCTTGAGTTCTCTGAGCTCCTGAGAGCGGCCCATTCTCTCACTGATGTGTGTAGAAGCGTCTGCAGGTCTAGAGCTTGAGTTCTCTGAGCTCCTGAGAGCGGCCCATTCTCTCTCTGATGTGTGTAGAAGCGTCTGCAGGTCTAGAGCTTGAGTTCTCTGAGCTCCTGAGAGCGGCCCATTCTCTCACTGATGTGTGTAGAAGCGTCTGCAGGTCTACAGCTTGAGTTCTCTGAGCTCCTGAGAGCGGTCCATTCTCTCACTGATGTGTGTAGAAGCGTCTGCAGGTCTACAGCTTGAGTTCTCTGAGCTCCTGAGAGCGGTCCATTCTCTCACTGATGTGTGTAGAAGCGTCTGCAGGTCTAGAGCTTGAGTTCTCTGAGCTCCTGAGAGCGGCCCATTCTCTCACTGATGTGTGTAGAAGCGTCTGCAGGTCTAGAGCTTGAGTTCTCTGAGCTCCTGAGAGCGGCCCATTCTCTCACTGATGTGTGTAGAAGCGTCTGCAGGTCTAGAGCTTGAGTTCTCTGAGCTCCTGAGAGCGGTCCATTCTCTCACTGATGTGTGTAGAAGCGTCTGCAGGACTAGAGCTTGAGTTCTCTGAGCTCCTGAGAGCGGCACATTCTCTCACTGATGTGTGTAGAAGCGTCTGCAGGACTAGAGCTTGAGTTCTCTGAGCTCCTGAGAGCGGCCCATTCTCTCACTGATGTGTGTAGAAGCGTCTGCAGGTCTAGAGCTGGAGTTCTCTGAGCTCCTGAGAGCGGTCCATTCTCTCACTGATGTGTGTAGAAGCGTCTGCAGGACTAGAGCTTGAGTTCTCTGAGCTCCTGAGAGCGGCCCATTCTCTCACTGATGTGTGTAGAAGCGTCTGCAGGTCTAGAGCTTGAGTTCTCTGAGCTCCTGAGAGCGGCCCATTCTCTCACTGATGTGTGTAGAAGCGTCTGCAGGTCTAGAGCTTGAGTTCTCTGAGCTCCTGAGAGCGGCCCATTCTCTCACTGATGTGTGTAGAAGCGTCTGCAGGTCTAGAGCTGGAGTTCTCTGAGCTCCTGAGAGCGGCCCATTCTCTCACTGATGTGTGTAGAAGCGTCTGCAGGACTAGAGCTTGAGTTCTCTGAGCTCCTGAGAGCGGTCCATTCTCTCACTGATGTGTGTAGAAGCGTCTGCAGGACTAGAGCTTGAGTTCTCTGAGCTCCTGAGAGCGGTCCATTCTCTCACTGATGTGTGTAGAAGCGTCTGCAGGTCTAGAGCTTGAGTTCTCTGAGCTCCTGAGAGCGGTCCATTCTCTCACTGATGTGTGTAGAAGCGTCTGCAGGTCTAGAGCTTGAGTTCTCTGAGCTCCTGAGAGCGGTCCATTCTCTCACTGATGTGTGTAGAAGCGTCTGCAGGACTAGAGCTTGAGTTCTCTGAGCTCCTGAGAGCGGTCCATTCTCTCACTGATGTGTGTAGAAGCGTCTGCAGGTCTAGAGCTTGAGTTCTCTGAGCTCCTGAGAGCGGCCCATTCTCTCACTGATGTGTGTAGAAGCGTCTGCAGGCCTAGAGCTTGAGTTCTCTGAGCTCCTGAGAGCGGCCCATTCTCTCACTGATGTGTGTAGAAGCGTCTGCAGGACTAGAGCTTGAGTTCTCTGAGCTCCTGAGAGCGGCCCATTCTCTCACTGATGTGTGTAGAAGCGTCTGCAGGACTAGAGCTTGAGTTCTCTGAGCTCCTGAGAGCGGCCCATTCTCTCACTGATGTGTGTAGAAGCGTCTGCAGGACTAGAGCTTGAGTTCTCTGAGCTCCTGAGAGCGGCCCATTCTCTCACTGATGTGTGTAGAAGCGTCTGCAGGACTAGAGCTTGAGTTCTCTGAGCTCCTGAGAGCGGCCCATTCTCTCACTGATGTGTGTAGAAGCGTCTGCAGGTCTAGAAGCTGGAGTTCTCTGAGCTCCTGCGAGCGGCCCATTCTCTCACTGATGTGTGTAGAAGCGTCTGCAGGTCTAGAGCTGGAGTTCTCTGAGCTCCTGAGAGCGGCCCATTCTCTCACTGATGTGTGTAGAAGCGTCTGCAGGTCTAGAGCTTGAGTTCTCTGAGCTCCTGAGAGCGGCCCATTCTCTCACTGATGTGTGTAGAAGCGTCTGCAGGACTAGAGCTTGAGTTCTCTGAGCTCCTGAGAGCGGCCCATTCTCTCACTGATGTGTGTAGAAGCGTCTGCAGGTCTAGAGCTTGAGTTCTCTGAGCTCCTGAGAGCGGCCATTCTCTCACTGATGTGTGTAGAAGCGTCTGCAGGTCTAGAGCTTGAGTTATCTGAGCTCCTGAGAGCGGCCCATTCTCTCACTGATGTGTGTAGAAGCGTCTGCAGGACTAGAGCTTGAGTTCTCTGAGCTCCTGAGAGCGGCCCATTCTCTCACTGATGTGTGTAGAAGCGTCTGCAGACTAGAGCTTGAGTTCTCTGAGCTCCTGAGAGCGGTCCATTCTCTCACTGATGTGTGTAGAAGCGTCTGCAGGACTAGAGCTTGAGTTCTCTGAGCTCCTGAGAGCGGCCCATTCTCTCACTGATGTGTGTAGAAGCGTCTGCAGGACTAGAGCTTGAGTTCTCTGAGCTCCTGAGAGCGGCCCATTCTCTCACTGATGTGTGTAGAAGCGTCTGCAGGTCTAGAGCTTGAGTTCTCTGAGCTCCTGAGAGCGGCCCATTCTCTCACTGATGTGTGTAGAAGCGTCTGCAGGTCTAGAGCTTGAGTTCTCTGAGCTCCTGAGAGCGGCCCATTCTCTCACTGATGTGTGTAGAAGCGTCTGCAGGTCTAGAGCTTGAGTTCTCTGAGCTCCTGAGAGCGGTCCATTCTCTCACTGATGTGTGTAGAAGCGTCTGCAGGTCTAGAGCTTGAGTTCTCTGAGCTCCTGAGAGCGGCCATTCTCTCACTGATGTGTGTAGAAGCGTCTGCAGGTCTAGAGCTTGAGTTCTCTGAGCTCCTGAGAGCGGCCCATTCTCTCACTGATGTGTGTAGAAGCGTCTGCAGGTCTAGAGCTTGAGTTCTCTGAGCTCCTGAGAGCGGTCCATTCTCTCACTGATGTGTGTAGAAGCGTCTGCAGGACTAGAGCTTGAGTTCTCTGAGCTCCTGAGAGCGGCCCATTCTCTCACTGATGTGTGTAGAAGCGTCTGCAGGACTAGAGCTTGAGTTCTCTGAGCTCCTGAGAGCGGCCCATTCTCTCACTGATGTGTGTAGAAGCGTCTGCAGGTCTAGAGCTTGAGTTCTCTGAGCTCCTGAGAGCGGCCCATTCTCTCACTGATGTGTGTAGAAGCGTCTGCAGGTCTAGAGCTTGAGTTCTCTGAGCTCCTGAGAGCGGTCCATTCTCTCACTGATGTGTGTAGAAGCGTCTGCAGGACTAGAGCTTGAGTTCTCTGAGCTCCTGAGAGCGGCCCATTCTCTCACTGATGTGTGTAGAAGCGTCTGCAGGACTAGAGCTTGAGTTCTCTGAGCTCCTGAGAGCGGTCCATTCTCTCACTGATGTGTGTAGAAGCGTCTGCAGGACTAGAGCTTGAGTTCTCTGAGCTCCTGAGAGCGGCCCATTCTCTCACTGATGTGTGTAGAAGCGTCTGCAGGACTAGAGCTTGAGTTCTCTGAGCTCCTGAGAGCGGTCCATTCTCTCACTGATGTGTGTAGAAGCGTCTGCAGGACTAGAGCTTGAGTTCTCTGAGCTCCTGAGAGCGGCCCATTCTCTCACTGATGTGTGTAGAAGCGTCTGCAGGACTAGAGCTTGAGTTCTCTGAGCTCCTGAGAGCGGTCCATTCTCTCACTGATGTGTGTAGAAGCGTCTGCAGGTCTAGAGCTTGAGTTCTCTGAGCTCCTGAGAGCGGCCCATTCTCTCACTGATGTGTGTAGAAGCGTCTGCAGGTCTAGAGCTTGAGTTCTCTGAGCTCCTGAGAGCGGTCCATTCTCTCACTGATGTGTGTAGAAGCGTCTGCAGGACTAGAGCTTGAGTTCTCTGAGCTCCTGAGAGCGGCCCATTCTCTCACTGATGTGTGTAGAAGCGTCTGCAGGACTAGAGCTTGAGTTCTCTGAGCTCCTGAGAGCGGTCCATTCTCTCACTGATGTGTGTAGAAGCGTCTGCAGGACTAGAGCTTGAGTTCTCTGAGCTCCTGAG